>JAKRKW010000122.1:37500-71884 GCA_023566125.1 Zingel zingel
GGGTTAGGGTTAGGGTTAGGGTTAGGGTTAGGGTTAGGGTTAGGGTTAGGGTTAGGGTTAGGGTTAGGGTTAGGGTTAGGGTTAGGGTTAGGGTTAGGGTTAGGGTTAGGGTTAGGGTTAGGGTTAGGGTTAGGGTTAGGGTTAGGGTTAGGGTTAGGGTTAGGGTTAGGGTTAGGGTTAGGGTTAGGGTTAGGGTTAGGGTTAGGGTTAGGGTTAGGGTTAGGGTTAGGGTTAGGGTTAGGGTTAGGGTTAGGGTTAGGGTTAGGGTTAGGGTTAGGGTTAGGGTTAGGGTTAGGGTTAGGGTTAGGGTTAGGGTTAGGGTTAGGGTTAGGGTTAGGGTTAGGGTTAGGGTTAGGGTTAGGGTTAGGGTTAGGGTTAGGGTTAGGGTTAGGGTTAGGGTTAGGGTTAGGGTTAGGGTTAGGGTTAGGGTTAGGGTTAGGGTTAGGGTTAGGGTTAGGGTTAGGGTTAGGGTTAGGGTTAGGGTTAGGGTTAGGGTTAGGGTTAGGGTTAGGGTTAGGGTTAGGGTTAGGGTTAGGGTTAGGGTTAGGGTTAGGGTTAGGGTTAGGGTTAGGGTTAGGGTTAGGGTTAGGGTTAGGGTTAGGGTTAGGGTTAGGGTTAGGGTTAGGGTTAGGGTTAGGGTTAGGGTTAGGGTTAGGGTTAGGGTTAGGGTTAGGGTTAGGGTTAGGGTTAGGGTTAGGGTTAGGGTTAGGGTTAGGGTTAGGGTTAGGGTTAGGGTTAGGGTTAGGGTTAGGGTTAGGGTTAGGGTTAGGGTTAGGGTTAGGGTTAGGGTTAGGGTTAGGGTTAGGGTTAGGGTTAGGGTTAGGGTTAGGGTTAGGGTTAGGGTTAGGGTTAGGGTTAGGGTTAGGGTTAGGGTTAGGGTTAGGGTTAGGGTTAGGGTTAGGGTTAGGGTTAGGGTTAGGGTTAGGGTTAGGGTTAGGGTTAGGGTTAGGGTTAGGGTTAGGGTTAGGGTTAGGGTTAGGGTTAGGGTTAGGGTTAGGGTTAGGGTTAGGGTTAGGGTTAGGGTTAGGGTTAGGGTTAGGGTTAGGGTTAGGGTTAGGGTTAGGGTTAGGGTTAGGGTTAGGGTTAGGGTTAGGGTTAGGGTTAGGGTTAGGGTTAGGGTTAGGGTTAGGGTTAGGGTTAGGGTTAGGGTTAGGGTTAGGGTTAGGGTTAGGGTTAGGGTTAGGGTTAGGGTTAGGGTTAGGGTTAGGGTTAGGGTTAGGGTTAGGGTTAGGGTTAGGGTTAGGGTTAGGGTTAGGGTTAGGGTTAGGGTTAGGGTTAGGGTTAGGGTTAGGGTTAGGGTTAGGGTTAGGGTTAGGGTTAGGGTTAGGGTTAGGGTTAGGGTTAGGGTTAGGGTTAGGGTTAGGGTTAGGGTTAGGGTTAGGGTTAGGGTTAGGGTTAGGGTTAGGGTTAGGGTTAGGGTTAGGGTTAGGGTTAGGGTTAGGGTTAGGGTTAGGGTTAGGGTTAGGGTTAGGGTTAGGGTTAGGGTTAGGGTTAGGGTTAGGGTTAGGGTTAGGGTTAGGGTTAGGGTTAGGGTTAGGGTTAGGGTTAGGGTTAGGGTTAGGGTTAGGGTTAGGGTTAGGGTTAGGGTTAGGGTTAGGGTTAGGGTTAGGGTTAGGGTTAGGGTTAGGGTTAGGGTTAGGGTTAGGGTTAGGGTTAGGGTTAGGGTTAGGGTTAGGGTTAGGGTTAGGGTTAGGGTTAGGGTTAGGGTTAGGGTTAGGGTTAGGGTTAGGGTTAGGGTTAGGGTTAGGGTTAGGGTTAGGGTTAGGGTTAGGGTTAGGGTTAGGGTTAGGGTTAGGGTTAGGGTTAGGGTTAGGGTTAGGGTTAGGGTTAGGGTTAGGGTTAGGGTTAGGGTTAGGGTTAGGGTTAGGGTTAGGGTTAGGGTTAGGGTTAGGGTTAGGGTTAGGGTTAGGGTTAGGGTTAGGGTTAGGGTTAGGGTTAGGGTTAGGGTTAGGGTTAGGGTTAGGGTTAGGGTTAGGGTTAGGGTTAGGGTTAGGGTTAGGGTTAGGGTTAGGGTTAGGGTTAGGGTTAGGGTTAGGGTTAGGGTTAGGGTTAGGGTTAGGGTTAGGGTTAGGGTTAGGGTTAGGGTTAGGGTTAGGGTTAGGGTTAGGGTTAGGGTTAGGGTTAGGGTTAGGGTTAGGGTTAGGGTTAGGGTTAGGGTTAGGGTTAGGGTTAGGGTTAGGGTTAGGGTTAGGGTTAGGGTTAGGGTTAGGGTTAGGGTTAGGGTTAGGGTTAGGGTTAGGGTTAGGGTTAGGGTTAGGGTTAGGGTTAGGGTTAGGGTTAGGGTTAGGGTTAGGGTTAGGGTTAGGGTTAGGGTTAGGGTTAGGGTTAGGGTTAGGGTTAGGGTTAGGGTTAGGGTTAGGGTTAGGGTTAGGGTTAGGGTTAGGGTTAGGGTTAGGGTTAGGGTTAGGGTTAGGGTTAGGGTTAGGGTTAGGGTTAGGGTTAGGGTTAGGGTTAGGGTTAGGGTTAGGGTTAGGGTTAGGGTTAGGGTTAGGGTTAGGGTTAGGGTTAGGGTTAGGGTTAGGGTTAGGGTTAGGGTTAGGGTTAGGGTTAGGGTTAGGGTTAGGGTTAGGGTTAGGGTTAGGGTTAGGGTTAGGGTTAGGGTTAGGGTTAGGGTTAGGGTTAGGGTTAGGGTTAGGGTTAGGGTTAGGGTTAGGGTTAGGGTTAGGGTTAGGGTTAGGGTTAGGGTTAGGGTTAGGGTTAGGGTTAGGGTTAGGGTTAGGGTTAGGGTTAGGGTTAGGGTTAGGGTTAGGGTTAGGGTTAGGGTTAGGGTTAGGGTTAGGGTTAGGGTTAGGGTTAGGGTTAGGGTTAGGGTTAGGGTTAGGGTTAGGGTTAGGGTTAGGGTTAGGGTTAGGGTTAGGGTTAGGGTTAGGGTTAGGGTTAGGGTTAGGGTTAGGGTTAGGGTTAGGGTTAGGGTTAGGGTTAGGGTTAGGGTTAGGGTTAGGGTTAGGGTTAGGGTTAGGGTTAGGGTTAGGGTTAGGGTTAGGGTTAGGGTTAGGGTTAGGGTTAGGGTTAGGGTTAGGGTTAGGGTTAGGGTTAGGGTTAGGGTTAGGGTTAGGGTTAGGGTTAGGGTTAGGGTTAGGGTTAGGGTTAGGGTTAGGGTTAGGGTTAGGGTTAGGGTTAGGGTTAGGGTTAGGGTTAGGGTTAGGGTTAGGGTTAGGGTTAGGGTTAGGGTTAGGGTTAGGGTTAGGGTTAGGGTTAGGGTTAGGGTATAGGGTTAGGGTTAGGGTTAGGGTTAGGGTTAGGGTTAGGGTTAGGGTTAGGGTTAGGGTTAGGGTTAGGGTTAGGGTTAGGGTTAGGGTTAGGGTTAGGGTTAGGGTTAGGGTTAGGGTTAGGGTTAGGGTTAGGGTTAGGGTTAGGGTTAGGGTTAGGGTTAGGGTTAGGGTTAGGGTTAGGGTTAGGGTTAGGGTTAGGGTTAGGGTTAGGGTTAGGGTTAGGGTTAGGGTTAGGGTTAGGGTTAGGGTTAGGGTTAGGGTTAGGGTTAGGGTTAGGGTTAGGGTTAGGGTTAGGGTTAGGGTTAGGGTTAGGGTTAGGGTTAGGGTTAGGGTTAGGGTTAGGGTTAGGGTTAGGGTTAGGGTTAGGGTTAGGGTTAGGGTTAGGGTTAGGGTTAGGGTTAGGGTTAGGGTTAGGGTTAGGGTTAGGGTTAGGGTTAGGGTTAGGGTTAGGGTTAGGGTTAGGGTTAGGGTTAGGGTTAGGGTTAGGGTTAGGGTTAGGGTTAGGGTTAGGGTTAGGGTTAGGGTTAGGGTTAGGGTTAGGGTTAGGGTTAGGGTTAGGGTTAGGGTTAGGGTTAGGGTTAGGGTTAGGGTTAGGGTTAGGGTTAGGGTTAGGGTTAGGGTTAGGGTTAGGGTTAGGGTTAGGGTTAGGGTTAGGGTTAGGGTTAGGGTTAGGGTTAGGGTTAGGGTTAGGGTTAGGGTTAGGGTTAGGGTTAGGGTTAGGGTTAGGGTTAGGGTTAGGGTTAGGGTTAGGGTTAGGGTTAGGGTTAGGGTTAGGGTTAGGGTTAGGGTTAGGGTTAGGGTTAGGGTTAGGGTTAGGGTTAGGGTTAGGGTTAGGGTTAGGGTTAGGGTTAGGGTTAGGGTTAGGGTTAGGGTTAGGGTTAGGGTTAGGGTTAGGGTTAGGGTTAGGGTTAGGGTTAGGGTTAGGGTTAGGGTTAGGGTTAGGGTTAGGGTTAGGGTTAGGGTTAGGGTTAGGGTTAGGGTTAGGGTTAGGGTTAGGGTTAGGGTTAGGGTTAGGGTTAGGGTTAGGGTTAGGGTTAGGGTTAGGGTTAGGGTTAGGGTTAGGGTTAGGGTTAGGGTTAGGGTTAGGGTTAGGGTTAGGGTTAGGGTTAGGGTTAGGGTTAGGGTTAGGGTTAGGGTTAGGGTTAGGGTTAGGGTTAGGGTTAGGGTTAGGGTTAGGGTTAGGGTTAGGGTTAGGGTTAGGGTTAGGGTTAGGGTTAGGGTTAGGGTTAGGGTTAGGGTTAGGGTTAGGGTTAGGGTTAGGGTTAGGGTTAGGGTTAGGGTTAGGGTTAGGGTTAGGGTTAGGGTTAGGGTTAGGGTTAGGGTTAGGGTTAGGGTTAGGGTTAGGGTTAGGGTTAGGGTTAGGGTTAGGGTTAGGGTTAGGGTTAGGGTTAGGGTTAGGGTTAGGGTTAGGGTTAGGGTTAGGGTTAGGGTTAGGGTTAGGGTTAGGGTTAGGGTTAGGGTTAGGGTTAGGGTTAGGGTTAGGGTTAGGGTTAGGGTTAGGGTTAGGGTTAGGGTTAGGGTTAGGGTTAGGGTTAGGGTTAGGGTTAGGGTTAGGGTTAGGGTTAGGGTTAGGGTTAGGGTTAGGGTTAGGGTTAGGGTTAGGGTTAGGGTTAGGGTTAGGGTTAGGGTTAGGGTTAGGGTTAGGGTTAGGGTTAGGGTTAGGGTTAGGGTTAGGGTTAGGGTTAGGGTTAGGGTTAGGGTTAGGGTTAGGGTTAGGGTTAGGGTTAGGGTTAGGGTTAGGGTTAGGGTTAGGGTTAGGGTTAGGGTTAGGGTTAGGGTTAGGGTTAGGGTTAGGGTTAGGGTTAGGGTTAGGGTTAGGGTTAGGGTTAGGGTTAGGGTTAGGGTTAGGGTTAGGGTTAGGGTTAGGGTTAGGGTTAGGGTTAGGGTTAGGGTTAGGGTTAGGGTTAGGGTTAGGGTTAGGGTTAGGGTTAGGGTTAGGGTTAGGGTTAGGGTTAGGGTTAGGGTTAGGGTTAGGGTTAGGGTTAGGGTTAGGGTTAGGGTTAGGGTTAGGGTTAGGGTTAGGGTTAGGGTTAGGGTTAGGGTTAGGGTTAGGGTTAGGGTTAGGGTTAGGGTTAGGGTTAGGGTTAGGGTTAGGGTTAGGGTTAGGGTTAGGGTTAGGGTTAGGGTTAGGGTTAGGGTTAGGGTTAGGGTTAGGGTTAGGGTTAGGGTTAGGGTTAGGGTTAGGGTTAGGGTTAGGGTTAGGGTTAGGGTTAGGGTTAGGGTTAGGGTTAGGGTTAGGGTTAGGGTTAGGGTTAGGGTTAGGGTTAGGGTTAGGGTTAGGGTTAGGGTTAGGGTTAGGGTTAGGGTTAGGGTTAGGGTTAGGGTTAGGGTTAGGGTTAGGGTTAGGGTTAGGGTTAGGGTTAGGGTTAGGGTTAGGGTTAGGGTTAGGGTTAGGGTTAGGGTTAGGGTTAGGGTTAGGGTTAGGGTTAGGGTTAGGGTTAGGGTTAGGGTTAGGGTTAGGGTTAGGGTTAGGGTTAGGGTTAGGGTTAGGGTTAGGGTTAGGGTTAGGGTTAGGGTTAGGGTTAGGGTTAGGGTTAGGGTTAGGGTTAGGGTTAGGGTTAGGGTTAGGGTTAGGGTTAGGGTTAGGGTTAGGGTTAGGGTTAGGGTTAGGGTTAGGGTTAGGGTTAGGGTTAGGGTTAGGGTTAGGGTTAGGGTTAGGGTTAGGGTTAGGGTTAGGGTTAGGGTTAGGGTTAGGGTTAGGGTTAGGGTTAGGGTTAGGGTTAGGGTTAGGGTTAGGGTTAGGGTTAGGGTTAGGGTTAGGGTTAGGGTTAGGGTTAGGGTTAGGGTTAGGGTTAGGGTTAGGGTTAGGGTTAGGGTTAGGGTTAGGGTTAGGTTAGGGTTAGGGTTAGGGTTAGGGTTAGGGTTAGGGTTAGGGTTAGGGTTAGGGTTAGGGTTAGGGTTAGGGTTAGGGTTAGGGTTAGGGTTAGGGTTAGGGTTAGGGTTAGGGTTAGGGTTAGGGTTAGGGTTAGGGTTAGGGTTAGGGTTAGGGTTAGGGTTAGGGTTAGGGTTAGGGTTAGGGTTAGGGTTAGGGTTAGGGTTAGGGTTAGGGTTAGGGTTAGGGTTAGGGTTAGGGTTAGGGTTAGGGTTAGGGTTAGGGTTAGGGTTAGGGTTAGGGTTAGGGTTAGGGTTAGGGTTAGGGTTAGGGTTAGGGTTAGGGTTAGGGTTAGGGTTAGGGTTAGGGTTAGGGTTAGGGTTAGGGTTAGGGTTAGGGTTAGGGTTAGGGTTAGGGTTAGGGTTAGGGTTAGGGTTAGGGTTAGGGTTAGGGTTAGGGTTAGGGTTAGGGTTAGGGTTAGGGTTAGGGTTAGGGTTAGGGTTAGGGTTAGGGTTAGGGTTAGGGTTAGGGTTAGGGTTAGGGTTAGGGTTAGGGTTAGGGTTAGGGTTAGGGTTAGGGTTAGGGTTAGGGTTAGGGTTAGGGTTAGGGTTAGGGTTAGGGTTAGGGTTAGGGTTAGGGTTAGGGTTAGGGTTAGGGTTAGGGTTAGGGTTAGGGTTAGGGTTAGGGTTAGGGTTAGGGTTAGGGTTAGGGTTAGGGTTAGGGTTAGGGTTAGGGTTAGGGTTAGGGTTAGGGTTAGGGTTAGGGTTAGGGTTAGGGTTAGGGTTAGGGTTAGGGTTAGGGTTAGGGTTAGGGTTAGGGTTAGGGTTAGGGTTAGGGTTAGGGTTAGGGTTAGGGTTAGGGTTAGGGTTAGGGTTAGGGTTAGGGTTAGGGTTAGGGTTAGGGTTAGGGTTAGGGTTAGGGTTAGGGTTAGGGTTAGGGTTAGGGTTAGGGTTAGGGTTAGGGTTAGGGTTAGGGTTAGGGTTAGGGTTAGGGTTAGGGTTAGGGTTAGGGTTAGGGTTAGGGTTAGGGTTAGGGTTAGGGTTAGGGTTAGGGTTAGGGTTAGGGTTAGGGTTAGGGTTAGGGTTAGGGTTAGGGTTAGGGTTAGGGTTAGGGTTAGGGTTAGGGTTAGGGTTAGGGTTAGGGTTAGGGTTAGGGTTAGGGTTAGGGTTAGGGTTAGGGTTAGGGTTAGGGTTAGGGTTAGGGTTAGGGTTAGGGTTAGGGTTAGGGTTAGGGTTAGGGTTAGGGTTAGGGTTAGGGTTAGGGTTAGGGTTAGGGTTAGGGTTAGGGTTAGGGTTAGGGTTAGGGTTAGGGTTAGGGTTAGGGTTAGGGTTAGGGTTAGGGTTAGGGTTAGGGTTAGGGTTAGGGTTAGGGTTAGGGTTAGGGTTAGGGTTAGGGTTAGGGTTAGGGTTAGGGTTAGGGTTAGGGTTAGGGTTAGGGTTAGGGTTAGGGTTAGGGTTAGGGTTAGGGTTAGGGTTAGGGTTAGGGTTAGGGTTAGGGTTAGGGTTAGGGTTAGGGTTAGGGTTAGGGTTAGGGTTAGGGTTAGGGTTAGGGTTAGGGTTAGGGTTAGGGTTAGGGTTAGGGTTAGGGTTAGGGTTAGGGTTAGGGTTAGGGTTAGGGTTAGGGTTAGGGTTAGGGTTAGGGTTAGGGTTAGGGTTAGGGTTAGGGTTAGGGTTAGGGTTAGGGTTAGGGTTAGGGTTAGGGTTAGGGTTAGGGTTAGGGTTAGGGTTAGGGTTAGGGTTAGGGTTAGGGTTAGGGTTAGGGTTAGGGTTAGGGTTAGGGTTAGGGTTAGGGTTAGGGTTAGGGTTAGGGTTAGGGTTAGGGTTAGGGTTAGGGTTAGGGTTAGGGTTAGGGTTAGGGTTAGGGTTAGGGTTAGGGTTAGGGTTAGGGTTAGGGTTAGGGTTAGGGTTAGGGTTAGGGTTAGGGTTAGGGTTAGGGTTAGGGTTAGGGTTAGGGTTAGGGTTAGGGTTAGGGTTAGGGTTAGGGTTAGGGTTAGGGTTAGGGTTAGGGTTAGGGTTAGGGTTAGGGTTAGGGTTAGGGTTAGGGTTAGGGTTAGGGTTAGGGTTAGGGTTAGGGTTAGGGTTAGGGTTAGGGTTAGGGTTAGGGTTAGGGTTAGGGTTAGGGTTAGGGTTAGGGTTAGGGTTAGGGTTAGGGTTAGGGTTAGGGTTAGGGTTAGGGTTAGGGTTAGGGTTAGGGTTAGGGTTAGGGTTAGGGTTAGGGTTAGGGTTAGGGTTAGGGTTAGGGTTAGGGTTAGGGTTAGGGTTAGGGTTAGGGTTAGGGTTAGGGTTAGGGTTAGGGTTAGGGTTAGGGTTAGGGTTAGGGTTAGGGTTAGGGTTAGGGTTAGGGTTAGGGTTAGGGTTAGGGTTAGGGTTAGGGTTAGGGTTAGGGTTAGGGTTAGGGTTAGGGTTAGGGTTAGGGTTAGGGTTAGGGTTAGGGTTAGGGTTAGGGTTAGGGTTAGGGTTAGGGTTAGGGTTAGGGTTAGGGTTAGGGTTAGGGTTAGGGTTAGGGTTAGGGTTAGGGTTAGGGTTAGGGTTAGGGTTAGGGTTAGGGTTAGGGTTAGGGTTAGGGTTAGGGTTAGGGTTAGGGTTAGGGTTAGGGTTAGGGTTAGGGTTAGGGTTAGGGTTAGGGTTAGGGTTAGGGTTAGGGTTAGGGTTAGGGTTAGGGTTAGGGTTAGGGTTAGGGTTAGGGTTAGGGTTAGGGTTAGGGTTAGGGTTAGGGTTAGGGTTAGGGTTAGGGTTAGGGTTAGGGTTAGGGTTAGGGTTAGGGTTAGGGTTAGGGTTAGGGTTAGGGTTAGGGTTAGGGTTAGGGTTAGGGTTAGGGTTAGGGTTAGGGTTAGGGTTAGGGTTAGGGTTAGGGTTAGGGTTAGGGTTAGGGTTAGGGTTAGGGTTAGGGTTAGGGTTAGGGTTAGGGTTAGGGTTAGGGTTAGGGTTAGGGTTAGGGTTAGGGTTAGGGTTAGGGTTAGGGTTAGGGTTAGGGTTAGGGTTAGGGTTAGGGTTAGGGTTAGGGTTAGGGTTAGGGTTAGGGTTAGGGTTAGGGTTAGGGTTAGGGTTAGGGTTAGGGTTAGGGTTAGGGTTAGGGTTAGGGTTAGGGTTAGGGTTAGGGTTAGGGTTAGGGTTAGGGTTAGGGTTAGGGTTAGGGTTAGGGTTAGGGTTAGGGTTAGGGTTAGGGTTAGGGTTAGGGTTAGGGTTAGGGTTAGGGTTAGGGTTAGGGTTAGGGTTAGGGTTAGGGTTAGGGTTAGGGTTAGGGTTAGGGTTAGGGTTAGGGTTAGGGTTAGGGTTAGGGTTAGGGTTAGGGTTAGGGTTAGGGTTAGGGTTAGGGTTAGGGTTAGGGTTAGGGTTAGGGTTAGGGTTAGGGTTAGGGTTAGGGTTAGGGTTAGGGTTAGGGTTAGGGTTAGGGTTAGGGTTAGGGTTAGGGTTAGGGTTAGGGTTAGGGTTAGGGTTAGGGTTAGGGTTAGGGTTAGGGTTAGGGTTAGGGTTAGGGTTAGGGTTAGGGTTAGGGTTAGGGTTAGGGTTAGGGTTAGGGTTAGGGTTAGGGTTAGGGTTAGGGTTAGGGTTAGGGTTAGGGTTAGGGTTAGGGTTAGGGTTAGGGTTAGGGTTAGGGTTAGGGTTAGGGTTAGGGTTAGGGTTAGGGTTAGGGTTAGGGTTAGGGTTAGGGTTAGGGTTAGGGTTAGGGTTAGGGTTAGGGTTAGGGTTAGGGTTAGGGTTAGGGTTAGGGTTAGGGTTAGGGTTAGGGTTAGGGTTAGGGTTAGGGTTAGGGTTAGGGTTAGGGTTAGGGTTAGGGTTAGGGTTAGGGTTAGGGTTAGGGTTAGGGTTAGGGTTAGGGTTAGGGTTAGGGTTAGGGTTAGGGTTAGGGTTAGGGTTAGGGTTAGGGTTAGGGTTAGGGTTAGGGTTAGGGTTAGGGTTAGGGTTAGGGTTAGGGTTAGGGTTAGGGTTAGGGTTAGGGTTAGGGTTAGGGTTAGGGTTAGGGTTAGGGTTGTTAGGGTTAGGGTTAGGGTTAGGGTTAGGGTTAGGGTTAGGGTTAGGGTTAGGGTTAGGGTTAGGGTTAGGGTTAGGGTTAGGGTTAGGGTTAGGGTTAGGGTTAGGGTTAGGGTTAGGGTTAGGGTTAGGGTTAGGGTTAGGGTTAGGGTTAGGGTTAGGGTTAGGGTTAGGGTTAGGGTTAGGGTTAGGGTTAGGGTTAGGGTTAGGGTTAGGGTTAGGGTTAGGGTTAGGGTTAGGGTTAGGGTTAGGGTTAGGGTTAGGGTTAGGGTTAGGGTTAGGGTTAGGGTTAGGGTTAGGGTTAGGGTTAGGGTTAGGGTTAGGGTTAGGGTTAGGGTTAGGGTTAGGGTTAGGGTTAGGGTTAGGGTTAGGGTTAGGGTTAGGGTTAGGGTTAGGGTTAGGGTTAGGGTTAGGGTTAGGGTTAGGGTTAGGGTTAGGGTTAGGGTTAGGGTTAGGGTTAGGGTTAGGGTTAGGGTTAGGGTTAGGGTTAGGGTTAGGGTTAGGGTTAGGGTTAGGGTTAGGGTTAGGGTTAGGGTTAGGGTTAGGGTTAGGGTTAGGGTTAGGGTTAGGGTTAGGGTTAGGGTTAGGGTTAGGGTTAGGGTTAGGGTTAGGGTTAGGGTTAGGGGTTAGGGTTAGGGTTAGGGTTAGGGTTAGGGTTAGGGTTAGGGTTAGGGTTAGGGTTAGGGTTAGGGTTAGGGTTAGGGTTAGGGTTAGGGTTAGGGTTAGGGTTAGGGTTAGGGTTAGGGTTAGGGTTAGGGTTAGGGTTAGGGGTTAGGGTTAGGGTTAGGGTTAGGGTTAGGGTTAGGGTTAGGGTTAGGGTTAGGGTTAGGGTTAGGGTTAGGGTTAGGGTTAGGGTTAGGGTTAGGGTTAGGGTTAGGGTTAGGGTTAGGGTTAGGGTTAGGGTTAGGGTTAGGGTTAGGGTTAGGGTTAGGGTTAGGGTTAGGGTTAGGGTTAGGGTTAGGGTTAGGGTTAGGGTTAGGGTTAGGGTTAGGGTTAGGGTTAGGGTTAGGGTTAGGGTTAGGGTTAGGGTTAGGGTTAGGGTTAGGGTTAGGGTTAGGGTTAGGGTTAGGGTTAGGGTTAGGGTTAGGGTTAGGGTTAGGGTTAGGGTTAGGGTTAGGGTTAGGGTTAGGGTTAGGGTTAGGGTTAGGGTTAGGGTTAGGGTTAGGGTTAGGGTTAGGGTTAGGGTTAGGGTTAGGGTTAGGGTTAGGGTTAGGGTTAGGGTTAGGGTTAGGGTTAGGGTTAGGGTTAGGGTTAGGGTTAGGGTTAGGGTTAGGGTTAGGGTTAGGGTTAGGGTTAGGGTTAGGGTTAGGGTTAGGGTTAGGGTTAGGGTTAGGGTTAGGGTTAGGGTTAGGGTTAGGGTTAGGGTTAGGGTTAGGGTTAGGGTTAGGGTTAGGGTTAGGGTTAGGGTTAGGGTTAGGGTTAGGGTTAGGGTTAGGGTTAGGGTTAGGGTTAGGGTTAGGGTTAGGGTTAGGGTTAGGGTTAGGGGTTAGGGTTAGGGTTAGGGTTAGGGTTAGGGTTAGGGTTAGGGTTAGGGTTAGGGTTAGGGTTAGGGTTAGGGTTAGGGTTAGGGTTAGGGTTAGGGTTAGGGTTAGGGTTAGGGTTAGGGTTAGGGTTAGGGTTAGGGTTAGGGTTAGGGTTAGGGTTAGGGTTAGGGTTAGGGTTAGGGTTAGGGTTAGGGTTAGGGTTAGGGTTAGGGTTAGGGTTAGGGTTAGGGTTAGGGTTAGGGTTAGGGTTAGGGTTAGGGTTAGGGTTAGGGTTAGGGTTAGGGTTAGGGTTAGGGTTAGGGTTAGGGTTAGGGTTAGGGTTAGGGTTAGGGTTAGGGTTAGGGTTAGGGTTAGGGTTAGGGTTAGGGTTAGGGTTAGGGTTAGGGTTAGGGTTAGGGTTAGGGTTAGGGTTAGGGTTAGGGTTAGGGTTAGGGTTAGGGTTAGGGTTAGGGTTAGGGTTAGGGTTAGGGTTAGGGTTAGGGTTAGGGTTAGGGTTAGGGTTAGGGTTAGGGTTAGGGTTAGGGTTAGGGTTAGGGTTAGGGTTAGGGTTAGGGTTAGGGTTAGGGTTAGGGTTAGGGTTAGGGTTAGGGTTAGGGTTAGGGTTAGGGTTAGGGTTAGGGTTAGGGTTAGGGTTAGGGTTAGGGTTAGGGTTAGGGTTAGGGTTAGGGTTAGGGTTAGGGTTAGGGTTAGGGTTAGGGTTAGGGTTAGGGTTAGGGTTAGGGTTAGGGTTAGGGTTAGGGTTAGGGTTAGGGTTAGGGTTAGGGTTAGGGTTAGGGTTAGGGTTAGGGTTAGGGTTAGGGTTAGGGTTAGGGTTAGGGTTAGGGTTAGGGTTAGGGTTAGGGTTAGGGTTAGGGTTAGGGTTAGGGTTAGGGTTAGGGTTAGGGTTAGGGTTAGGGTTAGGGTTAGGGTTAGGGTTAGGGTTAGGGTTAGGGTTAGGGTTAGGGTTAGGGTTAGGGTTAGGGTTAGGGTTAGGGTTAGGGTTAGGGTTAGGGTTAGGGTTAGGGTTAGGGTTAGGGTTAGGGTTAGGGTTAGGGTTAGGGTTAGGGTTAGGGTTAGGGTTAGGGTTAGGGTTAGGGTTAGGGTTAGGGTTAGGGTTAGGGTTAGGGTTAGGGTTAGGGTTAGGGTTAGGGTTAGGGTTAGGGTTAGGGTTAGGGTTAGGGTTAGGGTTAGGGTTAGGGTTAGGGTTAGGGTTAGGGTTAGGGTTAGGGTTAGGGTTAGGGTTAGGGTTAGGGTTAGGGTTAGGGTTAGGGTTAGGGTTAGGGTTAGGGTTAGGGTTAGGGTTAGGGTTAGGGTTAGGGTTAGGGTTAGGGTTAGGGTTAGGGTTAGGGTTAGGGTTAGGGTTAGGGTTAGGGTTAGGGTTAGGGTTAGGGTTAGGGTTAGGGTTAGGGTTAGGGTTAGGGTTAGGGTTAGGGTTAGGGTTAGGGTTAGGGTTAGGGTTAGGGTTAGGGTTAGGGTTAGGGTTAGGGTTAGGGTTAGGGTTAGGGTTAGGGTTAGGGTTAGGGTTAGGGTTAGGGTTAGGGTTAGGGTTAGGGTTAGGGTTAGGGTTAGGGTTAGGGTTAGGGTTAGGGTTAGGGTTAGGGTTAGGGTTAGGGTTAGGGTTAGGGTTAGGGTTAGGGTTAGGGTTAGGGTTAGGGTTAGGGTTAGGGTTAGGGTTAGGGTTAGGGTTAGGGTTAGGGTTAGGGTTAGGGTTAGGGTTAGGGTTAGGGTTAGGGTTAGGGTTAGGGTTAGGGTTAGGGTTAGGGTTAGGGTTAGGGTTAGGGTTAGGGTTAGGGTTAGGGTTAGGGTTAGGGTTAGGGTTAGGGTTAGGGTTAGGGTTAGGGTTAGGGTTAGGGTTAGGGTTAGGGTTAGGGTTAGGGTTAGGGTTAGGGTTAGGGTTAGGGTTAGGGTTAGGGTTAGGGTTAGGGTTAGGGTTAGGGTTAGGGTTAGGGTTAGGGTTAGGGTTAGGGTTAGGGTTAGGGTTAGGGTTAGGGTTAGGGTTAGGGTTAGGGTTAGGGTTAGGGTTAGGGTTAGGGTTAGGGTTAGGGTTAGGGTTAGGGTTAGGGTTAGGGTTAGGGTTAGGGTTAGGGTTAGGGTTAGGGTTAGGGTTAGGGTTAGGGTTAGGGTTAGGGTTAGGGTTAGGGTTAGGGTTAGGGTTAGGGTTAGGGTTAGGGTTAGGGTTAGGGTTAGGGTTAGGGTTAGGGTTAGGGTTAGGGTTAGGGTTAGGGTTAGGGTTAGGGTTAGGGTTAGGGTTAGGGTTAGGGTTAGGGTTAGGGTTAGGGTTAGGGTTAGGGTTAGGGTTAGGGTTAGGGTTAGGGTTAGGGTTAGGGTTAGGGTTAGGGTTAGGGTTAGGGTTAGGGTTAGGGTTAGGGTTAGGGTTAGGGTTAGGGTTAGGGTTAGGGTTAGGGTTAGGGTTAGGGTTAGGGTTAGGGTTAGGGTTAGGGTTAGGGTTAGGGTTAGGGTTAGGGTTAGGGTTAGGGTTAGGGTTAGGGTTAGGGTTAGGGTTAGGGTTAGGGTTAGGGTTAGGGTTAGGGTTAGGGTTAGGGTTAGGGTTAGGGTTAGGGTTAGGGTTAGGGTTAGGGTTAGGGTTAGGGTTAGGGTTAGGGTTAGGGTTAGGGTTAGGGTTAGGGTTAGGGTTAGGGTTAGGGTTAGGGTTAGGGTTAGGGTTAGGGTTAGGGTTAGGGTTAGGGTTAGGGTTAGGGTTAGGGTTAGGGTTAGGGTTAGGGTTAGGGTTAGGGTTAGGGTTAGGGTTAGGGTTAGGGTTAGGGTTAGGGTTAGGGTTAGGGTTAGGGTTAGGGTTAGGGTTAGGGTTAGGGTTAGGGTTAGGGTTAGGGTTAGGGTTAGGGTTAGGGTTAGGGTTAGGGTTAGGGTTAGGGTTAGGGTTAGGGTTAGGGTTAGGGTTAGGGTTAGGGTTAGGGTTAGGGTTAGGGTTAGGGTTAGGGTTAGGGTTAGGGTTAGGGTTAGGGTTAGGGTTAGGGTTAGGGTTAGGGTTAGGGTTAGGGTTAGGGTTAGGGTTAGGGTTAGGGTTAGGGTTAGGGTTAGGGTTAGGGTTAGGGTTAGGGTTAGGGTTAGGGTTAGGGTTAGGGTTAGGGTTAGGGTTAGGGTTAGGGTTAGGGTTAGGGTTAGGGTTAGGGTTAGGGTTAGGGTTAGGGTTAGGGTTAGGGTTAGGGTTAGGGTTAGGGTTAGGGTTAGGGTTAGGGTTAGGGTTAGGGTTAGGGTTAGGGTTAGGGTTAGGGTTAGGGTTAGGGTTAGGGTTAGGGTTAGGGTTAGGGTTAGGGTTAGGGTTAGGGTTAGGGTTAGGGTTAGGGTTAGGGGTTAGGGTTAGGGTTAGGGTTAGGGTTAGGGTTAGGGTTAGGGTTAGGGTTAGGGTTAGGGTTAGGGTTAGGGTTAGGGTTAGGGTTAGGGTTAGGGTTAGGGTTAGGGTTAGGGTTAGGGTTAGGGTTAGGGTTAGGGTTAGGGTTAGGGTTAGGGTTAGGGTTAGGGTTAGGGTTAGGGTTAGGGTTAGGGTTAGGGTTAGGGTTAGGGTTAGGGTTAGGGTTAGGGTTAGGGTTAGGGTTAGGGTTAGGGTTAGGGTTAGGGTTAGGGTTAGGGTTAGGGTTAGGGTTAGGGTTAGGGTTAGGGTTAGGGTTAGGGTTAGGGTTAGGGTTAGGGTTAGGGTTAGGGTTAGGGTTAGGGTTAGGGTTAGGGTTAGGGTTAGGGTTAGGGTTAGGGTTAGGGTTAGGGTTAGGGTTAGGGTTAGGGTTAGGGTTAGGGTTAGGGTTAGGGTTAGGGTTAGGGTTAGGGTTAGGGTTAGGGTTAGGGTTAGGGTTAGGGTTAGGGTTAGGGTTAGGGTTAGGGTTAGGGTTAGGGTTAGGGTTAGGGTTAGGGTTAGGGTTAGGGTTAGGGTTAGGGTTAGGGTTAGGGTTAGGGTTAGGGTTAGGGTTAGGGTTAGGGTTAGGGTTAGGGTTAGGGTTAGGGTTAGGGTTAGGGTTAGGGTTAGGGTTAGGGTTAGGGTTAGGGTTAGGGTTAGGGTTAGGGTTAGGGTTAGGGTTAGGGTTAGGGTTAGGGTTAGGGTTAGGGTTAGGGTTAGGGTTAGGGTTAGGGTTAGGGTTAGGGTTAGGGTTAGGGTTAGGGTTAGGGTTAGGGTTAGGGTTAGGGTTAGGGTTAGGGTTAGGGTTAGGGTTAGGGTTAGGGTTAGGGTTAGGGTTAGGGTTAGGGTTAGGGTTAGGGTTAGGGTTAGGGTTAGGGTTAGGGTTAGGGTTAGGGTTAGGGTTAGGGTTAGGGTTAGGGTTAGGGTTAGGGTTAGGGTTAGGGTTAGGGTTAGGGTTAGGGTTAGGGTTAGGGTTAGGGTTAGGGTTAGGGTTAGGGTTAGGGTTAGGGTTAGGGTTAGGGTTAGGGTTAGGGTTAGGGTTAGGGTTAGGGTTAGGGTTAGGGTTAGGGTTAGGGTTAGGGTTAGGGTTAGGGTTAGGGTTAGGGTTAGGGTTAGGGTTAGGGTTAGGGTTAGGGTTAGGGTTAGGGTTAGGGTTAGGGTTAGGGTTAGGGTTAGGGTTAGGGTTAGGGTTAGGGTTAGGGTTAGGGTTAGGGTTAGGGTTAGGGTTAGGGTTAGGGTTAGGGTTAGGGTTAGGGTTAGGGTTAGGGTTAGGGTTAGGGTTAGGGTTAGGGTTAGGGTTAGGGTTAGGGTTAGGGTTAGGGTTAGGGTTAGGGTTAGGGTTAGGGTTAGGGTTAGGGTTAGGGTTAGGGTTAGGGTTAGGGTTAGGGTTAGGGTTAGGGTTAGGGTTAGGGTTAGGGTTAGGGTTAGGGTTAGGGTTAGGGTTAGGGTTAGGGTTAGGGTTAGGGTTAGGGTTAGGGTTAGGGTTAGGGTTAGGGTTAGGGTTAGGGTTAGGGTTAGGGTTAGGGTTAGGGTTAGGGTTAGGGTTAGGGTTAGGGTTAGGGTTAGGGTTAGGGTTAGGGTTAGGGTTAGGGTTAGGGTTAGGGTTAGGGTTAGGGTTAGGGTTAGGGTTAGGGTTAGGGTTAGGGTTAGGGTTAGGGTTAGGGTTAGGGTTAGGGTTAGGGTTAGGGTTAGGGTTAGGGTTAGGGTTAGGGTTAGGGTTAGGGTTAGGGTTAGGGTTAGGGTTAGGGTTAGGGTTAGGGTTAGGGTTAGGGTTAGGGTTAGGGTTAGGGTTAGGGTTAGGGTTAGGGTTAGGGTTAGGGTTAGGGTTAGGGTTAGGGTTAGGGTTAGGGTTAGGGTTAGGGTTAGGGTTAGGGTTAGGGTTAGGGTTAGGGTTAGGGTTAGGGTTAGGGTTAGGGTTAGGGTTAGGGTTAGGGTTAGGGTTAGGGTTAGGGTTAGGGTTAGGGTTAGGGTTAGGGTTAGGGTTAGGGTTAGGGTTAGGGTTAGGGTTAGGGTTAGGGTTAGGGTTAGGGTTAGGGTTAGGGTTAGGGTTAGGGTTAGGGTTAGGGTTAGGGTTAGGGTTAGGGTTAGGGTTAGGGTTAGGGTTAGGGTTAGGGTTAGGGTTAGGGTTAGGGTTAGGGTTAGGGTTAGGGTTAGGGTTAGGGTTAGGGTTAGGGTTAGGGTTAGGGTTAGGGTTAGGGTTAGGGTTAGGGTTAGGGTTAGGGTTAGGGTTAGGGTTAGGGTTAGGGTTAGGGTTAGGGTTAGGGTTAGGGTTAGGGTTAGGGTTAGGGTTAGGGTTAGGGTTAGGGTTAGGGTTAGGGTTAGGGTTAGGGTTAGGGTTAGGGTTAGGGTTAGGGTTAGGGTTAGGGTTAGGGTTAGGGTTAGGGTTAGGGTTAGGGTTAGGGTTAGGGTTAGGGTTAGGGTTAGGGTTAGGGTTAGGGTTAGGGTTAGGGTTAGGGTTAGGGTTAGGGTTAGGGTTAGGGTTAGGGTTAGGGTTAGGGTTAGGGTTAGGGTTAGGGTTAGGGTTAGGGTTAGGGTTAGGGTTAGGGTTAGGGTTAGGGTTAGGGTTAGGGTTAGGGTTAGGGTTAGGGTTAGGGTTAGGGTTAGGGTTAGGGTTAGGGTTAGGGTTAGGGTTAGGGTTAGGGTTAGGGTTAGGGTTAGGGTTAGGGTTAGGGTTAGGGTTAGGGTTAGGGTTAGGGTTAGGGTTAGGGTTAGGGTTAGGGTTAGGGTTAGGGTTAGGGTTAGGGTTAGGGTTAGGGTTAGGGTTAGGGTTAGGGTTAGGGTTAGGGTTAGGGTTAGGGTTAGGGTTAGGGTTAGGGTTAGGGTTAGGGTTAGGGTTAGGGTTAGGGTTAGGGTTAGGGTTAGGGTTAGGGTTAGGGTTAGGGTTAGGGTTAGGGTTAGGGTTAGGGTTAGGGTTAGGGTTAGGGTTAGGGTTAGGGTTAGGGTTAGGGTTAGGGTTAGGGTTAGGGTTAGGGTTAGGGTTAGGGTTAGGGTTAGGGTTAGGGTTAGGGTTAGGGTTAGGGTTAGGGTTAGGGTTAGGGTTAGGGTTAGGGTTAGGGTTAGGGTTAGGGTTAGGGTTAGGGTTAGGGTTAGGGTTAGGGTTAGGGTTAGGGTTAGGGTTAGGGTTAGGGTTAGGGTTAGGGTTAGGGTTAGGGTTAGGGTTAGGGTTAGGGTTAGGGTTAGGGTTAGGGTTAGGGTTAGGGTTAGGGTTAGGGTTAGGGTTAGGGTTAGGGTTAGGGTTAGGGTTAGGGTTAGGGTTAGGGTTAGGGTTAGGGTTAGGGTTAGGGTTAGGGTTAGGGTTAGGGTTAGGGTTAGGGTTAGGGTTAGGGTTAGGGTTAGGGTTAGGGTTAGGGTTAGGGTTAGGGTTAGGGTTAGGGTTAGGGTTAGGGTTAGGGTTAGGGTTAGGGTTAGGGTTAGGGTTAGGGTTAGGGTTAGGGTTAGGGTTAGGGTTAGGGTTAGGGTTAGGGTTAGGGTTAGGGTTAGGGTTAGGGTTAGGGTTAGGGTTAGGGTTAGGGTTAGGGTTAGGGTTAGGGTTAGGGTTAGGGTTAGGGTTAGGGTTAGGGTTAGGGTTAGGGTTAGGGTTAGGGTTAGGGTTAGGGTTAGGGTTAGGGTTAGGGTTAGGGTTAGGGTTAGGGTTAGGGTTAGGGTTAGGGTTAGGGTTAGGGTTAGGGTTAGGGTTAGGGTTAGGGTTAGGGTTAGGGTTAGGGTTAGGGTTAGGGTTAGGGTTAGGGTTAGGGTTAGGGTTAGGGTTAGGGTTAGGGTTAGGGTTAGGGTTAGGGTTAGGGTTAGGGTTAGGGTTAGGGTTAGGGTTAGGGTTAGGGTTAGGGTTAGGGTTAGGGTTAGGGTTAGGGTTAGGGTTAGGGTTAGGGTTAGGGTTAGGGTTAGGGTTAGGGTTAGGGTTAGGGTTAGGGTTAGGGTTAGGGTTAGGGTTAGGGTTAGGGTTAGGGTTAGGGTTAGGGTTAGGGTTAGGGTTAGGGTTAGGGTTAGGGTTAGGGTTAGGGTTAGGGTTAGGGTTAGGGTTAGGGTTAGGGTTAGGGTTAGGGTTAGGGTTAGGGTTAGGGTTAGGGTTAGGGTTAGGGTTAGGGTTAGGGTTAGGGTTAGGGTTAGGGTTAGGGTTAGGGTTAGGGTTAGGGTTAGGGTTAGGGTTAGGGTTAGGGTTAGGGTTAGGGTTAGGGTTAGGGTTAGGGTTAGGGTTAGGGTTAGGGTTAGGGTTAGGGTTAGGGTTAGGGTTAGGGTTAGGGTTAGGGTTAGGGTTAGGGTTAGGGTTAGGGTTAGGGTTAGGGTTAGGGTTAGGGTTAGGGTTAGGGTTAGGGTTAGGGTTAGGGTTAGGGTTAGGGTTAGGGTTAGGGTTAGGGTTAGGGTTAGGGTTAGGGTTAGGGTTAGGGTTAGGGTTAGGGTTAGGGTTAGGGTTAGGGTTAGGGTTAGGGTTAGGGTTAGGGTTAGGGTTAGGGTTAGGGTTAGGGTTAGGGTTAGGGTTAGGGTTAGGGTTAGGGTTAGGGTTAGGGTTAGGGTTAGGGTTAGGGTTAGGGTTAGGGTTAGGGTTAGGGTTAGGGTTAGGGTTAGGGTTAGGGTTAGGGTTAGGGTTAGGGTTAGGGTTAGGGTTAGGGTTAGGGTTAGGGTTAGGGTTAGGGTTAGGGTTAGGGTTAGGGTTAGGGTTAGGGTTAGGGTTAGGGTTAGGGTTAGGGTTAGGGTTAGGGTTAGGGTTAGGGTTAGGGTTAGGGTTAGGGTTAGGGTTAGGGTTAGGGTTAGGGTTAGGGTTAGGGTTAGGGTTAGGGTTAGGGTTAGGGTTAGGGTTAGGGTTAGGGTTAGGGTTAGGGTTAGGGTTAGGGTTAGGGTTAGGGTTAGGGTTAGGGTTAGGGTTAGGGTTAGGGTTAGGGTTAGGGTTAGGGTTAGGGTTAGGGTTAGGGTTAGGGTTAGGGTTAGGGTTAGGGTTAGGGTTAGGGTTAGGGTTAGGGTTAGGGTTAGGGTTAGGGTTAGGGTTAGGGTTAGGGTTAGGGTTAGGGTTAGGGTTAGGGTTAGGGTTAGGGTTAGGGTTAGGGTTAGGGTTAGGGTTAGGGTTAGGGTTAGGGTTAGGGTTAGGGTTAGGGTTAGGGTTAGGGTTAGGGTTAGGGTTAGGGTTAGGGTTAGGGTTAGGGTTAGGGTTAGGGTTAGGGTTAGGGTTAGGGTTAGGGTTAGGGTTAGGGTTAGGGTTAGGGTTAGGGTTAGGGTTAGGGTTAGGGTTAGGGTTAGGGTTAGGGTTAGGGTTAGGGTTAGGGTTAGGGTTAGGGTTAGGGTTAGGGTTAGGGTTAGGGTTAGGGTTAGGGTTAGGGTTAGGGTTAGGGTTAGGGTTAGGGTTAGGGTTAGGGTTAGGGTTAGGGTTAGGGTTAGGGTTAGGGTTAGGGTTAGGGTTAGGGTTAGGGTTAGGGTTAGGGTTAGGGTTAGGGTTAGGGTTAGGGTTAGGGTTAGGGTTAGGGTTAGGGTTAGGGTTAGGGTTAGGGTTAGGGTTAGGGTTAGGGTTAGGGTTAGGGTTAGGGTTAGGGTTAGGGTTAGGGTTAGGGTTAGGGTTAGGGTTAGGGTTAGGGTTAGGGTTAGGGTTAGGGTTAGGGTTAGGGTTAGGGTTAGGGTTAGGGTTAGGGTTAGGGTTAGGGTTAGGGTTAGGGTTAGGGTTAGGGTTAGGGTTAGGGTTCGGGTTAGGGTTAGGGTTAGGGTTAGGGTTAGGGTTAGGGTTAGGGTTAGGGTTAGGGTTAGGGTTAGGGTTAGGGTTAGGGTTAGGGTTAGGGTTAGGGTTAGGGTTAGGGTTAGGGTTAGGGTTAGGGTTAGGGTTAGGGTTAGGGTTAGGGTTAGGGTTAGGGTTAGGGTTAGGGTTAGGGTTAGGGTTAGGGTTAGGGTTAGGGTTAGGGTTAGGGTTAGGGTTAGGGTTAGGGTTAGGGTTAGGGTTAGGGTTAGGGTTAGGGTTAGGGTTAGGGTTAGGGTTAGGGTTAGGGTTAGGGTTAGGGTTAGGGTTAGGGTTAGGGTTAGGGTTAGGGTTAGGGTTAGGGTTAGGGTTAGGGTTAGGGTTAGGGTTAGGGTTAGGGTTAGGGTTAGGGTTAGGGTTAGGGTTAGGGTTAGGGTTAGGGTTAGGGTTAGGGTTAGGGTTAGGGTTAGGGTTAGGGTTAGGGTTAGGGTTAGGGTTAGGGTTAGGGTTAGGGTTAGGGTTAGGGTTAGGGTTAGGGTTAGGGTTAGGGTTAGGGTTAGGGTTAGGGTTAGGGTTAGGGTTAGGGTTAGGGTTAGGGTTAGGGTTAGGGTTAGGGTTAGGGTTAGGGTTAGGGTTAGGGTTAGGGTTAGGGTTAGGGTTAGGGTTAGGGTTAGGGTTAGGGTTAGGGTTAGGGTTAGGGTTAGGGTTAGGGTTAGGGTTAGGGTTAGGGTTAGGGTTAGGGTTAGGGTTAGGGTTAGGGTTAGGGTTAGGGTTAGGGTTAGGGTTAGGGTTAGGGTTAGGGTTAGGGTTAGGGTTAGGGTTAGGGTTAGGGTTAGGGTTAGGGTTAGGGTTAGGGTTAGGGTTAGGGTTAGGGTTAGGGTTAGGGTTAGGGTTAGGGTTAGGGTTAGGGTTAGGGTTAGGGTTAGGGTTAGGGTTAGGGTTAGGGTTAGGGTTAGGGTTAGGGTTAGGGTTAGGGTTAGGGTTAGGGTTAGGGTTAGGGTTAGGGTTAGGGTTAGGGTTAGGGTTAGGGTTAGGGTTAGGGTTAGGGTTAGGGTTAGGGTTAGGGTTAGGGTTAGGGTTAGGGTTAGGGTTAGGGTTAGGGTTAGGGTTAGGGTTAGGGTTAGGGTTAGGGTTAGGGTTAGGGTTAGGGTTAGGGTTAGGGTTAGGGTTAGGGTTAGGGTTAGGGTTAGGGTTAGGGTTAGGGTTAGGGTTAGGGTTAGGGTTAGGGTTAGGGTTAGGGTTAGGGTTAGGGTTAGGGTTAGGGTTAGGGTTAGGGTTAGGGTTAGGGTTAGGGTTAGGGTTAGGGTTAGGGTTAGGGTTAGGGTTAGGGTTAGGGTTAGGGTTAGGGTTAGGGTTAGGGTTAGGGTTAGGGTTAGGGTTAGGGTTAGGGTTAGGGTTAGGGTTAGGGTTAGGGTTAGGGTTAGGGTTAGGGTTAGGGTTAGGGTTAGGGTTAGGGTTAGGGTTAGGGTTAGGGTTAGGGTTAGGGTTAGGGTTAGGGTTAGGGTTAGGGTTAGGGTTAGGGTTAGGGTTAGGGTTAGGGTTAGGGTTAGGGTTAGGGTTAGGGTTAGGGTTAGGGTTAGGGTTAGGGTTAGGGTTAGGGTTAGGGTTAGGGTTAGGGTTAGGGTTAGGGTTAGGGTTAGGGTTAGGGTTAGGGTTAGGGTTAGGGTTAGGGTTAGGGTTAGGGTTAGGGTTAGGGTTAGGGTTAGGGTTAGGGTTAGGGTTAGGGTTAGGGTTAGGGTTAGGGTTAGGGTTAGGGTTAGGGTTAGGGTTAGGGTTAGGGTTAGGGTTAGGGTTAGGGTTAGGGTTAGGGTTAGGGTTAGGGTTAGGGTTAGGGTTAGGGTTAGGGTTAGGGTTAGGGTTAGGGTTAGGGTTAGGGTTAGGGTTAGGGTTAGGGTTAGGGTTAGGGTTAGGGTTAGGGTTAGGGTTAGGGTTAGGGTTAGGGTTAGGGTTAGGGTTAGGGTTAGGGTTAGGGTTAGGGTTAGGGTTAGGGTTAGGGTTAGGGTTAGGGTTAGGGTTAGGGTTAGGGTTAGGGTTAGGGTTAGGGTTAGGGTTAGGGTTAGGGTTAGGGTTAGGGTTAGGGTTAGGGTTAGGGTTAGGGTTAGGGTTAGGGTTAGGGTTAGGGTTAGGGTTAGGGTTAGGGTTAGGGTTAGGGTTAGGGTTAGGGTTAGGGTTAGGGTTAGGGTTAGGGTTAGGGTTAGGGTTAGGGTTAGGGTTAGGGTTAGGGTTAGGGTTAGGGTTAGGGTTAGGGTTAGGGTTAGGGTTAGGGTTAGGGTTAGGGTTAGGGTTAGGGTTAGGGTTAGGGTTAGGGTTAGGGTTAGGGTTAGGGTTAGGGTTAGGGTTAGGGTTAGGGTTAGGGTTAGGGTTAGGGTTAGGGTTAGGGTTAGGGTTAGGGTTAGGGTTAGGGTTAGGGTTAGGGTTAGGGTTAGGGTTAGGGTTAGGGTTAGGGTTAGGGTTAGGGTTAGGGTTAGGGTTAGGGTTAGGGTTAGGGTTAGGGTTAGGGTTAGGGTTAGGGTTAGGGTTAGGGTTAGGGTTAGGGTTAGGGTTAGGGTTAGGGTTAGGGTTAGGGTTAGGGTTAGGGTTAGGGTTAGGGTTAGGGTTAGGGTTAGGGTTAGGGTTAGGGTTAGGGTTAGGGTTAGGGTTAGGGTTAGGGTTAGGGTTAGGGTTAGGGTTAGGGTTAGGGTTAGGGTTAGGGTTAGGGTTAGGGTTAGGGTTAGGGTTAGGGTTAGGGTTAGGGTTAGGGTTAGGGTTAGGGTTAGGGTTAGGGTTAGGGTTAGGGTTAGGGTTAGGGTTAGGGTTAGGGTTAGGGTTAGGGTTAGGGTTAGGGTTAGGGTTAGGGTTAGGGTTAGGGTTAGGGTTAGGGTTAGGGTTAGGGTTAGGGTTAGGGTTAGGGTTAGGGTTAGGGTTAGGGTTAGGGTTAGGGTTAGGGTTAGGGTTAGGGTTAGGGTTAGGGTTAGGGTTAGGGTTAGGGTTAGGGTTAGGGTTAGGGTTAGGGTTAGGGTTAGGGTTAGGGTTAGGGTTAGGGTTAGGGTTAGGGTTAGGGTTAGGGTTAGGGTTAGGGTTAGGGTTAGGGTTAGGGTTAGGGTTAGGGTTAGGGTTAGGGTTAGGGTTAGGGTTAGGGTTAGGGTTAGGGTTAGGGTTAGGGTTAGGGTTAGGGTTAGGGTTAGGGTTAGGGTTAGGGTTAGGGTTAGGGTTAGGGTTAGGGTTAGGGTTAGGGTTAGGGTTAGGGTTAGGGTTAGGGTTAGGGTTAGGGTTAGGGTTAGGGTTAGGGTTAGGGTTAGGGTTAGGGTTAGGGTTAGGGTTAGGGTTAGGGTTAGGGTTAGGGTTAGGGTTAGGGTTAGGGTTAGGGTTAGGGTTAGGGTTAGGGTTAGGGTTAGGGTTAGGGTTAGGGTTAGGGTTAGGGTTAGGGTTAGGGTTAGGGTTAGGGTTAGGGTTAGGGTTAGGGTTAGGGTTAGGGTTAGGGTTAGGGTTAGGGTTAGGGTTAGGGTTAGGGTTAGGGTTAGGGTTAGGGTTAGGGTTAGGGTTAGGGTTAGGGTTAGGGTTAGGGTTAGGGTTAGGGTTAGGGTTAGGGTTAGGGTTAGGGTTAGGGTTAGGGTTAGGGTTAGGGTTAGGGTTAGGGTTAGGGTTAGGGTTAGGGTTAGGGTTAGGGTTAGGGTTAGGGTTAGGGTTAGGGTTAGGGTTAGGGTTAGGGTTAGGGTTAGGGTTAGGGTTAGGGTTAGGGTTAGGGTTAGGGTTAGGGTTAGGGTTAGGGTTAGGGTTAGGGTTAGGGTTAGGGTTAGGGTTAGGGTTAGGGTTAGGGTTAGGGTTAGGGTTAGGGTTAGGGTTAGGGTTAGGGTTAGGGTTAGGGTTAGGGTTAGGGTTAGGGTTAGGGTTAGGGTTAGGGTTAGGGTTAGGGTTAGGGTTAGGGTTAGGGTTAGGGTTAGGGTTAGGGTTAGGGTTAGGGTTAGGGTTAGGGTTAGGGTTAGGGTTAGGGTTAGGGTTAGGGTTAGGGTTAGGGTTAGGGTTAGGGTTAGGGTTAGGGTTAGGGTTAGGGTTAGGGTTAGGGTTAGGGTTAGGGTTAGGGTTAGGGTTAGGGTTAGGGTTAGGGTTAGGGTTAGGGTTAGGGTTAGGGTTAGGGTTAGGGTTAGGGTTAGGGTTAGGGTTAGGGTTAGGGTTAGGGTTAGGGTTAGGGTTAGGGTTAGGGTTAGGGTTAGGGTTAGGGTTAGGGTTAGGGTTAGGGTTAGGGTTAGGGTTAGGGTTAGGGTTAGGGTTAGGGTTAGGGTTAGGGTTAGGGTTAGGGTTAGGGTTAGGGTTAGGGTTAGGGTTAGGGTTAGGGTTAGGGTTAGGGTTAGGGTTAGGGTTAGGGTTAGGGTTAGGGTTAGGGTTAGGGTTAGGGTTAGGGTTAGGGTTAGGGTTAGGGTTAGGGTTAGGGTTAGGGTTAGGGTTAGGGTTAGGGTTAGGGTTAGGGTTAGGGTTAGGGTTAGGGTTAGGGTTAGGGTTAGGGTTAGGGTTAGGGTTAGGGTTAGGGTTAGGGTTAGGGTTAGGGTTAGGGTTAGGGTTAGGGTTAGGGTTAGGGTTAGGGTTAGGGTTAGGGTTAGGGTTAGGGTTAGGGTTAGGGTTAGGGTTAGGGTTAGGGTTAGGGTTAGGGTTAGGGTTAGGGTTAGGGTTAGGGTTAGGGTTAGGGTTAGGGTTAGGGTTAGGGTTAGGGTTAGGGTTAGGGTTAGGGTTAGGGTTAGGGTTAGGGTTAGGGTTAGGGTTAGGGTTAGGGTTAGGGTTAGGGTTAGGGTTAGGGTTAGGGTTAGGGTTAGGGTTAGGGTTAGGGTTAGGGTTAGGGTTAGGGTTAGGGTTAGGGTTAGGGTTAGGGTTAGGGTTAGGGTTAGGGTTAGGGTTAGGGTTAGGGTTAGGGTTAGGGTTAGGGTTAGGGTTAGGGTTAGGGTTAGGGTTAGGGTTAGGGTTAGGGTTAGGGTTAGGGTTAGGGTTAGGGTTAGGGTTAGGGTTAGGGTTAGGGTTAGGGTTAGGGTTAGGGTTAGGGTTAGGGTTAGGGTTAGGGTTAGGGTTAGGGTTAGGGTTAGGGTTAGGGTTAGGGTTAGGGTTAGGGTTAGGGTTAGGGTTAGGGTTAGGGTTAGGGTTAGGGTTAGGGTTAGGGTTAGGGTTAGGGTTAGGGTTAGGGTTAGGGTTAGGGTTAGGGTTAGGGTTAGGGTTAGGGTTAGGGTTAGGGTTAGGGTTAGGGTTAGGGTTAGGGTTAGGGTTAGGGTTAGGGTTAGGGTTAGGGTTAGGGTTAGGGTTAGGGTTAGGGTTAGGGTTAGGGTTAGGGTTAGGGTTAGGGTTAGGGTTAGGGTTAGGGTTAGGGTTAGGGTTAGGGTTAGGGTTAGGGTTAGGGTTAGGGTTAGGGTTAGGGTTAGGGTTAGGGTTAGGGTTAGGGTTAGGGTTAGGGTTAGGGTTAGGGTTAGGGTTAGGGTTAGGGTTAGGGTTAGGGTTAGGGTTAGGGTTAGGGTTAGGGTTAGGGTTAGGGTTAGGGTTAGGGTTAGGGTTAGGGTTAGGGTTAGGGTTAGGGTTAGGGTTAGGGTTAGGGTTAGGGTTAGGGTTAGGGTTAGGGTTAGGGTTAGGGTTAGGGTTAGGGTTAGGGTTAGGGTTAGGGTTAGGGTTAGGGTTAGGGTTAGGGTTAGGGTTAGGGTTAGGGTTAGGGTTAGGGTTAGGGTTAGGGTTAGGGTTAGGGTTAGGGTTAGGGTTAGGGTTAGGGTTAGGGTTAGGGTTAGGGTTAGGGTTAGGGTTAGGGTTAGGGTTAGGGTTAGGGTTAGGGTTAGGGTTAGGGTTAGGGTTAGGGTTAGGGTTAGGGTTAGGGTTAGGGTTAGGGTTAGGGTTAGGGTTAGGGTTAGGGTTAGGGTTAGGGTTAGGGTTAGGGTTAGGGTTAGGGTTAGGGTTAGGGTTAGGGTTAGGGTTAGGGTTAGGGTTAGGGTTAGGGTTAGGGTTAGGGTTAGGGTTAGGGTTAGGGTTAGGGTTAGGGTTAGGGTTAGGGTTAGGGTTAGGGTTAGGGTTAGGGTTAGGGTTAGGGTTAGGGTTAGGGTTAGGGTTAGGGTTAGGGTTAGGGTTAGGGTTAGGGTTAGGGTTAGGGTTAGGGTTAGGGTTAGGGTTAGGGTTAGGGTTAGGGTTAGGGTTAGGGTTAGGGTTAGGGTTAGGGTTAGGGTTAGGGTTAGGGTTAGGGTTAGGGTTAGGGTTAGGGTTAGGGTTAGGGTTAGGGTTAGGGTTAGGGTTAGGGTTAGGGTTAGGGTTAGGGTTAGGGTTAGGGTTAGGGTTAGGGTTAGGGTTAGGGTTAGGGTTAGGGTTAGGGTTAGGGTTAGGGTTAGGGTTAGGGTTAGGGTTAGGGTTAGGGTTAGGGTTAGGGTTAGGGTTAGGGTTAGGGTTAGGGTTAGGGTTAGGGTTAGGGTTAGGGTTAGGGTTAGGGTTAGGGTTAGGGTTAGGGTTAGGGTTAGGGTTAGGGTTAGGGTTAGGGTTAGGGTTAGGGTTAGGGTTAGGGTTAGGGTTAGGGTTAGGGTTAGGGTTAGGGTTAGGGTTAGGGTTAGGGTTAGGGTTAGGGTTAGGGTTAGGGTTAGGGTTAGGGTTAGGGTTAGGGTTAGGGTTAGGGTTAGGGTTAGGGTTAGGGTTAGGGTTAGGGTTAGGGTTAGGGTTAGGGTTAGGGTTAGGGTTAGGGTTAGGGTTAGGGTTAGGGTTAGGGTTAGGGTTAGGGTTAGGGTTAGGGTTAGGGTTAGGGTTAGGGTTAGGGTTAGGGTTAGGGTTAGGGTTAGGGTTAGGGTTAGGGTTAGGGTTAGGGTTAGGGTTAGGGTTAGGGTTAGGGTTAGGGTTAGGGTTAGGGTTAGGGTTAGGGTTAGGGTTAGGGTTAGGGTTAGGGTTAGGGTTAGGGTTAGGGTTAGGGTTAGGGTTAGGGTTAGGGTTAGGGTTAGGGTTAGGGTTAGGGTTAGGGTTAGGGTTAGGGTTAGGGTTAGGGTTAGGGTTAGGGTTAGGGTTAGGGTTAGGGTTAGGGTTAGGGTTAGGGTTAGGGTTAGGGTTAGGGTTAGGGTTAGGGTTAGGGTTAGGGTTAGGGTTAGGGTTAGGGTTAGGGTTAGGGTTAGGGTTAGGGTTAGGGTTAGGGTTAGGGTTAGGGTTAGGGTTAGGGTTAGGGTTAGGGTTAGGGTTAGGGTTAGGGTTAGGGTTAGGGTTAGGGTTAGGGTTAGGGTTAGGGTTAGGGTTAGGGTTAGGGTTAGGGTTAGGGTTAGGGTTAGGGTTAGGGTTAGGGTTAGGGTTAGGGTTAGGGTTAGGGTTAGGGTTAGGGTTAGGGTTAGGGTTAGGGTTAGGGTTAGGGTTAGGGTTAGGGTTAGGGTTAGGGTTAGGGTTAGGGTTAGGGTTAGGGTTAGGGTTAGGGTTAGGGTTAGGGTTAGGGTTAGGGTTAGGGTTAGGGTTAGGGTTAGGGTTAGGGTTAGGGTTAGGGTTAGGGTTAGGGTTAGGGTTAGGGTTAGGGTTAGGGTTAGGGTTAGGGTTAGGGTTAGGGTTAGGGTTAGGGTTAGGGTTAGGGTTAGGGTTAGGGTTAGGGTTAGGGTTAGGGTTAGGGTTAGGGTTAGGGTTAGGGTTAGGGTTAGGGTTAGGGTTAGGGTTAGGGTTAGGGTTAGGGTTAGGGTTAGGGTTAGGGTTAGGGTTAGGGTTAGGGTTAGGGTTAGGGTTAGGGTTAGGGTTAGGGTTAGGGTTAGGGTTAGGGTTAGGGTTAGGGTTAGGGTTAGGGTTAGGGTTAGGGTTAGGGTTAGGGTTAGGGTTAGGGTTAGGGTTAGGGTTAGGGTTAGGGTTAGGGTTAGGGTTAGGGTTAGGGTTAGGGTTAGGGTTAGGGTTAGGGTTAGGGTTAGGGTTAGGGTTAGGGTTAGGGTTAGGGTTAGGGTTAGGGTTAGGGTTAGGGTTAGGGTTAGGGTTAGGGTTAGGGTTAGGGTTAGGGTTAGGGTTAGGGTTAGGGTTAGGGTTAGGGTTAGGGTTAGGGTTAGGGTTAGGGTTAGGGTTAGGGTTAGGGTTAGGGTTAGGGTTAGGGTTAGGGTTAGGGTTAGGGTTAGGGTTAGGGTTAGGGTTAGGGTTAGGGTTAGGGTTAGGGTTAGGGTTAGGGTTAGGGTTAGGGTTAGGGTTAGGGTTAGGGTTAGGGTTAGGGTTAGGGTTAGGGTTAGGGTTAGGGTTAGGGTTAGGGTTAGGGTTAGGGTTAGGGTTAGGGTTAGGGTTAGGGTTAGGGTTAGGGTTAGGGTTAGGGTTAGGGTTAGGGTTAGGGTTAGGGTTAGGGTTAGGGTTAGGGTTAGGGTTAGGGTTAGGGTTAGGGTTAGGGTTAGGGTTAGGGTTAGGGTTAGGGTTAGGGTTAGGGTTAGGGTTAGGGTTAGGGTTAGGGTTAGGGTTAGGGTTAGGGTTAGGGTTAGGGTTAGGGTTAGGGTTAGGGTTAGGGTTAGGGTTAGGGTTAGGGTTAGGGTTAGGGTTAGGGTTAGGGTTAGGGTTAGGGTTAGGGTTAGGGTTAGGGTTAGGGTTAGGGTTAGGGTTAGGGTTAGGGTTAGGGTTAGGGTTAGGGTTAGGGTTAGGGTTAGGGTTAGGGTTAGGGTTAGGGTTAGGGTTAGGGTTAGGGTTAGGGTTAGGGTTAGGGTTAGGGTTAGGGTTAGGGTTAGGGTTAGGGTTAGGGTTAGGGTTAGGGTTAGGGTTAGGGTTAGGGTTAGGGTTAGGGTTAGGGTTAGGGTTAGGGTTAGGGTTAGGGTTAGGGTTAGGGTTAGGGTTAGGGTTAGGGTTAGGGTTAGGGTTAGGGTTAGGGTTAGGGTTAGGGTTAGGGTTAGGGTTAGGGTTAGGGTTAGGGTTAGGGTTAGGGTTAGGGTTAGGGTTAGGGTTAGGGTTAGGGTTAGGGTTAGGGTTAGGGTTAGGGTTAGGGTTAGGGTTAGGGTTAGGGTTAGGGTTAGGGTTAGGGTTAGGGTTAGGGTTAGGGTTAGGGTTAGGGTTAGGGTTAGGGTTAGGGTTAGGGTTAGGGTTAGGGTTAGGGTTAGGGTTAGGGTTAGGGTTAGGGTTAGGGTTAGGGTTAGGGTTAGGGTTAGGGTTAGGGTTAGGGTTAGGGTTAGGGTTAGGGTTAGGGTTAGGGTTAGGGTTAGGGTTAGGGTTAGGGTTAGGGTTAGGGTTAGGGTTAGGGTTAGGGTTAGGGTTAGGGTTAGGGTTAGGGTTAGGGTTAGGGTTAGGGTTAGGGTTAGGGTTAGGGTTAGGGTTAGGGTTAGGGTTAGGGTTAGGGTTAGGGTTAGGGTTAGGGTTAGGGTTAGGGTTAGGGTTAGGGTTAGGGTTAGGGTTAGGGTTAGGGTTAGGGTTAGGGTTAGGGTTAGGGTTAGGGTTAGGGTTAGGGTTAGGGTTAGGGTTAGGGTTAGGGTTAGGGTTAGGGTTAGGGTTAGGGTTAGGGTTAGGGTTAGGGTTAGGGTTAGGGTTAGGGTTAGGGTTAGGGTTAGGGTTAGGGTTAGGGTTAGGGTTAGGGTTAGGGTTAGGGTTAGGGTTAGGGTTAGGGTTAGGGTTAGGGTTAGGGTTAGGGTTAGGGTTAGGGTTAGGGTTAGGGTTAGGGTTAGGGTTAGGGTTAGGGTTAGGGTTAGGGTTAGGGTTAGGGTTAGGGTTAGGGTTAGGGTTAGGGTTAGGGTTAGGGTTAGGGTTAGGGTTAGGGTTAGGGTTAGGGTTAGGGTTAGGGTTAGGGTTAGGGTTAGGGTTAGGGTTAGGGTTAGGGTTAGGGTTAGGGTTAGGGTTAGGGTTAGGGTTAGGGTTAGGGTTAGGGTTAGGGTTAGGGTTAGGGTTAGGGTTAGGGTTAGGGTTAGGGTTAGGGTTAGGGTTAGGGTTAGGGTTAGGGTTAGGGTTAGGGTTAGGGTTAGGGTTAGGGTTAGGGTTAGGGTTAGGGTTAGGGTTAGGGTTAGGGTTAGGGTTAGGGTTAGGGTTAGGGTTAGGGTTAGGGATAGGGTTAGGGTTAGGGTTAGGGTTAGGGTTAGGGTTAGGGTTAGGGTTAGGGTTAGGGTTAGGGTTAGGGTTAGGGTTAGGGTTAGGGTTAGGGTTAGGGTTAGGGTTAGGGTTAGGGTTAGGGTTAGGGTTAGGGTTAGGGTTAGGGTTAGGGTTAGGGTTAGGGTTAGGGTTAGGGTTAGGGTTAGGGTTAGGGTTAGGGTTAGGGTTAGGGTTAGGGTTAGGGTTAGGGTTAGGGTTAGGGTTAGGGTTAGGGTTAGGGTTAGGGTTAGGGTTAGGGTTAGGGTTAGGGTTAGGGTTAGGGTTAGGGTTAGGGTTAGGGTTAGGGTTAGGGTTAGGGTTAGGGTTAGGGTTAGGGTTAGGGTTAGGGTTAGGGTTAGGGTTAGGGTTAGGGTTAGGGTTAGGGTTAGGGTTAGGGTTAGGGTTAGGGTTAGGGTTAGGGTTAGGGTTAGGGTTAGGGTTAGGGTTAGGGTTAGGGTTAGGGTTAGGGTTAGGGTTAGGGTTAGGGTTAGGGTTAGGGTTAGGGTTAGGGTTAGGGTTAGGGTTAGGGTTAGGGTTAGGGTTAGGGTTAGGGTTAGGGTTAGGGTTAGGGTTAGGGTTAGGGTTAGGGTTAGGGTTAGGGTTAGGGTTAGGGTTAGGGTTAGGGTTAGGGTTAGGGTTAGGGTTAGGGTTAGGGTTAGGGTTAGGGTTAGGGTTAGGGTTAGGGTTAGGGTTAGGGTTAGGGTTAGGGTTAGGGTTAGGGTTAGGGTTAGGGTTAGGGTTAGGGTTAGGGTTAGGGTTAGGGTTAGGGTTAGGGTTAGGGTTAGGGTTAGGGTTAGGGTTAGGGTTAGGGTTAGGGTTAGGGTTAGGGTTAGGGTTAGGGTTAGGGTTAGGGTTAGGGTTAGGGTTAGGGTTAGGGTTAGGGTTAGGGTTAGGGTTAGGGTTAGGGTTAGGGTTAGGGTTAGGGTTAGGGTTAGGGTTAGGGTTAGGGTTAGGGTTAGGGTTAGGGTTAGGGTTAGGGTTAGGGTTAGGGTTAGGGTTAGGGTTAGGGTTAGGGTTAGGGTTAGGGTTAGGGTTAGGGTTAGGGTTAGGGTTAGGGTTAGGGTTAGGGTTAGGGTTAGGGTTAGGGTTAGGGTTAGGGTTAGGGTTAGGGTTAGGGTTAGGGTTAGGGTTAGGGTTAGGGTTAGGGTTAGGGTTAGGGTTAGGGTTAGGGTTAGGGTTAGGGTTAGGGTTAGGGTTAGGGTTAGGGTTAGGGTTAGGGTTAGGGTTAGGGTTAGGGTTAGGGTTAGGGTTAGGGTTAGGGTTAGGGTTAGGGTTAGGGTTAGGGTTAGGGTTAGGGTTAGGGTTAGGGTTAGGGTTAGGGTTAGGGTTAGGGTTAGGGTTAGGGTTAGGGTTAGGGTTAGGGTTAGGGTTAGGGTTAGGGTTAGGGTTAGGGTTAGGGTTAGGGTTAGGGTTAGGGTTAGGGTTAGGGTTAGGGTTAGGGTTAGGGTTAGGGTTAGGGTTAGGGTTAGGGTTAGGGTTAGGGTTAGGGTTAGGGTTAGGGTTAGGGTTAGGGTTAGGGTTAGGGTTAGGGTTAGGGTTAGGGTTAGGGTTAGGGTTAGGGTTAGGGTTAGGGTTAGGGTTAGGGTTAGGGTTAGGGTTAGGGTTAGGGTTAGGGTTAGGGTTAGGGTTAGGGTTAGGGTTAGGGTTAGGGTTAGGGTTAGGGTTAGGGTTAGGGTTAGGGTTAGGGTTAGGGTTAGGGTTAGGGTTAGGGTTAGGGTTAGGGTTAGGGTTAGGGTTAGGGTTAGGGTTAGGGTTAGGGTTAGGGTTAGGGTTAGGGTTAGGGTTAGGGTTAGGGTTAGGGTTAGGGTTAGGGTTAGGGTTAGGGTTAGGGTTAGGGTTAGGGTTAGGGTTAGGGTTAGGGTTAGGGTTAGGGTTAGGGTTAGGGTTAGGGTTAGGGTTAGGGTTAGGGTTAGGGTTAGGGTTAGGGTTAGGGTTAGGGTTAGGGTTAGGGTTAGGGTTAGGGTTAGGGTTAGGGTTAGGGTTAGGGTTAGGGTTAGGGTTAGGGTTAGGGTTAGGGTTAGGGTTAGGGTTAGGGTTAGGGTTAGGGTTAGGGTTAGGGTTAGGGTTAGGGTTAGGGTTAGGGTTAGGGTTAGGGTTAGGGTTAGGGTTAGGGTTAGGGTTAGGGTTAGGGTTAGGGTTAGGGTTAGGGTTAGGGTTAGGGTTAGGGTTAGGGTTAGGGTTAGGGTTAGGGTTAGGGTTAGGGTTAGGGTTAGGGTTAGGGTTAGGGTTAGGGTTAGGGTTAGGGTTAGGGTTAGGGTTAGGGTTAGGGTTAGGGTTAGGGTTAGGGTTAGGGTTAGGGTTAGGGTTAGGGTTAGGGTTAGGGTTAGGGTTAGGGTTAGGGTTAGGGTTAGGGTTAGGGTTAGGGTTAGGGTTAGGGTTAGGGTTAGGGTTAGGGTTAGGGTTAGGGTTAGGGTTAGGGTTAGGGTTAGGGTTAGGGTTAGGGTTAGGGTTAGGGTTAGGGTTAGGGTTAGGGTTAGGGTTAGGGTTAGGGTTAGGGTTAGGGTTAGGGTTAGGGTTAGGGTTAGGGTTAGGGTTAGGGTTAGGGTTAGGGTTAGGGTTAGGGTTAGGGTTAGGGTTAGGGTTAGGGTTAGGGTTAGGGTTAGGGTTAGGGTTAGGGTTAGGGTTAGGGTTAGGGTTAGGGTTAGGGTTAGGGTTAGGGTTAGGGTTAGGGTTAGGGTTAGGGTTAGGGTTAGGGTTAGGGTTAGGGTTAGGGTTAGGGTTAGGGTTAGGGTTAGGGTTAGGGTTAGGGTTAGGGTTAGGGTTAGGGTTAGGGTTAGGGTTAGGGTTAGGGTTAGGGTTAGGGTTAGGGTTAGGGTTAGGGTTAGGGTTAGGGTTAGGGTTAGGGTTAGGGTTAGGGTTAGGGTTAGGGTTAGGGTTAGGGTTAGGGTTAGGGTTAGGGTTAGGGTTAGGGTTAGGGTTAGGGTTAGGGTTAGGGTTAGGGTTAGGGTTAGGGTTAGGGTTAGGGTTAGGGTTAGGGTTAGGGTTAGGGTTAGGGTTAGGGTTAGGGTTAGGGTTAGGGTTAGGGTTAGGGTTAGGGTTAGGGTTAGGGTTAGGGTTAGGGTTAGGGTTAGGGTTAGGGTTAGGGTTAGGGTTAGGGTTAGGGTTAGGGTTAGGGTTAGGGTTAGGGTTAGGGTTAGGGTTAGGGTTAGGGTTAGGGTTAGGGTTAGGGTTAGGGTTAGGGTTAGGGTTAGGGTTAGGGTTAGGGTTAGGGTTAGGGTTAGGGTTAGGGTTAGGGTTAGGGTTAGGGTTAGGGTTAGGGTTAGGGTTAGGGTTAGGGTTAGGGTTAGGGTTAGGGTTAGGGTTAGGGTTAGGGTTAGGGTTAGGGTTAGGGTTAGGGTTAGGGTTAGGGTTAGGGTTAGGGTTAGGGTTAGGGTTAGGGTTAGGGTTAGGGTTAGGGTTAGGGTTAGGGTTAGGGTTAGGGTTAGGGTTAGGGTTAGGGTTAGGGTTAGGGTTAGGGTTAGGGTTAGGGTTAGGGTTAGGGTTAGGGTTAGGGTTAGGGTTAGGGTTAGGGTTAGGGTTAGGGTTAGGGTTAGGGTTAGGGTTAGGGTTAGGGTTAGGGTTAGGGTTAGGGTTAGGGTTAGGGTTAGGGTTAGGGTTAGGGTTAGGGTTAGGGTTAGGGTTAGGGTTAGGGTTAGGGTTAGGGTTAGGGTTAGGGTTAGGGTTAGGGTTAGGGTTAGGGTTAGGGTTAGGGTTAGGGTTAGGGTTAGGGTTAGGGTTAGGGTTAGGGTTAGGGTTAGGGTTAGGGTTAGGGTTAGGGTTAGGGTTAGGGTTAGGGTTAGGGTTAGGGTTAGGGTTAGGGTTAGGGTTAGGGTTAGGGTTAGGGTTAGGGTTAGGGTTAGGGTTAGGGTTAGGGTTAGGGTTAGGGTTAGGGTTAGGGTTAGGGTTAGGGTTAGGGTTAGGGTTAGGGTTAGGGTTAGGGTTAGGGTTAGGGTTAGGGTTAGGGTTAGGGTTAGGGTTAGGGTTAGGGTTAGGGTTAGGG
>JAKRKW010000123.1:0-71238 GCA_023566125.1 Zingel zingel
AAAACACAAAAAATGCAAAAAAATAATGCAAAAAAAAATGCAAAAAAAATGCAAAAAAATGGAAAAAAAATGCAAAAAAAAATGCAAAAAAATGCAAAAAAAAATGCAAAAAAAAAATGCAAAAAAATGCAAAAAAAATGCAAAAAACACAAAAAATGCAAAAAAAAATGCAAAAAAAAATGCAAAAAAAATGCAAAAAAATGCAAAAAAAAATGCAAAAAAATGCTAAAAAAATGCAAAAAAACACAAAAAATGCAAAAAAATAATGCAAAAAAAAAATGCAAAAAAAATGCAAAAAAATGGAAAAAAAATGCAAAAAAAAATGCAAAAAAAAATGCAAAAAAATGCAAAAAAAATGCAAAAAAAACACAAAAAATGCAAAAAAAAAAATGCAAAAAAAATGCAAAAAAAAATGCAAAAAAAATGCAAAAAAATGCAAAAAAAAATGCAAAAAAAAAATGCAAAAAAATGCAAAAAAATGCAAAAAAAATGCAAAAAAAATGCAAAAAAAAATGCAAAAAAATGCAAAAAAAATGCAAAAAAATGGAAAAAAAAATCAAAAAAAAAATGCAAAAAAATGCAAAAAAAATGCAAAAAAAATGCAAAAAAAAATGCAAAAAAAATGCAAAAAAATGCAAAAAAAAATGCAAAAAAAATGCAAAAAAAAATGCAAAAAAATGCAAAAAAAAAATGCAAAAAAAATGCAAAAAAATGCAAAAAAAAATTCAAAAAAAATGCAAAAAAATGCAAAAAAAAAGCAAAAAAAATGCAAAGAAAATGCAAAAAAAAAATGCAAAAAAAACACAAAAAATGCAAAAAAAAAATGCAAAAAAAAATGCAAAATAAAAATGCAAAAAAAATGCAAAAAAAATGCAAAAAAAATGCAAAAAATGCAAAAAAAAAATGCAAAAAAAATGCAAAAAAATGCAAAAAAAATGCAAAAAAAAATGCAAAAAAAATGCAAAAAAAAATGCAAAAAAACACAAAAAATGCAAAAAAAATGCAAAAAAATGCAAAAAAATGCAAAAAAAATGCAAAAAATGCAAAAAAAAAAATGCAAAAAAAATGCAAAAAAATGCAAAAAAATGCAAAAAAATGCAAAAAATGCAAAAAAAAATGCAAAAAAAATGCAAAAAAATGGAAAAAAAATGCAAAAAAAAATGCAAAAAAAAAATGCAAAAAAATGCAAAAAAAAATGCAAAAAAAAATGCAAAAAAATGCAAAAAAAAATGCAAAAAAAATGCAAAAAAATGCAAAAAAAATGCAAAAAAAAATGCAAAAAAACACAAAAAATGCAAAAAAAAATGCAAAAAAAATGCAAAAAAAATGCAAAAAAATGCAAAAAAAATGCAAAAAAAATGCAAAAAAATGCAAAAAAATGCAAAAAAAAATGCAAAAAAATGCAAAAAAATGCAAAAAAAAATGCAAAAAAAATGCAAAAAAAATGCAAAAAAAATGCAAAAAATGCAAAAAAATGCAAAAAAAAAAGCAAAAAAAATGCAAAAAAAATGCAAAAAAAATGCAAAAAAACACAAAAAATGCAAAAAAAAAATGCAAAAAAAAATGCAAAAAATGCAAAAAAAAATGCAAAAAAAATGCAAAAAAAATGCAAAAAAATGCAAAAAAAAATGCAAAAAAATGCAAAAAAAATGCAAAAAAACACAAAAAATGCAAAAAAAATGCAAAAAAAAATGCAAAAAAAATGCAAAAAAATGGAAAAAAAATGCAAAAAAAAAGCAAAAAAATGCAAAAAAAAAAGCAAAAAAAAATGCAAAAAAAATGCAAAAAAAATGCAAAAAAACACAAAAATGCAAAAAAAAATGCAAAAAAATGCAAAAAAATGCAAAAAAAAATGCAAAAAAAATGCAAAAAAATGCAAAAAAAATGCAAAAAAAATGCAAAAAAATGCAAAAAAAAAATGCAAAAAAATGCAAAAAAACACAAAAAATGCAAAAAAAAAAATGCAAAAAAAAAATGCTAAAAAAATGCAAAAAAATGGAAAAAAAATGCAAAAAAAAATGCAAAAAAAAATGCAAAAAAAAATGCAAAAAAATGCAAAAAATGCAAAAAATAATGCAAAAAAAATGCAAAAAAAATGCAAAAAAATGGAAAAAAAATGCAAAAAAAAATGCAAAAAAAATGCCAAAAAATGCAAAAAAATGCAAAAAAAATGCAAAAAAAATGCAAAAAAATGCAAAAAAAAATGCAAAAAAAATGCAAAAAAATGCAAAAAAATGCAAAAAAAATGCAAAAAAAATGCAAAAAAAAATGCAAAAAAATGCAAAAAAAATGCAAAAAAATGGAAAAAAAAATCAAAAAAAATGCAAAAAAATGCAAAAAAACACAAAAAATGCAAAAAAAAATGGAAAAAAAAATCAAAAAAAATGCAAAAAAATGCAAAAAAACACAAAAAATGCAAAAAAAAATGCAAAAAAAATGCAAAAAAAATGCAAAAAAATGGAAAAAAAATGCAAAAAAAATGCAAAAAAAATGCAAAAAAATGCAAAAAAACACAAAAAAATGCAAAAAAAAATGCAAAAAAATGCAAAAAAATGCAAAAAAAATGCAAAAAAAAATGCAAAAAAATGCAAAAAAAATGCAAAAAAAAATGCAAAAAAAATGCAAAAAAAATGCAAAAAAAAATGCAAAAAAAATGCAAAAAAATGCAAATAAAAATGCAAAAAAAATGCAAAAAAAAATGCAAAAAAATGCAAAAAAAATGCAAAAAAATGCTAAAAAAATGCAAAAAAACACAAAAAATGCAAAAAAATAATGCAAAAAAAAATGCAAAAAAAATGCAAAAAAATGGAAAAAAAATGCAAAAAAAAAATGCAAAAAAATGCAAAAAAATGCAAAAAAAAATGCAAAAAAAATGCAAAAAAATGCAAAAAAACACAAAAAATGCAAAAAAAAATGCAAAAAAAAATGCAAAAAAAATGCAAAAAAATGCAAAAAAAATGCAAAAAAATGCTAAAAAAATGCAAAAAAACACAAAAAATGCAAAAAAATAATGCAAAAAAAAAATGCAAAAAAAATGCAAAAAAATGGAAAAAAAATGCAAAAAAAAATGCAAAAAAAAATGCAAAAAAATGCAAAAAAAATGCAAAAAAACACAAAAAATGCAAAAAAAAAAAATGCAAAAAAAAATGCAAAAAAAAATGCAAAAAAAATGCAAAAAAATGCAAAAAAAAATGCAAAAAAAATGCAAAAAAATGCAAAAAAATGCAAAAAAAATGCAAAAAAAATGCAAAAAAAAATGCAAAAAAATGCAAAAAAAATGCAAAAAAATGGAAAAAAAAATCAAAAAAAAATGCAAAAAAATGCAAAAAAAAATGCAAAAAAAATGCAAAAAAAAATGCAAAAAAAATGCAAAAAATGCAAAAAAAAATGCAAAAAAATGCAAAAAAAATGCAAAAAAATGCAAAAAAAAAATGCAAAAAAAATGCAAAAAAATGCAAAAAAAAAATTCAAAAAAAATGCAAAAAAATGCAAAAAAAAAGCAAAAAAAATGCAAAGAAAATGCAAAAAAAAATGCAAAAAAAACACAAAAAATGCAAAAAAAAATGCAAAAAAAAATGCAAAATAAAATGCAAAAAAATGCAAAAAAAAATGCAAAAAAAATGCAAAAAAATGCAAAAAAAATGCAAAAAAAAATGCAAAAAAAATGCAAAAAAAAAATGCAAAAAAACACAAAAAATGCAAAAAAAATGCAAAAAAATGCAAAAAAATGCAAAAAAATGCAAAAAAAATGCTAAAAAAAATGCAAAAAAATGGAAAAAAAAATGCAAAAAAATGCAAAAAAATGCAAAAAAAATGCAAAAAAAATGCAAAAAAAATGCAAAAAAACACAAAAAATGCAAAAAAAAATGCAAAAAAAATCCAAAAAAATGCAAAAAAAAATGCAAAAAAAATGCAAAAAAATGCAAAAAAATGCAAAAAATGCAAAAAAATGCAAAAAAAATGCAAAAAAATGCAAAAAAAATGCAAAAAAACACAAAAAATGCAAAAAAAAAATGCAAAAAAAAATGCAAAAAAAATGCAAAAAAATGGAAAAAAAAATGCAAAAAAAAATGCAAAAAAAAAAATGCAAAAAAATGCAAAAAAAAATGCAAAAAAAAATGCAAAAAAATGCAAAAAAAAATGCAAAAAAAATGCAAAAAAATGCAAAAAAAATGCAAAAAAAAATGCAAAAAAACACAAAAAATGCAAAAAAAAATGCAAAAAAAATGCAAAAAAAATGCAAAAAAATGCAAAAAAAATGCAAAAAAAATGCAAAAAAATGCAAAAAAATGCAAAAAAAAATGCAAAAAAATGCAAAAAAATGCAAAAAAAAATGCAAAAAAAATGCAAAAAAAATGCAAAAAAAATGCAAAAAAATGCAAAAAAATGCAAAAAAAAAAAGCAAAAAAAAAATGCAAAAAAAATGCAAAAAAAATGCAAAAAAACACAAAAAATGCAAAAAAAAAATGCAAAAAAAATGCAAAAAATGCAAAAAAAAATGCAAAAAAAATGCAAAAAAAATGCAAAAAAATGCAAAAAAAAATGCAAAAAAATGCAAAAAAAATGCAAAAAAACACAAAAAATGCAAAAAAAATGCAAAAAAAAATGCAAAAAAAATGCAAAAAAATGGAAAAAAAATGCAAAAAAAATGCAAAAAAATGCAAAAAAAATGCAAAAAAAAATGCAAAAAAAAATGCAAAAAAAAATGCAAAAAAATGAAAAAAAAATGCAAAAAAAAGCAAAAAAATGCAAAAAAAAAAGCAAAAAAAATGCAAAAAAAATGCAAAAAAAAATGCAAAAAAACACAAAAAATGCAAAAAAAATGCAAAAAAATGCAAAAAAATGCAAAAAAAAATGCAAAAAAAATGCAAAAAAATGCAAAAAAAATGCAAAAAAAATGCAAAAAAATGCAAAAAAAAAATGCAAAAAAATGCAAAAAAACACAAAAAAATGCAAAAAAAAAAATGCAAAAAAAAAATGCTAAAAAAATGCAAAAAAATGGAAAAAAAATGCAAAAAAAATGCAAAAAAAAATGCAAAAAAAAAATGCAAAAAAATGCAAAAAATGCAAAAAAATAATGCAAAAAAAAATGCAAAAAAAATGCAAAAAAATGGAAAAAAAATGCAAAAAAAAATGCAAAAAAAATGCAAAAAAATGCAAAAAAATGCAAAAAAAAATGCAAAAAAAATGCAAAAAATGCAAAAAAAAATGCAAAAAAAATGCAAAAAAATGCAAAAAAATGCAAAAAAAATGCAAAAAAAATGCAAAAAAAAATGCAAAAAAATGCAAAAAAAATGCAAAAAAATGGAAAAAAAAATCAAAAAAAATGCAAAAAAATGCAAAAAAACACAAAAAATGCAAAAAAAAATGGAAAAAAAAATCAAAAAAAATGCAAAAAAATGCAAAAAAACACAAAAAATGCAAAAAAAAATGCAAAAAAAAAATGCAAAAAAAATGCAAAAAAATGGAAAAAAATGCAAAAAAAATGCAAAAAAAATGCAAAAAATGCAAAAAAACACAAAAAATGCAAAAAAAAATGCAAAAAAATGCAAAAAAATGCAAAAAAAATGCAAAAAAAATGCAAAAAAATGCAAAAAAAAATGCAAAAAAAAATGCAAAAAAAATGCAAAAAAATGCAAAAAAAAATGCAAAAAAAATGCAAAAAAATGCAAATAAAAATGCAAAAAAAATGCAAAAAAAAATGCAAAAAAATGCAAAAAAAAATGCAAAAAAATGCTAAAAAAATGCAAAAAAACACAAAAAATGCAAAAAAATAATGCAAAAAAAAATGCAAAAAAAAATGCAAAAAAATGGAAAAAAAATGCAAGAAAAAAAAATGCAAAAAAATGCAAAAAAAATGCAAAAAAAAATGCAAAAAAATGCAAAAAAATGCAAAAAACACAACAAATGCAAAAAAAAATGCAAAAAAAAATGCAAAAAAAAATGCAAAAAAAATGCAAAAAAATGCAAAAAAAAATGCAAAAAAATGCTAAAAAAATGCAAAAAAACACAAAAAATGCAAAAAAATAATGCAAAAAAAAAATGCAAAAAAAATGGAAAAAAAATGCAAAAAAAAATGCAAAAAAAAATGCAAAAAAATGCAAAAAAAATGCAAAAAAAACACAAAAAATGCACAAAAAAAAAATGCAAAAAAAAATGCAAAAAAAATGCAAAAAAAAATGCAAAAAAAATGCAAAAAAATGCAAAAAAAAAATGCAAAAAAAAATGCAAAAAAATGCAAAAAAATGCAAAAAAAATGCAAAAAAAATGCAAAAAAAAAATGCAAAAAAATGCAAAAAAAATGCAAAAAAATGGAAAAAAAAATCAAAAAAAAATGCAAAAAAATGCAAAAAAAAATGCAAAAAAAATGCAAAAAAAAATGCAAAAAAAATGCAAAAAAATGCAAAAAAAAATGCAAAAAAATGCAAAAAAAATGCAAAAAAATGCAAAAAAAAAATGCAAAAAAAATGCAAAAAAATGCAAAAAAAAAATTCAAAAAAAATGCAAAAAAATGCAAAAAAAAAGCAAAAAAAATGCAAAAAAAATGCAAAAAAAAATGCAAAAAAACACAAAAAATGCAAAAAAAAATGCAAAAAAAAATGCAAAATAAAATGCAAAAAAATGCAAAAAAAAATGCAAAAAAAATGCAAAAAAATGCAAAAAAAATGCAAAAAAAAATGCAAAAAAAATGCAAAAAAAAATGCAAAAAAACACAAAAAATGCAAAAAAAATGCAAAAAAATGCAAAAAAATGCAAAAAAAATGCAAAAAAAATGCTAAAAAAAATGCAAAAAAAAAAAAAAATGCAAAAAAAAATGCAAAAAAAATGCAAAAAAAATGCAAAAAAATGCAAAAAAAAATGCAAAAAAAATGCAAAAAAATGCAAAAAAAATGCAAAAAAACACAAAAAATGCAAAAAAAAAAATGCAAAAAAAAATGCAAAAAAAATGCAAAAAAATGGAAAAAAAAATGGAAAAAAAAATGCAAAAAAAAATGGAAAAAAATGCAAAAAAAATGCAAAAAAATGCAAAAAAATGCAAAAAAATGCAAAAAAAAATGCAAAAAAAAATGCAAAAAAAATGCAAAAAAATGCAAAAAAAAATGCAAAAAAATGCAAAAAAAAATGCAAAAAAATGCAAAAAAAATGCAAAAAAATGGAAAAAAAAATCAAAAAAAAATGCAAAAAAATGCAAAAAAAAATGCAAAAAAAATGCAAAAAAAAATGCAAAAAAATGCAAAAAAATGCAAAAAAAAATGCAAAAAAATGCAAAAAAATGCAAAAAAATGCAAAAAAAAAATGCAAAAAAAATGCAAAAAAATGCAAAAAAAAAATTCAAAAAAAATGCAAAAAAATGCAAAAAAAAAGCAAAAAAAATGCAAAAAAAATGCAAAAAAAAATGCAAAAAAACACAAAAAATGCAAAAAAAAATGCAAAAAAAAATGCAAAATAAAATGCAAAAAAATGCAAAAAAAATGCAAAAAAAATGCAAAAAAAAATGCAAAAAAATGCAAAAAAAATGCAAAAAAACACAAAAAATGCAAAAAAAAATGCAAAAAAAAATGCAAAAAAAATGCAAAAAAAATGCAAAAAAATGCAAAAAAAATGCAAAAAAATGCTAAAAAAATGCAAAAAAACACAAAAAATGCAAAAAAATAATGCAAAAAAAAAATGCAAAAAAAATGCAAAAAAATGGAAAAAAAATGCAAAAAAAAATGCAAAAAAAAATGCAAAAAAATGCAAAAAAAATGCAAAAAAACACAAAAAATGCAAAAAAAAAAAATGCAAAAAAAAATGCAAAAAAAATGCAAAAAAATGCAAAAAAAAATGCAAAAAAAAATGCAAAAAAAAATGCAAAAAAAAATGCAAAAAAAAATGCAAAAAAAATGCAAAAAAATGCAAAAAAAAAATGCAAAAAAAAATGCAAAAAAATGCAAAAAAATGCAAAAAAAATGCAAAAAAAATGCAAAAAAAAATGCAAAAAAATGCAAAAAAAATGCAAAAAAATGGAAAAAAAAATCAAAAAAAAATGCAAAAAAATGCAAAAAAAAATGCAAAAAAATGCAAAAAAATGCAAAAAAAAAATTCAAAAAAAATGCAAAAAAATGCAAAAAAAAAGCAAAAAAAATGCAAAAAAAATGCAAAAAAAAATGCAAAAAAACACAAAAAATGCAAAAAAAAATGCAAAAAAAAATGCAAAATAAAATGCAAAAAAATGCAAAAAAAAATGCAAAAAAAATGCAAAAAAATGCAAAAAAAATGCAAAAAAAAATGCAAAAAAAATGCAAAAAAAAATGCAAAAAAACACAAAAAATGCAAAAAAAATGCAAAAAAATGCAAAAAAATGCAAAAAAAATGCAAAAAAAATGCTAAAAAAAATGCAAAAAAAAAAAAAATGCAAAAAAAAATGCAAAAAAACACAAAAAATGCAAAAAAAAATGCAAAAAAAAATGCAAAAAAAATGCAAAAAAATGGAAAAAAAAATGCAAAAAAAAATGCAAAAAAATGCAAAAAAATGCAAAAAAAAATGCAAAAAAATGCAAAAAAAAATGCAAAAAAAAATGCAAAAAAATGCAAAAAAATGCAAAAAAAAATGCAAAAAAATGCAAAAAAAAATGCAAAAAAAATGCAAAAAAAAATGCAAAAAAATGGAAAAAAAAATCAAAAAAAAATGCAAAAAAATGCAAAAAAAAATGCAAAAAAAAATGCAAAAAAAAATGCAAAAAAAATGCAAAAAAATGCAAAAAAAAATGCAAAAAAATGCAAAAAAATGCAAAAAAATGCAAAAAAAAAATGCAAAAAAAATGCAAAAAAATGCAAAAAAAAAATTCAAAAAAAATGCAAAAAAATGCAAAAAAAAAGCAAAAAAAATGCAAAAAAAATGCAAAAAAAAATGCAAAAAAACACAAAAAATGCAAAAAAAAATGCAAAAAAAAATGCAAAAAAACACAAAAAATGCAAAAAAAAATGCAAAAAAAAATGCAAAATAAAATGCAAAAAAATGCAAAAAAAATGCAAAAAAAATGCAAAAAAATGCAAAAAAAATGCAAAAAAAATGCAAAAAAATGCAAAAAAAAAATTCAAAAAAAATGCAAAAAAATGCAAAAAAAAAGCAAAAAAAATGCAAAAAAAATGCAAAAAAAAATGCAAAAAAACACAAAAAATGCAAAAAAAAAATGCAAAAAAAAATGCAAAATAAAATGCAAAAAAAATGCAAAAAAAAAATGCAAAAAAAATGCAAAAAAATGCAAAAAAAAAAAAATGCAAAAAAAAATGCAAAAAAAATGCAAAAAAAATGCAAAAAAATGGAAAAAAAAATGGAAAAAAAAATGCAAAAAAAAATGCAAAAAAATGCAAAAAAAATGCAAAAAAAATGCAAAAAAATGCAAAAAAATGCAAAAAAAAATGCAAAAAAAAAATGCAAAAAAATGCAAAAAAATGCAAAAAAAAATGCAAAAAAATGCAAAAAAAAATGCAAAAAAATGCAAAAAAAATGCAAAAAAATGGAAAAAAAAATCAAAAAAAAATGCAAAAAAATGCAAAAAAAAATGCAAAAAAAATGCAAAAAAAAATGCAAAAAAATGCAAAAAAATGCAAAAAAAAATGCAAAAAAATGCAAAAAAATGCAAAAAAATGCAAAAAAAAAATGCAAAAAAAATGCAAAAAAATGCAAAAAAAAAATTCAAAAAAAATGCAAAAAAATGCAAAAAAAAAGCAAAAAAAATGCAAAAAAAAATGCAAAAAAAAATGCAAAAAAAATGCAAAAAAAAATGCAAAATAAAATGCAAAAAAATGCAAAAAAAATGCAAAAAAAATGCAAAAAAAAATGCAAAAAAATGCAAAAAAATGCAAAAAAACACAAAAAATGCAAAAAAAAATGCAAAAAAAAATGCAAAAAAAATGCAAAAAAAATGCAAAAAAATGCAAAAAAAATGCAAAAAAATGCTAAAAAAATGCAAAAAAACACAAAAAATGCAAAAAAATAATGCAAAAAAAAAATGCAAAAAAAATGCAAAAAAATGGAAAAAAAATGCAAAAAAAAATGCAAAAAAAAATGCAAAAAAATGCAAAAAAAAATGCAAAAAAACACAAAAAATGCAAAAAAAAAAAAATGCAAAAAAAAATGCAAAAAAAATGCAAAAAAATGCAAAAAAAAATGCAAAAAAAAATGCAAAAAAAAATGCAAAAAAAAATGCAAAAAAAAATGCAAAAAAAATGCAAAAAAATGCAAAAAAAAAAATGCAAAAAAAAATGCAAAAAAATGCAAAAAAATGCAAAAAAAATGCAAAAAAAATGCAAAAAAAAATGCAAAAAAATGCAAAAAAATGCAAAAAAATGGAAAAAAAAATAAAAAAAAAATGCAAAAAAATGCAAAAAAAAATGCAAAAAAAATGCAAAAAAAAATGCAAAAAAAATGCAAAAAAATGCAAAAAAAAATGCAAAAAAATGCAAAAAAAATGCAAAAAAATGCAAAAAAAAAATGCAAAAAAAATGCAAAAAAATGCAAAAAAAAAATTCAAAAAAATGCAAAAAAATGCAAAAAAAAAGCAAAAAAAATGCAAAAAAAATGCAAAAAAAAATGCAAAAAAACACAAAAAATGCAAAAAAAAATGCAAAAAAAAATGCAAAATAAAATGCAAAAAAATGCAAAAAAAAATGCAAAAAAAATGCAAAAAAATGCAAAAAAAATGCAAAAAAAAATGCAAAAAAAATGCAAAAAAAAATGCAAAAAAACACAAAAAATGCAAAAAAAAATGCAAAAAAATGCAAAAAAATGCAAAAAAAATGCAAAAAAAATGCTAAAAAAAATGCAAAAAAAAAAAAAATGCAAAAAAAAATGCAAAAAAACACAAAAAATGCAAAAAAAAAAATGCAAAAAAAAATGCAAAAAAAATGCAAAAAAATGGAAAAAAAAATGCAAAAAAAAATGCAAAAAAATGCAAAAAAATGCAAAAAAAAATGCAAAAAAATGCAAAAAAAAATGCAAAAAAAAATGCAAAAAAATGCAAAAAAATGCAAAAAAAAATGCAAAAAAATGCAAAAAAAAATGCAAAAAAATGCAAAAAAAAATGCAAAAAAATGCAAAAAAATGCAAAAAAATGCAAAAAAAAAATGCAAAAAAAATGCAAAAAAATGCAAAAAAAAAATTCAAAAAAAATGCAAAAAAATGCAAAAAAAAAGCAAAAAAAATGCAAAAAAAATGCAAAAAAAAATGCAAAAAAACACAAAAAATGCAAAAAAAAATGCAAAAAAAAATGCAAAATAAAATGCAAAAAAATGCAAAAAAAATGCAAAAAAAATGCAAAAAAATGCAAAAAAAATGCAAAAAAAAATGCAAAAAAAATGCAAAAAAAATGCAAAAAAACACAAAAAATGCAAAAAAAATGCAAAAAAATGCAAAAAAATGCAAAAAAAATGCAAAAAAAATGCAAAAAAAATGCAAAAAAACACAAAAAATGCAAAAAAACACAAAAAATGCAAAAAAAAATGCAAAAAAAAATGCAAAAAAAATGCAAAAAAATGGAAAAAAATGCAAAAAAATGCAAAAAAATGCAAAAAAAATGCAAAAAAAATGCAAAAAAAATGCAAAAAAAAATGCAAAAAAAATGCAAAAAAAATGCAAAAAAAAGCAAAAAATGCAAAAAAAAAAGCAAAAAAAATGCAAAAAAAATGCAAAAAAAATGCAAAAAAACACAAAAAATGCAAAAAAAATGCAAAAAAATGCAAAAAAATGCAAAAAAAAATGCAAAAAAAAATGCAAAAAAAATGCAAAAAAATGCAAAAAAAAATGCAAAAAAAATGCAAAAAAAATGCAAAAAAAAATGCAAAAAAAATGCAAAAAAAATGCAAAAAAATGCAAAAAAAAATGCAAAAAAAATGCAAAAAAAAATGCAAAAAAATGCAAAAAAAAATGCAAAAAAAAAAATGCAAAAAAAAATGCAAAAAAAATGCAAAAAAATGGAAAAAAAAATGCAAAAAAAAATGCAAAAAAATGCAAAAAAATGCAAAAAAAAATGCAAAAAAATGCAAAAAAAAATGCAAAAAAAAATGCAAAAAAATGCAAAAAAATGCAAAAAAAAATGCAAAAAAATGCAAAAAAAAATGCAAAAAAATGCAAAAAAAATGCAAAAAAATGGAAAAAAAAATCAAAAAAAAATGCAAAAAAATGCAAAAAAAAATGCAAAAAAAATGCAAAAAAAAATGCAAAAAAAATGCAAAAAAATGCAAAAAAAAATGCAAAAAAATGCAAAAAAATGCAAAAAAATGCAAAAAAAAAAATGCAAAAAAAATGCAAAAAAATGCAAAAAAAAAATTCAAAAAAAATGCAAAAAAATGCAAAAAAAAAGCAAAAAAAATGCAAAAAAAATGCAAAAAAAAATGCAAAAAAACACAAAAAATGCAAAAAAAAATGCAAAAAAAAATGCAAAATAAAATGCAAAAAAATGCAAAAAAAATGCAAAAAAAATGCAAAAAAATGCAAAAAAAATGCAAAAAAAAATGCAAAAAAAATGCAAAAAAAATGCAAAAAAACAAAAAATGCAAAAAAAATGCAAAAAAATGCAAAAAAATGCAAAAAAAATGCAAAAAAAATGCAAAAAAAATGCAAAAAAACACAAAAAATGCAAAAAAACACAAAAAATGCAAAAAAAAATGCAAAAAAAAATGCAAAAAAAATGCAAAAAAATGGAAAAAAAATGCAAAAAAATGCAAAAAAATGCAAAAAAAATGCAAAAAAAATGCAAAAAAAATGCAAAAAAAAATGCAAAAAAAATGCAAAAAAAATGCAAAAAAAAGCAAAAAATGCAAAAAAAAAAGCAAAAAAAATGCAAAAAAAATGCAAAAAAAATGCAAAAAAACACAAAAAATGCAAAAAAAATGCAAAAAAATGCAAAAAAATGCAAAAAAAATGCAAAAAAAAATGCAAAAAAAATGCAAAAAAATGCAAAAAAAAATGCAAAAAAAATGCAAAAAAAATGCAAAAAAAAATGCAAAAAAAATGCAAAAAAAATGCAAAAAAATGCAAAAAAAAATGCAAAAAAAATGCAAAAAAAATGCAAAAAAATGCAAAAAAAAATGCAAAAAAATGCTAAAAAAAAATGCAAAAAAACACAAAAAATGCAAAAAAATAATGCAAAAAAAAATGCAAAAAAAATGCAAAAAAATGGAAAAAAAATGCAAAAAAAAATGCAAAAAAAATGCAAAAAAATGCAAAAAAAATGCAAAAAAACACAAAAAATGCAAAAAAAAAATGCAAAAAAAAATGCAAAAAAAATGCAAAAAAATGGAAAAAAAAATGCAAAAAAAAATGCAAAAAAAATGCAAAAAAAATGGAAAAAAAAAATAAAAAAAAATGCAAAAAAATGCAAAAAAAAATGCAAAAAAAATGCAAAAAAAAATGCAAAAAAAATGCAAAAAAATGCAAAAAAAAATGCAAAAAAAAAAGCAAAAAAATGCAAAAAAAAATGCAAAAAAAAATGCAAAAAAAATGCAAAAAAATGCAAAAAAAATGCAAAAAAAAATGCAAAAAAATGCAAAAAAAATGCAAAAAAAATGCTAAAAAAAATGCAAAAAAAAAGCAAAAAAATGCAAAAAAAAATGCAAAAAAAATGCAAAAAAATGCAAAAAAAAAATGCAAAAAAAATGCAAAAAAATGCAAAAAAATGTAAAAAAAAAAGCAAAAAAATGCAAAAAAAAATGCAAAAAAAATGCAAAAAAATGCAAAAAAATGCAAAAAAATGCAAAAAAATGCAAAAAAAAATGCAAAAAAAATGCAAAAAAAAATGCAAAAAAATGCACAAAAAAATGCAAAAAAATGCAAAAAAATGCAAAAAAAAATGCAAAAAAAAAAGCAAAAAAAATGCAAAAAAAAATGCAAAAAAATGCAAAAAAAATGCAAAAAAATGCAAAAAAATGCAAAAAAAAATGCAAAAAAAATGCAAAAAAAATGCAAAAAAATGTAAAAAAAAAAAGCAAAAAAAAATGCAAAAAAAAATGCAAAAAAAATGCAAAAAAATGCAAAAAAAATGCAAAAAAATGCAAAAAAATGCAAAAAAAAAAGCAAAAAAAATGCAAAAAAAAATGCAAAAAAATGCACAAAAAATGCAAAAAAAATGCAAAAAAAATGCAAAAAAAATGAAAAAAAAATGAAAAAAAATGCAAAAAAATGCAAAAAAAAAATGCAAAAAAAATGCCAAAAAATGCAAAAAAAAAATTCAAAAAAAATGCAAAAAAATGCAAAAAAAAGCAAAAAAAAAGCAAAAAAAATGCAAAAAAAAATGCAAAAAAACACAAAAAATGCAAAAAAAAATGCAAAAAAAAATGCAAAATAAAATGCAAAAAAATGCAAAAAAAATGCAAAAAAAATGCAAAAAAATGCAAAAAAAATGCAAAAAAAAAATGCAAAAAAAATGCAAAAAAAATGCAAAAAAATGCAAAAAAATGCAAAAAAAATGCAAAAAAAATGCAAAAAAAATGCAAAAAAACACAAAAAATGCAAAAAAACACAAAAAATGCAAAAAAAATGCAAAAAAAAATGCAAAAAAAATGCAAAAAAATGGAAAAAAATGCAAAAAAATGCAAAAAAATGCAAAAAAAATGCAAAAAAAATGCAAAAAAAATGCAAAAAAAAATGCAAAAAAAATGCAAAAAAAAGCAAAAAAATGCAAAAAAAAAAGCAAAAAAAATGCAAAAAAAATGCAAAAAAAATGCAAAAAAACACAAAAAATGCAAAAAAAATGCAAAAAAATGCAAAAAAATGCAAAAAAAATGCAAAAAAAAATGCAAAAAAAATGCAAAAAAATGCAAAAAAAAATGCAAAAAAAATGCAAAAAAAATGCAAAAAAAAATGCAAAAAAAATGCAAAAAAAATGCAAAAAAATGCAAAAAAAAATGCAAAAAAAATGCAAAAAAAATGCAAAAAAATGCAAAAAAAAATGCAAAAAAATGCTAAAAAAAATGCAAAAAAACACAAAAAATGCAAAAAAATAATGCAAAAAAAAATGCAAAAAAAATGCAAAAAAATGGAAAAAAAATGCAAAAAAAAATGCAAAAAAAATGCAAAAAAATGCAAAAAAAATGCAAAAAAACACAAAAAATGCAAAAAAAAAATGCAAAAAAAAATGCAAAAAAAAATGCAAAAAAATGGAAAAAAAAATGCAAAAAAAAATGCAAAAAAAATGCAAAAAAAATGGAAAAAAAAATAAAAAAAAATGCAAAAAAAAGCAAAAAAAAATGCAAAAAAAATGCAAAAAAAAATGCAAAAAAAATGCAAAAAAATGCAAAAAAAAATGCAAAAAAAAAAGCAAAAAAATGCAAAAAAAAATGCAAAAAAATGCAAAAAAAAATGCAAAAAAAAATGCAAAAAAAATGCAAAAAAATGCAAAAAAAATGCAAAAAAAAAATGCAAAAAAATGCAAAAAAAATGCAAAAAAAATGCTAAAAAAAATGCAAAAAAAAAGCAAAAAAATGCAAAAAAAAATGCAAAAAAATGCAAAAAAAATGCAAAAAAATGCAAAAAAAAATGCAAAAAAAAAAGCAAAAAAATGCAAAAAAAAATGCAAAAAAATGCAAAAAAAAATGCAAAAAAAAATGCAAAAAAAATGCAAAAAAAAATGCAAAAAAATGCAAAAAAAATGCAAAAAAATGCAAAAAAATGCAAAAAAAAATGCAAAAAAAATGCAAAAAAAATGCAAAAAAATGTAAAAAAAAAAGCAAAAAAAAATGCAAAAAAAAATGCAAAAAAAATGCAAAAAAATGCAAAAAAAATGCAAAAAAATGCAAAAAAATGCAAAAAAAAAGCAAAAAAAATGCAAAAAAAAATGCAAAAAAATGCACAAAAAATGCAAAAAAAATGCAAAAAAAATGCAAAAAAAATGAAAAAAAAATGAAAAAAAATGCTAAAAAATGCAAAAAAAAAATGCACAAAAAATGCAAAAAAATGAAAAAAAAAAATTCAAAAAAAATGCAAAAAAATGCAAAAAAAAGCAAAAAAAATGCAAAAAAAATGCAAAAAAAAATGCAAAAAAACACAAAAAATGCAAAAAAAAATGCAAAAAAAAATGCAAAATAAAATGCAAAAAAATGCAAAAAAAATGCAAAAAAATGCAAAAAAATGCAAAAAAAATGCAAAAAAAAAATGCAAAAAAAATGCAAAAAAAATTCAAAAAAAATGCAAAAAAATGCAAAAAAAAGCAAAAAAAATGCAAAAAAAATGCAAAAAAAAATGCAAAAAAACACAAAAAATGCAAAAAAAAATGCAAAAAAAAAGCAAAAAAATGCAAAAAAAAATGCAAAAAAAAATGCAAAAAAAATGCAAAAAAATGCAAAAAAAATGCAAAAAAAAATGCAAAAAAATGCAAAAAAATGCAAAAAAAATGCTAAAAAAAATGCAAAAAAAAAGCAAAAAAATGCAAAAAAAAATGCAAAAAAAATGCAAAAAAATGCAAAAAAAAAATGCAAAAAAAATGCAAAAAAATGCAAAAAAATGTAAAAAAAAAAAGCAAAAAAATGCAAAAAAAAATGCAAAAAAAATGCAAAAAAATGCAAAAAAAATGCAAAAAAATGCAAAAAAATGCAAAAAAAAATGCAAAAAAAATGCAAAAAAAATGCAAAAAAATGCACAAAAAAATGCAAAAAAATGCAAAAAAATGCAAAAAAAAATGCAAAAAAAAATGCAAAAAAAATGCAAAAAAAAATGCAAAAAAATGCAAAAAAAATGCAAAAAAATGCAAAAAAATGCAAAAAAAAATGCAAAAAAAATGCAAAAAAAATGCAAAAAAATGTAAAAAAAAAAGCAAAAAAAAATGCAAAAAAAAAATGCAAAAAAAATGCAAAAAAAAATGCAAAAAAATGCACAAAAAATGCAAAAAAAATGCAAAAAAAATGCAAAAAAAATGAAAAAAAAATGAAAAAAATGCAAAAAAATGCAAAAAAAAAATGCAAAAAAAATGCAAAAAAATGCAAAAAAAAAATTCAAAAAAAATGCAAAAAAATGCAAAAAAAAGCAAAAAAAATGCAAAAAAAATGCAAAAAAAAATGCAAAAAAACACAAAAAATGCAAAAAAAAATGCAAAAAAAAATGCAAAATAAAATGCAAAAAAATGCAAAAAAATGCAAAAAAAATGCAAAAAAATGCAAAAAAAATGCAAAAAAAAATGCAAAAAAAATGCAAAAAAAATGCAAAAAAACACAAAAAATGCAAAAAAAATGCAAAAAAATGCAAAAAAATGCAAAAAAAATGCAAAAAAAATGCAAAAAAAATGCAAAAAAACACAAAAAATGCAAAAAAACACAAAAAATGCAAAAAAAAATGCAAAAAAAAATGCAAAAAAAATGCAAAAAAATGGAAAAAAATGCAAAAAAATGCAAAAAAATGCAAAAAAAATGCAAAAAAAAATGCAAAAAAAATGCAAAAAAATGCAAAAAAAAATGCAAAAAAAATGCAAAAAAATGCAAAAAAAAATGCAAAAAAAATGCAAAAAAAATGCAAAAAAATGCAAAAAAAAATGCAAAAAAATGCTAAAAAAATGCAAAAAAACACAAAAAATGCAAAAAAATAATGCAAAAAAAAATGCAAAAAAATGCAAAAAAATGGAAAAAAAAATGCAAAAAAAAATGCAAAAAAAATGCAAAAAAATGCAAAAAAAATGCAAAAAAACACAAAAAATGCAAAAAAAAAATGCAAAAAAAAATGCAAAAAAAAATGCAAAAAAATGGAAAAAAAAATGCAAAAAAAAATGCAAAAAAAATGCAAAAAAAATGGAAAAAAAAAAATAAAAAAAAATGCAAAAAAATGCAAAAAAATGTAAAAAAAAAAGCAAAAAAATGCAAAAAAAAATGCAAAAAAAATGCAAAAAAATGCAAAAAAAATGCAAAAAAATGCAAAAAAATGCAAAAAAAATGCAAAAAAAATGCAAAAAAAAATGCAAAAAAAATGCAAAAAAAAATGCAAAAAAATGCAAAAAAAATGCAAAAAAATGCAAAAAAATGCAAAAAAAAATGCAAAAAAAATGCAAAAAAAATGCAAAAAAATGTAAAAAAAAAAGCAAAAAAAATGCAAAAAAAAATGCAAAAAAAATGCAAAAAAATGCAAAAAAAATGCAAAAAAATGCAAAAAAATGCAAAAAAAAATGCAAAAAAATCCAAAAAAAATGCTAAATAAAATGCAAAAAAATGCAAAAAAAATGCAAAAAAAATGCAAAAAAAAATGCAAAAAAATGCAAAAAAAAATGCAAAAAAAAACGCAAAAAAATGCAAAAGAAATGCTAAATAAAATGCAAAAAAATGCAAAAAAAAATGCAAAAAAAATGCAAAAAAAAATGCAAAAAAATGCAAAAAAAAATGCAAAAAAAATGCAAAAAAATGCAAAAACAATGCAAAAAAATGCAAAAAAAAGCAAAAAAAAATGCAAAAAAAATGCAAAAAAATGCAACAAAAATGCAAAAAAAAAATGCAAAAAAAAATGCAAAAAAAATGCAAAAAATGCAAAAAAAAATGCAAAAAAATGCAAAAAAAAAATGCAAAAAAAAGCAAAAAAAATGCAAAAAAAATGCAAAAAAAAATGCAAAAAAAAATGCAAAAAAAATGTAAAAAAATGCAAAAAAAAATGCAAAAAAAATGCAAAAAAAAATGCAAAAAAATGCAAAAAAAATGCAAAAAAAAAATGCAAAAAAAATGCAAAAAAAATGCAAAAAAAAATGCAAAAAAATGCAAAAAAAATGCAAAAAAAATGCAAAAAAAAATGCAAAAAAATGCAAAAAAAATGCAAAAAAAATGCAAAAAAAAATGCAAAAAATGCAAAAAAATGCAAAAAAAATGCAAAAAAACATGCAAAAAAATGAAAAAAAATGCTAAATAAAATGCAAAAAAATGCAAAAAAAATGCAAAAAAAATGCAAAAAAAAATGCAAAAAAAATGCAAAAAAAAATGCAAAAAAAAATGCAAATAAATGCAAAAAAATGCAAAAAAAAATGTAAAAAAAATGCAAAAAAATGCAAAAAAAATGCAAAAAAAAGCAAAAAAAAATGCAAAAAAAATGCAAAAAAATGCAAAAAAAATGCAAAAAAAAAATGCAAAAAAAAATGCAAAAAAAATGCAAAAAATGCAAAAAAAAATGCAAAAAAATGCAAAAAAAATGCAAAAAAATGTAAAAAAAAAATGAAAAAAAAATGCAAAAAAAATGCAAAAAAAATGCAAAAAAATGCAAAAAAAATGCAAAAAAAATGCAAAAAAATGCAAAAAAAAATGCAAAAAAAATGCAAAAAAAAAATGCAAAAAAATGCAAAAAAAAATGCAAAAAAAATGCAAAAAAAAATGCAAAAAAAAATGCAAAAAAAATGCAAAAAAATGCAAAAGAAATGCTAAATAAAATGCAAAAAAATGCAAAAAAAAATGCAAAAAAAATGCAAAAAAAAATGCAAAAAAATGCAAAAAAAAATGCAAAAAAAATGCAAAAAAATGCAAAAACAATGCAAAAAAAAATGCAAAAAAAATGCAAAAAAAATGCTAAAAAAAATGCAAAAAAAAAGCAAAAAAATGCAAAAAAAAATGCAAAAAAAATGCAAAAAAATGCAAAAAAAAAATGCAAAAAAAATGCAAAAAAATGCAAAAAAATGTAAAAAAAAAAGCAAAAAAATGCAAAAAAATGCAAAAAAATGCAAAAAAAAATGCAAAAAAAAAAGCAAAAAAATGCAAAAAAAAATGCAAAAAAATGCAAAAAAAAATGCAAAAAAAAATGCAAAAAAAAAGCAAAAAAAAATGCAAAAAAATGCAAAAAAAATGCAAAAAAATGCAAAAAAATGCAAAAAAAAATGCAAAAAAAATGCAAAAAAAATGCAAAAAAATGTAAAAAAAAAAGCAAAAAAAAATGCAAAAAAAAATGCAAAAAAAATGCAAAAAAATGCAAAAAAATGCAAAAAAATGCAAAAAAAATGCTAAAAAAAATGCAAAAAAAAAGCAAAAAAATGCAAAAAAAAATGCAAAAAAAATGCAAAAAAATGCAAAAAAAAAATGCAAAAAAAATGCAAAAAAATGCAAAAAAATGTAAAAAAAAAAAGCAAAAAAATGCAAAAAAAAATGCAAAAAAAATGCAAAAAAATGCAAAAAAAATGCAAAAAAATGCAAAAAAATGCAAAAAAAAATGCAAAAAAAATGCAAAAAAAATGCAAAAAAATGCACAAAAAAATGCAAAAAAATGCAAAAAAATGCAAAAAAAAATGCAAAAAAAAATGCAAAAAAAATGCAAAAAAAAATGCAAAAAAATGCAAAAAAAATGCAAAAAAATGCAAAAAAATGCAAAAAAAAATGCAAAAAAAATGCAAAAAAAATGCAAAAAAATGTAAAAAAAAAAGCAAAAAAAAATGCAAAAAAAAATGCAAAAAAAATGCAAAAAAAAATGCAAAAAAATGCAAAAAAAAAATGCAAAAAAAATGCAAAAAAATGCAAAAAAAAAAATTCAAAAAAAATGCAAAAAAATGCAAAAAAAAGCAAAAAAAATGCAAAAAAAATGCAAAAAAAAATGCAAAAAAACACAAAAAATGCAAAAAAAATGCAAAAAAATGCAAAATAAAATGCAAAAAAATGCAAAAAAATGCAAAAAAAATGCAAAAAAACACAAAAAATGCAAAAAAACACAAAAAATGCAAAAAAAAATGCAAAAAAAAATGCAAAAAAAATGCAAAAAAATGGAAAAAAATGCAAAAAAATGCAAAAAAATGCAAAAAAAATGCAAAAAAAAATGCAAAAAAAATGCAAAAAAATGCAAAAAAAAATGCAAAAAAAATGCAAAAAAATGCAAAAAAAAATGCAAAAAAAATGCAAAAAAAATGCAAAAAAATGCAAAAAAAAATGCAAAAAAATGCTAAAAAAATGCAAAAAAACACAAAAAATGCAAAAAAATAATGCAAAAAAAAATGCAAAAAAATGCAAAAAAATGGAAAAAAAATGCAAAAAAAAATGCAAAAAAAATGCAAAAAAAATTCAAAAAAAATGCAAAAAAACACAAAAAATGCAAAAAAACACAAAAAATGCAAAAAAAAAATGCAAAAAAAATGCAAAAAAACACAAAAAATGCAAAAAAAAAATGCAAAAAAAAATGCAAAAAAAATGCAAAAAAATGGAAAAAAAAATGCAAAAAAAAATGCAAAAAAAATGCAAAAAAAATGGAAAAAAAAAAATAAAAAAAAATGCAAAAAAATGCAAAAAAATGTAAAAAAAAAAGCAAAAAAATGCAAAAAAAAATGCAAAAAAAATGCAAAAAAATGCAAAAAAAATGCAAAAAAATGCAAAAAAATGCAAAAAAAAATGCAAAAAAAATGCAAAAAAAAATGCAAAAAAAATGCAAAAAAAAATGCAAAAAAATGCAAAAAAAATGCAAAAAAATGCAAAAAAATGCAAAAAAAAATGCAAAAAAAATGCAAAAAAAATGCAAAAAAATGTAAAAAAAAAAGCAAAAAAAATGCAAAAAAAAATGCAAAAAAAATGCAAAAAAATGCAAAAAAAATGCAAAAAAATGCAAAAAAATGCAAAAAAAAATGCAAAAAAAATGCAAAAAAAAATGCAAAAAAATGCACAAAAAATGCAAAAAAAATGCAAAAAAAATGAAAAAAAAATGAAAAAAAAATGAAAAAAAATGCAAAAAAAATGCAAAAAAAATGCAAAAAAAAGCAAAAAAATGCAAAAAAAATGCAAAAAAAATGCAAAAAAAAATGAAAAAAAAAATGCAAAAAAATCCAAAAAAAATGCTAAATAAAATGCAAAAAAATGCAAAAAAAATGCAAAAAAAATGCAAAAAAAAATGCAAAAAAATGCAAAAAAAAATGCAAAAAAAAACGCAAAAAAATGCAAAAGAAATGCTAAATAAAATGCAAAAAAATGCAAAAAAAAATGCAAAAAAAATGCAAAAAAAAATGCAAAAAAATGCAAAAAAAAATGCAAAAAAAATGCAAAAAAATGCAAAAACAATGCAAAAAAATGCAAAAAAAAGCAAAAAAAAATGCAAAAAAAATGCAAAAAAATGCAACAAAAATGCAAAAAAAAAATGCAAAAAAAAATGCAAAAAAAATGCAAAAAATGCAAAAAAAAATGCAAAAAAATGCAAAAAAAAAATGCAAAAAAAAGCAAAAAAAATGCAAAAAAAATGCAAAAAAAAATGCAAAAAAAAATGCAAAAAAAATGTAAAAAAATGCAAAAAAAAATGCAAAAAAAATGCAAAAAAAAATGCAAAAAAATGCAAAAAAAATGCAAAAAAAAAATGCAAAAAAAATGCAAAAAAAATGCAAAAAAAAATGCAAAAAAATGCAAAAAAAATGCAAAAAAAATGCAAAAAAAAATGCAAAAAAATGCAAAAAAAATGCAAAAAAAATGCAAAAAAAAATGCAAAAAATGCAAAAAAATGCAAAAAAAATGCAAAAAAAACATGCAAAAAAATGAAAAAAAATGCTAAATAAAATGCAAAAAAATGCAAAAAAAATGCAAAAAAAATGCAAAAAAAAATGCAAAAAAAATGCAAAAAAAAATGCAAAAAAAAATGCAAAAAAATGCAAAAAAATGCAAAAAAAAATGTAAAAAAAATGCAAAAAAATGCAAAAAAAATGCAAAAAAAAGCAAAAAAAAATGCAAAAAAAATGCAAAAAAATGCAAAAAAAATGCAAAAAAAAAATGCTAAAAAAAATGCAAAAAAAATGCAAAAAATGCAAAAAAAAATGCAAAAAAATGCAAAAAAAATGCAAAAAAATGTAAAAAAAAAATGAAAAAAAAATGCAAAAAAAATGCAAAAAAATGCAAAAAAATGCAAAAAAAATGCAAAAAAAATGCAAAAAAATGCAAAAAAAAATGCAAAAAAAATGCAAAAAAAAAATGCAAAAAAATGCAAAAAAAAATGCAAAAAAAAATGCAAAAAAAATGCAAAAAAAAAATGCAAAAAAATGCAAAAAAAAATGCAAAAAAAATGCAAAAAAAAATGCAAAAAAAAATGCAAAAAAAATGCAAAAAAATGCAAAAGAAATGCTAAATAAAATGCAAAAAAATGCAAAAAAAAATGCAAAAAAAATGCAAAAAAAAATGCAAAAAAATGCAAAAAAAAATGCAAAAAAAATGCAAAAAAATGCAAAAACAATGCAAAAAAAAATGCAAAAAAAATGCAAAAAAAATGCTAAAAAAAAAAGCAAAAAAATGCAAAAAAATGCAAAAAAATGCAAAAAAAAATGCAAAAAAAATGCAAAAAAATGCAAAAAAAAAATGCAAAAAAAATGCAAAAAAATGCAAAAAAATGTAAAAAAAAAAGCAAAAAAATGCAAAAAAATGCAAAAAAATGCAAAAAAAAATGCAAAAAAAAAAGCAAAAAAATGCAAAAAAAAATGCAAAAAAATGCAAAAAAAAATGCAAAAAAAAATGCAAAAAAAATGCAAAAAAAAATGCAAAAAAATGCAAAAAAAATGCAAAAAAATGCAAAAAAATGCAAAAAAAAATGCAAAAAAAATGCAAAAAAAATGCAAAAAAATGTAAAAAAAAAAGCAAAAAAAAATGCAAAAAAAAATGCAAAAAAAATGCAAAAAAATGCAAAAAAAATGCAAAAAAATGCAAAAAAATGCAAAAAAAAAGCAAAAAAAATGCAAAAAAAAATGCAAAAAAATGCACAAAAAATGCAAAAAAAATGCAAAAAAAATGCAAAAAAAATGAAAAAAAAATGAAAAAAAATGCAAAAAAATGCAAAAAAAAAATGCACAAAAAATGCAAAAAAATGCAAAAAAAAAATTCAAAAAAAATGCAAAAAAATGCAAAAAAAAGCAAAAAAAATGCAAAAAAAATGCAAAAAAAAATGCAAAAAAACACAAAAAATGCAAAAAAAAATGCAAAAAAAAATGCAAAATAAAATGCAAAAAAATGCAAAAAAAATGCAAAAAAATGCAAAAAAATGCAAAAAAAATGCAAAAAAAAAATGCAAAAAAAATGCAAAAAAAATTCAAAAAAAATGCAAAAAAATGCAAAAAAAAGCAAAAAAAATGCAAAAAAAATGCAAAAAAAAATGCAAAAAAACACAAAAAATGCAAAAAAAAATGCAAAAAAAAAAGCAAAAAAATGCAAAAAAAAATGCAAAAAAAAATGCAAAAAAAATGCAAAAAAATGCAAAAAAAATGCAAAAAAAAATGCAAAAAAATGCAAAAAAATGCAAAAAAAATGCTAAAAAAAATGCAAAAAAAAAGCAAAAAAATGCAAAAAAAAATGCAAAAAAAATGCAAAAAAATGCAAAAAAAAAATGCAAAAAAAATGCAAAAAAATGCAAAAAAATTTAAAAAAAAAAAGCAAAAAAATGCAAAAAAAAATGCAAAAAAAATGCAAAAAAATGCAAAAAAAATGCAAAAAAATGCAAAAAAATGCAAAAAAAAATGCAAAAAAAATGCAAAAAAAATGCAAAAAAATGCACAAAAAAATGCAAAAAAATGCAAAAAAATGCAAAAAAAAATGCAAAAAAAAATGCAAAAAAAATGCAAAAAAAAATGCAAAAAAATGCAAAAAAAATGCAAAAAAATGCAAAAAAATGCAAAAAAAAATGCAAAAAAAATGCAAAAAAAATGCTAAAAAATGTAAAAAAAAAAGCAAAAAAAAATGCAAAAAAAAAATGCAAAAAAAATGCAAAAAAAAATGCAAAAAAATGCAAAAAAAAAATGCAAAAAAAATGCAAAAAAATGCAAAAAAAAAAATTCAAAAAAAATGCAAAAAAATGCAAAAAAAAGCAAAAAAAATGCAAAAAAAATGCAAAAAAAAATGCAAAAAAACACAAAAAATGCAAAAAAAAATGCAAAAAAAAATGCAAAATAAAATGCAAAAAAATGCAAAAAAATGCAAAAAAAATGCAAAAAAATGCAAAAAAAATGCAAAAAAAAATGCAAAAAAAATGCAAAAAAAATGCAAAAAAACACAAAAAATGCAAAAAAAATGCAAAAAAATGCAAAAAAATGCAAAAAAAATGCAAAAAAAATGCAAAAAAAATGCAAAAAAACACAAAAAATGCAAAAAAACACAAAAAATGCAAAAAAAAATGCAAAAAAAAATGCAAAAAAAATGCAAAAAAATGGAAAAAAATGCAAAAAAATGCAAAAAAATGCAAAAAAAATGCAAAAAAAAATGCAAAAAAAATGCAAAAAAATGCAAAAAAAAATGCAAAAAAAATGCAAAAAAATGCAAAAAAAAATGCAAAAAAAATGCAAAAAAAATGCAAAAAAATGCAAAAAAAAATGCAAAAAAATGCTAAAAAAATGCAAAAAAACACAAAAAATGCAAAAAAATAATGCAAAAAAAAATGCAAAAAAATGCAAAAAAATGGAAAAAAAATGCAAAAAAAAATGCAAAAAAAATGCAAAAAAATGCAAAAAAAATGCAAAAAAACACAAAAAATGCAAAAAAAAAATGCAAAAAAAAATGCAAAAAAAATGCAAAAAAATGGAAAAAAAAATGCAAAAAAAAATGCAAAAAAAATGCAAAAAAAATGGAAAAAAAAAAATAAAAAAAAATGCAAAAAAATGCAAAAAAATGTAAAAAAAAAAGCAAAAAAATGCAAAAAAAAATGCAAAAAAAATGCAAAAAAATGCAAAAAAAATGCAAAAAAATGCAAAAAAATGCAAAAAAAAATGCAAAAAAAATGCAAAAAAAAATGCAAAAAAAATGCAAAAAAAAATGCAAAAAAATGCAAAAAAAATGCAAAAAAATGCAAAAAAATGCAAAAAAAAATGCAAAAAAAATGCAAAAAAAATGCAAAAAAATGTAAAAAAAAAAGCAAAAAAAATGCAAAAAAAAATGCAAAAAAAATGCAAAAAAATGCAAAAAAAATGCAAAAAAATGCAAAAAAATGCAAAAAAAAATGCAAAAAAAATGCAAAAAAAAATGCAAAAAAATGCACAAAAAATGCAAAAAAAATGCAAAAAAAATGAAAAAAAAATGAAAAAAAAATGAAAAAAAATGCAAAAAAAATGCAAAAAAAATGCAAAAAAAAGCAAAAAAATGCAAAAAAAATGCAAAAAAAATGCAAAAAAAAATGAAAAAAAAAATGCAAAAAAATCCAAAAAAAATGCTAAATAAAATGCAAAAAAATGCAAAAAAAATGCAAAAAAAATGCAAAAAAAATGCAAAAAAATGCAAAAAAAAATGCAAAAAAAAACGCAAAAAAATGCAAAAGAAATGCTAAATAAAATGCAAAAAAATGCAAAAAAAAATGCAAAAAAAATGCAAAAAAAAATGCAAAAAAATGCAAAAAAAAATGCAAAAAAAAAATGCAAAAAAAAGCAAAAAAAATGCAAAAAAAATGCAAAAAAAAATGCAAAAAAAAATGCAAAAAAAATGTAAAAAAATGCAAAAAAAAATGCAAAAAAAATGCAAAAAAAAATGCAAAAAAATGCAAAAAAAATGCAAAAAAAAAATGCAAAAAAAATGCAAAAAAAATGCAAAAAAAAATGCAAAAAAATGCAAAAAAAATGCAAAAAAAATGCAAAAAAAAATGCAAAAAAATGCAAAAAAAATGCAAAAAAAATGCAAAAAAAAATGCAAAAAATGCAAAAAAATGCAAAAAAAATGCAAAAAAACATGCAAAAAAATGAAAAAAAATGCTAAATAAAATGCAAAAAAATGCAAAAAAAATGCAAAAAAAATGCAAAAAAAAATGCAAAAAAAATGCAAAAAAAAATGCAAAAAAAAATGCAAAAAAATGCAAAAAAATGCAAAAAAAAATGTAAAAAAAATGCAAAAAAATGCAAAAAAAATGCAAAAAAAAGCAAAAAAAAATGCAAAAAAAATGCAAAAAAATGCAAAAAAAATGCAAAAAAAAAATGCAAAAAAAAATGCAAAAAAAATGCAAAAAATGCAAAAAAAAATGCAAAAAAATGCAAAAAAAAATGCAAAAAAATGTAAAAAAAAAATGCAAAAAAAATGCAAAAAAAATGCAAAAAAAATGCAAAAAAATGCAAAAAAAATGCAAAAAAAATGCAAAAAAATGCAAAAAAAAATGCAAAAAAAATGCAAAAAAAAAATGCAAAAAAATGCAAAAAAAAATGCAAAAAAAATGCAAAAAAAAATGCAAAAAAAAATGCAAAAAAAATGCAAAAAAATGCAAAAGAAATGCTAAATAAAATGCAAAAAAATGCAAAAAAAAAATGCAAAAAAAATGCAAAAAAAAATGCAAAAAAATGCAAAAAAAAATGCAAAAAAAATGCAAAAAAATGCAAAAACAATGCAAAAAAAAATGCAAAAAAAATGCAAAAAAAATGCTAAAAAAAATGCAAAAAAAAAGCAAAAAAATGCAAAAAAAAATGCAAAAAAAATGCAAAAAAATGCAAAAAAAAAATGCAAAAAAAATGCAAAAAAATGCAAAAAAATGTAAAAAAAAAAAGCAAAAAAATGCAAAAAAAAATGCAAAAAAAATGCAAAAAAATGCAAAAAAAATGCAAAAAAATGCAAAAAAATGCAAAAAAAATGCCAAAAAAATGCAAAAAAAAATGCAAAAAAATGCACAAAAAAATGCAAAAAAATGCAAAAAAATGCAAAAAAAAATGCAAAAAAAAATGCAAAAAAAATGCAAAAAAAAATGCAAAAAAATGCAAAAAAAATGCAAAAAAATGCAAAAAAATGCAAAAAAAAATGCAAAAAAAATGCAAAAAAAATGCAAAAAAATGTAAAAAAAAAAGCAAAAAAAAATGCAAAAAAAAATGCAAAAAAAATGCAAAAAAATGCAAAAAAAATGCAAAAAAATGCAAAAAAATGCAAAAAAAAAGCAAAAAAAATGCAAAAAAAAATGCAAAAAAATGCACAAAAAATGCAAAAAAAATGCAAAAAAAATGCAAAAAAATGCAAAAAAAAAATTCAAAAAAAATGCAAAAAAATGCAAAAAAAAGCAAAAAAAATGCAAAAAAAATGCAAAAAAAAATGCAAAAAAACACAAAAAATGCAAAAAAAAATGCAAAAAAAAATGCAAAAAAAAATGCAAAAAAAATGCAAAAAATGCAAAAAAAAATGCAAAAAAATGCAAAAAAATGCAAAAAAAATGCAAAAAAACATGCAAAAAAATGAAAAAAAATGCTAAATAAAATGCAAAAAAATGCAAAAAAAATGCAAAAAAAATGCAAAAAAAAATGCAAAAAAAATGCAAAAAAAAATGCAAAAAAAAATGCAAAAAAATGCAAAAAAATGCAAAAAAAAATGTAAAAAAAATGCAAAAAAATGCAAAAAAAATGCAAAAAAAAGCAAAAAAAAATGCAAAAAAAATGCAAAAAAATGCAAAAAAAATGCAAAAAAAAAATGCAAAAAAAAATGCAAAAAAAATGCAAAAAATGCAAAAAAAAATGCAAAAAAATGAAAAAAAAATGCAAAAAAATGTAAAAAAAAAATGAAAAAAAAATGCAAAAAAAATGCAAAAAAAATGCAAAAAAATGCAAAAAAAATGCAAAAAAAATGCAAAAAAATGCAAAAAAAAATGCAAAAAAAATGCAAAAAAAAAATGCAAAAAAATGCAAAAAAAAATGCAAAAAAAATGCAAAAAAAAAATGCAAAAAAAAATGCAAAAAAAAATGCAAAAAAATGCAAAAGAAATGCTAAATAAAATGCAAAAAAATGCAAAAAAAAATGCAAAAAAAATGCAAAAAAAATGCAAAAAAATGCAAAAAAAAATGCAAAAAAAATGCAAAAAAATGCAAAAACAATGCAAAAAAAATGCAAAAAAAATGCAAAAAAAATGCTAAAAAAAATGCAAAAAAAAAGCAAAAAAATGCAAAAAAAAATGCAAAAAAAATGCAAAAAAATGCAAAAAAAAAATGCAAAAAAAATGCAAAAAAATGCAAAAAAATGTAAAAAAAAAAGCAAAAAAATGCAAAAAAAAATGCAAAAAAAATGCAAAAAAATGCAAAAAAAATGCAAAAAAAATGCAAAAAAATGCAAAAAAAATGCAAAAAAAATGCAAAAAAAAATGCAAAAAAATGCACAAAAAAATGCAAAAAAATGCAAAAAAATGCAAAAAAAAATGCAAAAAAAAATGCAAAAAAAATGCAAAAAAAAATGCAAAAAAATGCAAAAAAAATGCAAAAAAATGCAAAAAAATGCAAAAAAAAATGCAAAAAAAAATGCAAAAAAAATGCAAAAAAATGTAAAAAAAAAAGCAAAAAAAAATGCAAAAAAAAATGCAAAAAAAATGCAAAAAAATGCAAAAAAAATGCAAAAAAATGCAAAAAAATGCAAAAAAAAATGTAAAAAAAATGCAAAAAAATGCAAAAAAATGCAAAAAAAAGCAAAAAAAAATGCAAAAAAAATGCAAAAAAATGCAAAAAAAATGCAAAAAAAAAATGCAAAAAAAAATGCAAAAAAAATGCAAAAAATGCAAAAAAAAATGCAAAAAAATGAAAAAAAAATGCAAAAAAATGTAAAAAAAAAATGAAAAAAAAATGCAAAAAAAATGCAAAAAAATGCAAAAAAATGCAAAAAAAATGCAAAAAAAATGCAAAAAAATGCAAAAAAAAATGCAAAAAAAATGCAAAAAAAAAATGCAAAAAAATGCAAAAAAAAATGCAAAAAAAAATGCAAAAAAAAATGCAAAAAAAAATGCAAAAAAAATGCAAAAAAAAAATGCAAAAAATGCAAAAAAAAATGCAAAAAAAATGCAAAAAAAAATGCAAAAAAAAATGCAAAAAAAAATGCAAAAAAATGCAAAAGAAATGCTAAATAAAATGCAAAAAAATGCAAAAAAAAAATGCAAAAAAAATGCAAAAAAAATGCAAAAAAAATGCAAAAAAAAATGCAAAAAAAATGCAAAAAAATGCAAAAACAATGCAAAAAAAATGCAAAAAAAATGCAAAAAAAATGCTAAAAAAAATGCAAAAAAAAAGCAAAAAAATGCAAAAAAAAATGCAAAAAAAATGCAAAAAAATGCAAAAAAAAAATGCAAAAAAAATGCAAAAAAATGCAAAAAAATGTAAAAAAAAAAAGCAAAAAAATGCAAAAAAAAATGCAAAAAAAATGCAAAAAAATGCAAAAAAAATGCAAAAAAATGCAAAAAAATGCAAAAAAAATGCAAAAAAAATGCAAAAAAAAATGCAAAAAAATGCACAAAAAAATGCAAAAAAATGCAAAAAAATGCAAAAAAAAATGCAAAAAAAAATGCAAAAAAAATGCAAAAAAAAATGCAAAAAAATGCAAAAAAAATGCAAAAAAATGTAAAAAAAAAAAGCAAAAAAAAATGCAAAAAAAAATGCAAAAAAAATGCAAAAAAATGCAAAAAAAATGCAAAAAAATGCAAAAAAATGCAAAAAAAAAAGCAAAAAAAATGCAAAAAAAAATGCAAAAAAATGCACAAAAAATGCAAAAAAAATGCAAAAAAAATGCAAAAAAATGCAAAAAAAAAATGAAAAAAAAATGAAAAAAAAATGAAAAAAAATGCAAAAAAATGCAAAAAAAAAATGCACAAAAAATGCAAAAAAATGCTAAAAAAAAATTCAAAAAAAATGCAAAAAAATGCAAAAAAAAGCAAAAAAAATGCAAAAAAAATGCAAAAAAAATGCAAAAAAATGCAAAAAAAAATGCAAAAAAAATGCAAAAAAATGCAAAAACAATGCAAAAAAAATGCAAAAAAAATGCAAAAAAAATGCTAAAAAAAATGCAAAAAAAAAGCAAAAAAATGCAAAAAAAAATGCAAAAAAAATGCAAAAAAATGCAAAAAAAAAATGCAAAAAAAATGCAAAAAAATGCAAAAAAATGTAAAAAAAAAAAGCAAAAAAATGCAAAAAAAAATGCAAAAAAAATGCAAAAAAATGCAAAAAAAATGCAAAAAAATGCAAAAAAATGCAAAAAAAATGCAAAAAAAATGCAAAAAAAAATGCAAAAAAATGCACAAAAAAATGCAAAAAAATGCAAAAAAATGCAAAAAAAAATGCAAAAAAAAATGCAAAAAAAATGCAAAAAAAAATGCAAAAAAATGCAAAAAAAATGCAAAAAAATGTAAAAAAAAAAAGCAAAAAAAAATGCAAAAAAAAATGCAAAAAAAATGCAAAAAAATGCAAAAAAAATGCAAAAAAATGCAAAAAAATGCAAAAAAAAAAGCAAAAAAAATGCAAAAAAAAATGCAAAAAAATGCACAAAAAATGCAAAAAAAATGCAAAAAAAATGCAAAAAAATGCAAAAAAAAAATGAAAAAAAAATGAAAAAAAATGCAAAAAAATGCAAAAAAAAAATGCACAAAAAATGCAAAAAAATGCTAAAAAAAAATTCAAAAAAAATGCAAAAAAATGCAAAAAAAAGCAAAAAAAATGCAAAAAAAATGCAAAAAAAATGCAAAAAAACACAAAAAATGCAAAAAAAAATGCAAAAAAAAAAGCAAAAAAATGCAAAAAAAAATGCAAAAAAAAATGCAAAAAAAATGCAAAAAAATGCAAAAAAAATGCAAAAAAAAATGCAAAAAAATGCAAAAAAAATGCAAAAAAAATGCTAAAAAAAATGCAAAAAAAAAGCAAAAAAATGCAAAAAAAAATGCAAAAAAAATGCAAAAAAATGCAAAAAAAAAATGCAAAAAAAATGCAAAAAAATGCAAAAAAATGTAAAAAAAAAAAAAGCAAAAAAATGCAAAAAAAAATGCAAAAAAAATGCAAAAAAATGCAAAAAAAATGCAAAAAAATGCAAAAAAATGCAAAAAAAAATGCAAAAAAAATGCAAAAAAAATGCAAAAAAATGCACAAAAAAATGCAAAAAAATGCAAAAAAATGCAAAAAAAAATGCAAAAAAAATGCAAAAAAAATGCAAAAAAAAATGCAAAAAAATGCAAAAAAAATGCAAAAAAATGCAAAAAAATGCAAAAAAAAATGCAAAAAAAAATGCAAAAAAAATGCAAAAAAATGTAAAAAAAAAAAGCAAAAAAAAATGCAAAAAAAAAATGCAAAAAAAATGCAAAAAAAAATGCAAAAAAATGCACAAAAAATGCAAAAAAAATGCAAAAAAAATGCAAAAAAAATGAAAAAAAAATGAAAAAAAATGCAAAAAAATGCAAAAAAAAAATGCAAAAAAATGCAAAAAAATGCAAAAAAAAGCAAAAAAAATGCAAAAAAAATGCAAAAAAAAATGCAAAAAAACACAAAAAATGCAAAAAAAAATGCAAAAAAAAATGCAAAAAAAATGCAAAAAAATGGAAAAAAAATGCAAAAAAATGCAAAAAAATGCAAAAAAAATGCAAAAAAAAATGCAAAAAAAATGCAAAAAAATGCAAAAAAAAATGCAAAAAAAATGCAAAAAAATGCAAAAAAAAATGCAAAAAAAATGCAAAAAAAATGCAAAAAAATGCAAAAAAAAATGCAAAAAAATGCTAAAAAAATGCAAAAAAACACAAAAAATGCAAAAAAATAATGCAAAAAAAAATGCAAAAAAATGCAAAAAAATGGAAAAAAAATGCAAAAAAAAATGCAAAAAAAATGCAAAAAAATGCAAAAAAAATGCAAAAAAACACAAAAAATGCAAAAAAAAATGCAAAAAAAAATGCAAAAAAAATGCAAAAAAATGGAAAAAAAAATGCAAAAAAAAATGCAAAAAAAATGCAAAAAAAATGGAAAAAAAAAAATAAAAAAAAATGCAAAAAAAATGCAAAAAAATGCAAAAAAAATGCAAAAAAAAATGCAAAAAAATGCAAAAAAAATGCAAAAAAAATGCAAAAAAAAATGCAAAAAAAATGCAAAAAAATGCAAAAAAAAATGCAAAAAAAAGCAAAAAAATGCAAAAAAAAATGCAAAAAAAAATGCAAAAAAAATGCAAAAAAATGCAAAAAAAATGCAAAAAAAAATGCAAAAAAATGCAAAAAAAATGCAAAAAAAATGCTAAAAAAAATGCAAAAAAAAAGCAAAAAAATGCAAAAAAAAATGCAAAAAAAATGCAAAAAAATGCAAAAAAAAAATGCAAAAAAAATGCAAAAAAATGCAAAAAAATGTAAAAAAAAAAGCAAAAAAATGCAAAAAAAAATGCAAAAAAAATGCAAAAAAATGCAAAAAAAATGCAAAAAAATGCAAAAAAATGCAAAAAAAAATGCAAAAAAAATGCAAAAAAAAATGCAAAAAAATGCACAAAAAAATGCAAAAAAATGCAAAAAAAAGCAAAAAAAAATGCAAAAAAAAATGCAAAAAAAATGCAAAAAAAATGCAAAAAAATGTAAAAAAAAAAGCAAAAAAAATGCAAAAAAAAATGCAAAAAAAATGCAAAAAAATGCAAAAAAAATGCAAAAAAATGCAAAAAAATGCAAAAAAAAATGCAAAAAAAATGCAAAAAAAAATGCAAAAAAATGCACAAAAAATGCAAAAAAAATGCAAAAAAAATGCAAAAAAAATGAAAAAAAAATGAAAAAAAATGCAAAAAAAATGCAAAAAAAATGCAAAAAAAAGCAAAAAAATGAAAAAAAAATGCAAAAAAAATGCAAAAAAAAATGAAAAAAAAAATGCAAAAAAATCCAAAAAAAATGCTAAATAAAATGCAAAAAAATGCAAAAAAAATGCAAAAAAATGCAAAAAAAAATGCAAAAAAATGCAAAAAAAAATGCAAAAAAAAATGCAAAAAAATGCAAAAGAAATGCTAAATAAAATGCAAAAAAATGCAAAAAAAAATGCAAAAAAAATGCAAAAAAAAATGCAAAAAAATGCAAAAAAAAATGCAAAAAAAATGCAAAAAAATGCAAAAACAATGCAAAAAAATGCAAAAAAAAGCAAAAAAAAATGCAAAAAAAATGCAAAAAAATGCAACAAAAATGCAAAAAAAAAATGCAAAAAAAAATGCAAAAAAATGCAAAAAATGCAAAAAAAAATGCAAAAAAATGCAAAAAAAAATGCAAAAAAAAGCAAAAAAAATGCAAAAAAAATGCAAAAAAAAATGCAAAAAAAAATGCAAAAAAAATGTAAAAAAATGCAAAAAAAAATGCAAAAAAAATGCAAAAAAAAATGCAAAAAAATGCAAAAAAAATGCAAAAAAAAAATGCCAAAAAAATGCAAAAAAAATGCAAAAAAAAATGCAAAAAAATGCAAAAAAAATGCAAAAAAAATGCAAAAAAAAATGCAAAAAAATGCAAAAAAAATGCAAAAAAAATGCAAAAAAAAATGCAAAAAAATGCAAAAAAATGCAAAAAAAATGCAAAAAAACATGCAAAAAAATGAAAAAAAATGCTAAATAAAATGCAAAAAAATGCAAAAAAAATGCAAAAAAAATGCAAAAAAAAATGCAAAAAAAAAGCAAAAAAAAATGCAAAAAAATGCAAAAAAATGCAAAAAAAAATGTAAAAAAAATGCAAAAAAATGCAAAAAAAATGCAAAAAAAAGCAAAAAAAAATGCAAAAAAAATGCAAAAAAATGCAAAAAAAATGCAAAAAAAAAATGCAAAAAAAAATGCAAAAAAAATGCAAAAAAATGCAAAAACAATGCAAAAAAATGCAAAAAAAAGCAAAAAAAAATGCAAAAAAAATGCAAAAAAATGCAACAAAAATGCAAAAAAAAAATGCAAAAAAAAATGCAAAAAAAATGCAAAAAATGCAAAAAAAATGCAAAAAAATGCAAAAAAAAATGCAAAAAAAAAGCAAAAAAAATGCAAAAAAAATGCAAAAAAAAATGCAAAAAAAAATGCAAAAAAAATGTAAAAAAATGCAAAAAAAAATGCAAAAAAAATGCAAAAAAAAATGCAAAAAAATGCAAAAAAAATGCAAAAAAAAATGCAAAAAAAATGCAAAAAAAAATGGAAAAAAAATGCAAAAAAATGCAAAAAAAATGCAAAAAAAATGCAAAAAAAAATGCAAAAAATGCAAAAAAAATGCAAAAAAAATGCAAAAAAAAATGCAAAAAAATGCAAAAAAATGAAAAAAAAATGCAAAAAAACATGCAAAAAAATGAAAAAAAATGCTAAATAAAATGCAAAAAAATGCAAAAAAATGCAAAAAAATGCAAAAAAAAATGCAAAAAAAAATGCAAAAAAAATGCAAAAAAAAATGCAAAAAAATGCAAAAAAAATGCAAAAAAATGCAAAAAAATGCAAAAAAAAATGCAAAAAAAATGCAAAAAAAATGCAAAAAAATGTAAAAAAAAAAGCAAAAAAAAATGCAAAAAAAAATGCAAAAAAAATGCAAAAAAATGCAAAAAAAATGCAAAAAAATGCAAAAAAATGCAAAAAAAAAAGCAAAAAAAATGCAAAAAAAAATGCAAAAAAATGCACAAAAAATGCAAAAAAAATGCAAAAAAAATGCAAAAAAATGCAAAAAAAAAATGAAAAAAAAATGAAAAAAAAATGAAAAAAAATGCAAAAAAATGCAAAAAAAAAATGCACAAAAAATGCAAAAAAATGCAAAAAAAAAATTCAAAAAAAATGCAAAAAAATGCAAAAAAAAGCAAAAAAAATGCAAAAAAAATGCAAAAAAAATGCAAAAAAACACAAAAAATGCAAAAAAAAATGCAAAAAAAAATGCAAAATAAAATGCAAAAAAATGCAAAAAAAATGCAAAAAAATGCAAAAAAATGCAAAAAAAAAGCAAAAAAAATGCAAAAAAAATGCAAAAAAAAATGCAAAAAAACACAAAAAATGCAAAAAAAAATGCAAAAAAAAGCAAAAAAATGCAAAAAAAAAATGCAAAAAAAAATGCAAAAAAAATGCAAAAAAATGCAAAAAAAATGCAAAAAAAAATGCAAAAAAATGCAAAAAAAATGCAAAAAAAATGCTAAAAAAAATGCAAAAAAAAAGCAAAAAAATGCAAAAAAAAATGCAAAAAAAATGCAAAAAAATGCAAAAAAAAAATGCAAAAAAAATGCAAAAAAATGCAAAAAAATGTAAAAAAAAAAAAAGCAAAAAAATGCAAAAAAAAATGCAAAAAAAATGCAAAAAAATGCAAAAAAAATGCAAAAAAATGCAAAAAAATGCAAAAAAAAATGCAAAAAAAATGCAAAAAAAATGCAAAAAAATGCACAAAAAAATGCAAAAAAAATGCAAAAAAAATGCTAAAAAAAATGCAAAAAAAAAGCAAAAAAATGCAAAAAAAAATGCAAAAAAAATGCAAAAAAATGCAAAAAAAAAATGCAAAAAAAATGCAAAAAAATGCAAAAAAATGTAAAAAAAAAAGCAAAAAAATGCAAAAAAAAATGCAAAAAAAATGCAAAAAAATGCAAAAAAAATGCAAAAAAATGCAAAAAAATGCAAAAAAAATGCAAAAAAAATGCAAAAAAAAATGCAAAAAAATGCACAAAAAAATGAAAAAAAAATGCAAAAAAAATGCAAAAAAATGCAAAAAAAAAATGAAAAAAAAATGAAAAAAAAATGAAAAAAAATGCAAAAAAATGCAAAAAAAAAATGCACAAAAAATGCAAAAAAATGCAAAAAAAAAATTCAAAAAAAATGCAAAAAAATGCAAAAAAAAGCAAAAAAAATGCAAAAAAAATGCAAAAAAAATGCAAAAAAACACAAAAAATGCAAAAAAAAATGCAAAAAAAAATGCAAAATAAAATGCAAAAAAATGCAAAAAAAATGCAAAAAAATGCAAAAAAATGCAAAAAAAATGCAAAAAAAAATGCAAAAAAAATGCAAAAAAAATTCAAAAAAAATGCAAAAAAATGCAAAAAAAAGCAAAAAAAATGCAAAAAAAATGCAAAAAAAAATGCAAAAAAACACAAAAAATGCAAAAAAAAATGCAAAAAAAAAAGCAAAAAAATGCAAAAAAAAATGCAAAAAAAAATGCAAAAAAAATGCAAAAAAATGCAAAAAAAATGCAAAAAAAAATGCAAAAAAATGCAAAAAAAATGCAAAAAAAATGCTAAAAAAAATGCAAAAAAAAAGCAAAAAAATGCAAAAAAAAATGCAAAAAAAATGCAAAAAAATGCAAAAAAAAAATGCAAAAAAAATGCAAAAAAATGCAAAAAAATGTAAAAAAAAAAAAAGCAAAAAAATGCAAAAAAAAGCAAAAAAAATGCAAAAAAAATGCAAAAAAAAATGCAAAAAAACACAAAAAATGCAAAAAAAAATGCAAAAAAAAATGCAAAAAAAATGCAAAAAAATGGAAAAAAAATGCAAAAAAATGCAAAAAAATGCAAAAAAAATGCAAAAAAAAATGCAAAAAAAATGCAAAAAAATGCAAAAAAAAATGCAAAAAAAATGCAAAAAAATGCAAAAAAAAATGCAAAAAAAATGCAAAAAAAATGCAAAAAAATGCAAAAAAAAATGCAAAAAAATGCTAAAAAAATGCAAAAAAACACAAAAAATGCAAAAAAATAATGCAAAAAAAAATGCAAAAAAATGCAAAAAAATGGAAAAAAAATGCAAAAAAAAATGCAAAAAAAATGCAAAAAAATGCAAAAAAAATGCAAAAAAACACAAAAAATGCAAAAAAAAATGCAAAAAAAAATGCAAAAAAAATGCAAAAAAATGGAAAAAAAAATGCAAAAAAAAATGCAAAAAAAATGCAAAAAAAATGGAAAAAAAAAAATAAAAAAAAATGCAAAAAAAATGCAAAAAAATGCAAAAAAAATGCAAAAAAAAATGCAAAAAAATGCAAAAAAAATGCAAAAAAAATGCAAAAAAAATGCTAAAAAAAATGCAAAAAAAAAGCAAAAAAATGCAAAAAAAAATGCAAAAAAAATGCAAAAAAATGCAAAAAAAAAATGCAAAAAAAATGCAAAAAAATGCAAAAAAATGTAAAAAAAAAAAAAGCAAAAAAATGCAAAAAAAAGCAAAAAAAATGCAAAAAAAATGCAAAAAAAAATGCAAAAAAACACAAAAAATGCAAAAAAAAATGCAAAAAAAAATGCAAAAAAAATGCAAAAAAATGGAAAAAAAATGCAAAAAAATGCAAAAAAATGCAAAAAAAATGCAAAAAAAAATGCAAAAAAAATGCAAAAAAATGCAAAAAAAAATGCAAAAAAAATGCAAAAAAATGCAAAAAAAAATGCAAAAAAAATGCAAAAAAAATGCAAAAAAATGCAAAAAAAAATGCAAAAAAATGCTAAAAAAATGCAAAAAAACACAAAAAATGCAAAAAAATAATGCAAAAAAAAATGCAAAAAAATGCAAAAAAATGGAAAAAAAATGCAAAAAAAAATGCAAAAAAAATGCAAAAAAATGCAAAAAAAATGCAAAAAAACACAAAAAATGCAAAAAAAAATGCAAAAAAAAATGCAAAAAAAATGCAAAAAAATGGAAAAAAAAATGCAAAAAAAAATGCAAAAAAAATGCAAAAAAAATGGAAAAAAAAAAATAAAAAAAAATGCAAAAAAAATGCAAAAAAATGCAAAAAAAATGCAAAAAAAAATGCAAAAAAATGCAAAAAAAATGCAAAAAAAATGCAAAAAAAAATGCAAAAAAAATGCAAAAAAATGCAAAAAAAAATGCAAAAAAAAGCAAAAAAATGCAAAAAAAAATGCAAAAAAAAATGCAAAAAAAATGCAAAAAAATGCAAAAAAAATGCAAAAAAAAATGCAAAAAAATGCAAAAAAAAATGCAAAAAAAATGCTAAAAAAAATGCAAAAAAAAAGCAAAAAAATGCAAAAAAAAATGCAAAAAAAATGCAAAAAAATGCAAAAAAAAAATGCAAAAAAAATGCAAAAAAATGCAAAAAAATGTAAAAAAAAAAGCAAAAAAATGCAAAAAAAAATGCAAAAAAAATGCAAAAAAATGCAAAAAAAATGCAAAAAAATGCAAAAAAATGCAAAAAAAATGCAAAAAAAATGCAAAAAAAAATGCAAAAAAATGCACAAAAAAATGCAAAAAAATGCAAAAAAAAGCAAAAAAAAATGCAAAAAAAAATGCAAAAAAAATGCAAAAAAAATGCAAAAAAATGTAAAAAAAAAAGCAAAAAAAATGCAAAAAAAAATGCAAAAAAAATGCAAAAAAATGCAAAAAAAATGCAAAAAAATGCAAAAAAATGCAAAAAAAAATGCAAAAAAAATGCAAAAAAAAATGCAAAAAAATGCACAAAAAATGCAAAAAAAATGCAAAAAAAATGCAAAAAAAATGAAAAAAAAATGAAAAAAAATGCAAAAAAAATGCAAAAAAAATGCAAAAAAAAGCAAAAAAATGAAAAAAAAATGCAAAAAAAATGCAAAAAAAAATGAAAAAAAAAATGCAAAAAAATCCAAAAAAAATGCTAAATAAAATGCAAAAAAATGCAAAAAAAATGCAAAAAAATGCAAAAAAAAATGCAAAAAAATGCAAAAAAAAATGCAAAAAAAAATGCAAAAAAATGCAAAAGAAATGCTAAATAAAATGCAAAAAAATGCAAAAAAAAATGCAAAAAAAATGCAAAAAAAAATGCAAAAAAATGCAAAAAAAAATGCAAAAAAAATGCAAAAAAATGCAAAAACAATGCAAAAAAATGCAAAAAAAAGCAAAAAAAAATGCAAAAAAAATGCAAAAAAATGCAACAAAAATGCAAAAAAAAAATGCAAAAAAAAATGCAAAAAAATGCAAAAAATGCAAAAAAAAATGCAAAAAAATGCAAAAAAAAATGCAAAAAAAAGCAAAAAAAATGCAAAAAAAATGCAAAAAAAAATGCAAAAAAAAATGCAAAAAAAATGTAAAAAAATGCAAAAAAAAATGCAAAAAAAATGCAAAAAAAAATGCAAAAAAATGCAAAAAAAATGCAAAAAAAAAATGCCAAAAAAATGCAAAAAAAATGCAAAAAAAAATGCAAAAAAATGCAAAAAAAATGCAAAAAAAATGCAAAAAAAAATGCAAAAAAATGCAAAAAAAATGCAAAAAAAATGCAAAAAAAAATGCAAAAAAATGCAAAAAAATGCAAAAAAAATGCAAAAAAACATGCAAAAAAATGAAAAAAAATGCTAAATAAAATGCAAAAAAATGCAAAAAAAATGCAAAAAAAATGCAAAAAAAAATGCAAAAAAAAAAGCAAAAAAAAATGCAAAAAAATGCAAAAAAATGCAAAAAAAAATGTAAAAAAAATGCAAAAAAATGCAAAAAAAATGCAAAAAAAAGCAAAAAAAAATGCAAAAAAAATGCAAAAAAATGCAAAAAAAATGCAAAAAAAAAATGCAAAAAAAAATGCAAAAAAAATGCAAAAAAATGCAAAAACAATGCAAAAAAATGCAAAAAAAAGCAAAAAAAAATGCAAAAAAAATGCAAAAAAATGCAACAAAAATGCAAAAAAAAAATGCAAAAAAAAATGCAAAAAAAATGCAAAAAATGCAAAAAAAATGCAAAAAAATGCAAAAAAAAATGCAAAAAAAAGCAAAAAAAATGCAAAAAAAATGCAAAAAAAAATGCAAAAAAAAATGCAAAAAAAATGTAAAAAAATGCAAAAAAAAATGCAAAAAAAATGCAAAAAAAAATGCAAAAAAATGCAAAAAAAATGCAAAAAAAAATGCAAAAAAAATGCAAAAAAAAAATGGAAAAAAAATGCAAAAAAATGCAAAAAAAATGCAAAAAAAATGCAAAAAAAAATGCAAAAAATGCAAAAAAAATGCAAAAAAAATGCAAAAAAAAATGCAAAAAAATGCAAAAAAATGAAAAAAAAATGCAAAAAAACATGCAAAAAAATGAAAAAAAATGCTAAATAAAATGCAAAAAAATGCAAAAAAATGCAAAAAAATGCAAAAAAAAATGCAAAAAAAAATGCAAAAAAAATGCAAAAAAAAATGCAAAAAAATGCAAAAAAAATGCAAAAAAATGCAAAAAAATGCAAAAAAAAATGCAAAAAAAATGCAAAAAAAATGCAAAAAAATGTAAAAAAAAAAGCAAAAAAAAATGCAAAAAAAAATGCAAAAAAAATGCAAAAAAATGCAAAAAAAATGCAAAAAAATGCAAAAAAATGCAAAAAAAAAAGCAAAAAAAATGCAAAAAAAAATGCAAAAAAATGCACAAAAAATGCAAAAAAAATGCAAAAAAAATGCAAAAAAATGCAAAAAAAAAATGAAAAAAAAATGAAAAAAAAATGAAAAAAAATGCAAAAAAATGCAAAAAAAAAATGCACAAAAAATGCAAAAAAATGCAAAAAAAAAATTCAAAAAAAATGCAAAAAAATGCAAAAAAAAGCAAAAAAAATGCAAAAAAAATGCAAAAAAAATGCAAAAAAACACAAAAAATGCAAAAAAAAATGCAAAAAAAAATGCAAAATAAAATGCAAAAAAATGCAAAAAAAATGCAAAAAAATGCAAAAAAATGCAAAAAAAAAGCAAAAAAAATGCAAAAAAAATGCAAAAAAAAATGCAAAAAAACACAAAAAATGCAAAAAAAAATGCAAAAAAAAGCAAAAAAATGCAAAAAAAAATGCAAAAAAAAATGCAAAAAAAATGCAAAAAAATGCAAAAAAAATGCAAAAAAAAAATGCAAAAAAATGCAAAAAAAATGCAAAAAAAATGCTAAAAAAAATGCAAAAAAAAAGCAAAAAAATGCAAAAAAAAATGCAAAAAAAATGCAAAAAAATGCAAAAAAAAAATGCAAAAAAAATGCAAAAAAATGCAAAAAAATGTAAAAAAAAAAAAAGCAAAAAAATGCAAAAAAAAATGCAAAAAAAATGCAAAAAAATGCAAAAAAAATGCAAAAAAATGCAAAAAAATGCAAAAAAAAATGCAAAAAAAATGCAAAAAAAATGCAAAAAAATGCACAAAAAAATGCAAAAAAAATGCAAAAAAAATGCTAAAAAAAATGCAAAAAAAAAGCAAAAAAATGCAAAAAAAAATGCAAAAAAAATGCAAAAAAATGCAAAAAAAAAATGCAAAAAAAATGCAAAAAAATGCAAAAAAATGTAAAAAAAAAAGCAAAAAAATGCAAAAAAAAATGCAAAAAAAATGCAAAAAAATGCAAAAAAAATGCAAAAAAATGCAAAAAAATGCAAAAAAAATGCAAAAAAAATGCAAAAAAAAATGCAAAAAAATGCACAAAAAAATGCAAAAAAATGCAAAAAAATGCAAAAAAAAATGCAAAAAAAAATGCAAAAAAAATGCAAAAAAAAATGCAAAAAAATGCAAAAAAAATGCAAAAAAATGCAAAAAATGCAAAAAAAAATGCAAAAAAAATGCAAAAAAAATGCAAAAAAATGTAAAAAAAAAAGCAAAAAAAAATGCAAAAAAAAATGCAAAAAAAATGCAAAAAAATGCAAAAAAAATGCAAAAAAATGCAAAAAAAATGCAAAAAAAAAAGCAAAAAAAATGCAAAAAAAAATGCAAAAAAATGCACAAAAAATGCAAAAAAAATGCAAAAAAAATGCAAAAAAATGCAAAAAAAAAATGAAAAAAAAATGAAAAAAAAATGAAAAAAAATGCAAAAAAATGCAAAAAAAAAATGCACAAAAAATGCAAAAAAATGCAAAAAAAAAATTCAAAAAAAATGCAAAAAAATGCAAAAAAAAGCAAAAAAAATGCAAAAAAAATGCAAAAAAAATGCAAAAAAACACAAAAAATGCAAAAAAAAATGCAAAAAAAAATGCAAAATAAAATGCAAAAAAATGCAAAAAAAATGCAAAAAAATGCAAAAAAATGCAAAAAAAATGCAAAAAAAAATGCAAAAAAAATGCAAAAAAAATTCAAAAAAAATGCAAAAAAATGCAAAAAAAAGCAAAAAAAATGCAAAAAAAATGCAAAAAAAAATGCAAAAAAACACAAAAAATGCAAAAAAAAATGCAAAAAAAAAAGCAAAAAAATGCAAAAAAAAATGCAAAAAAAAATGCAAAAAAAATGCAAAAAAATGCAAAAAAAATGCAAAAAAAAATGCAAAAAAATGCAAAAAAAATGCAAAAAAAATGCTAAAAAAAATGCAAAAAAAAAGCAAAAAAATGCAAAAAAAAATGCAAAAAAAATGCAAAAAAATGCAAAAAAAAAATGCAAAAAAAATGCAAAAAAATGCAAAAAAATGTAAAAAAAAAAAAAGCAAAAAAATGCAAAAAAAAATGCAAAAAAAATGCAAAAAAATGCAAAAAAAATGCAAAAAAATGCAAAAAAATGCAAAAAAAAATGCAAAAAAAATGCAAAAAAAATGCAAAAAAATGCACAAAAAAATGCAAAAAAATGCAAAAAAATGCAAAAAAAAATGCAAAAAAAATGCAAAAAAAATGCAAAAAAAAATGCAAAAAAATGCAAAAAAAATGCAAAAAAATGCAAAAAAATGCAAAAAAAATGCAAAAAAAATGCAAAAAAAATGCAAAAAAATGTAAAAAAAAAAAGCAAAAAAAAATGCAAAAAAAAAATGCAAAAAAAATGCAAAAAAAAATGCAAAAAAATGCACAAAAAATGCAAAAAAAATGCAAAAAAAATGCAAAAAAAATGAAAAAAAAAATGAAAAAAAATGCAAAAAAATGCAAAAAAAAAATGCAAAAAAAATGCAAAAAAATGCAAAAAAAAAATTCAAAAAAAATGCAAAAAAATGCAAAAAAAAGCAAAAAAAATGCAAAAAAAATGCAAAAAAAAATGCAAAAAAACACAAAAAATGCAAAAAAAAATGCAAAAAAAAATGCAAAAAAAATGCAAAAAAATGGAAAAAAATGCAAAAAAATGCAAAAAAATGCAAAAAAAATGCAAAAAAAAATGCAAAAAAAATGCAAAAAAATGCAAAAAAAAATGCAAAAAAAATGCAAAAAAATGCAAAAAAAAATGCAAAAAAAATGCAAAAAAAATGCAAAAAAATGCAAAAAAAAATGCAAAAAAATGCTAAAAAAATGCAAAAAAACACAAAAAATGCAAAAAAATAATGCAAAAAAAAATGCAAAAAAATGCAAAAAAATGGAAAAAAAATGCAAAAAAAAATGCAAAAAAAATGCAAAAAAATGCAAAAAAAATGCAAAAAAACACAAAAAATGCAAAAAAAAAATGCAAAAAAAAATGCAAAAAAAATGCAAAAAAATGGAAAAAAAAATGCAAAAAAAAATGCAAAAAAAATGCAAAAAAAATGGAAAAAAAAAAATAAAAAAAAATGCAAAAAAAATGCAAAAAAATGCAAAAAAAATGCAAAAAAAAATGCAAAAAAATGCAAAAAAAATGCAAAAAAAATGCAAAAAAAAATGCAAAAAAAATGCAAAAAAATGCAAAAAAAAATGCAAAAAAAAGCAAAAAAATGCAAAAAAAAATGCAAAAAAAAATGCAAAAAAAATGCAAAAAAATGCAAAAAAAATGCAAAAAAAAATGCAAAAAAATGCAAAAAAAATGCAAAAAAAATGCTAAAAAAAATGCAAAAAAAATGCAAAAAAATGCAAAAAAAATGCAAAAAAATGCAAAAAAATGCAAAAAAAAATGCAAAAAAAATGCAAAAAAAAATGCAAAAAAATGCACAAAAAAATGCAAAAAAATGCAAAAAAAAGCAAAAAAAAATGCAAAAAAAAATGCAAAAAAAATGCAAAAAAAAATGCAAAAAAATGCAAAAAAAATGCAAAAAAATGCAAAAAAATGCAAAAAAAAATGCAAAAAAAATGCAAAAAAAATGCAAAAAAATGCAAAAAAAATGCAAAAAAATGCAAAAAAATGCAAAAAAAAATGCAAAAAAAATGCAAAAAAAATGCAAAAAAAATGAAAAAAAAATGAAAAAAAATGCAAAAAAAATGCAAAAAAAATGCAAAAAAAAGCAAAAAAATGAAAAAAAAATGCAAAAAAAATGCAAAAAAAAATGAAAAAAAAAATGCAAAAAAATCCAAAAAAAATGCTAAATAAAATGCAAAAAAATGCAAAAAAAATGCAAAAAAATGCAAAAAAAAATGCAAAAAAATGCAAAAAAAAATGCAAAAAAAAATGCAAAAAAATGCAAAAGAAATGCTAAATAAAATGCAAAAAAATGCAAAAAAAAATGCAAAAAAAATGCAAAAAAAAATGCAAAAAAATGCAAAAAAAAATGCAAAAAAAATGCAAAAAAATGCAAAAACAATGCAAAAAAATGCAAAAAAAAGCAAAAAAAAATGCAAAAAAAATGCAAAAAAATGCAACAAAAATGCAAAAAAAAAATGCAAAAAAAAATGCAAAAAAAATGCAAAAAATGCAAAAAAAAATGCAAAAAAATGCAAAAAAAAATGCAAAAAAAAGCAAAAAAAATGCAAAAAAAATGCAAAAAAAAATGCAAAAAAAAATGCAAAAAAAATGTAAAAAAATGCAAAAAAAAATGCAAAAAAAATGCAAAAAAAAATGCAAAAAAATGCAAAAAAAATGCAAAAAAAAAATGCCAAAAAAATGCAAAAAAAATGCAAAAAAAAATGCAAAAAAATGCAAAAAAAATGCAAAAAAAATGCAAAAAAAAATGCAAAAAAATGCAAAAAAAATGCAAAAAAAATGCAAAAAAAAATGCAAAAAAATGCAAAAAAATGCAAAAAAAATGCAAAAAAAATGCAAAAAAAAATGCAAAAAAATGCAAAAAAAATGCAAAAAAAATGCAAAAAAAAATGCAAAAAAAATGAAAAAAAAATGAAAAAAAATGCAAAAAAATGCAAAAAAAAAATGCACAAAAAATGCAAAAAAATGCAAAAAAAAAATTCAAAAAAAATGCAAAAAAATGCAAAAAAAAGCAAAAAAAATGCAAAAAAAATGCAAAAAAAAATGCAAAAAAACACAAAAAATGCAAAAAAAAATGCAAAAAAAAATGCAAAAAAAATGCAAAAAAATGGAAAAAAATGCAAAAAAATGCAAAAAAATGCAAAAAAAATGCAAAAAAAAATGCAAAAAAAATGCAAAAAAATGCAAAAAAAAATGCAAAAAAAATGCAAAAAAATGCAAAAAAAAATGCAAAAAAAATGCAAAAAAAATGCAAAAAAATGCAAAAAAAAATGCAAAAAAATGCTAAAAAAATGCAAAAAAACACAAAAAATGCAAAAAAATAATGCAAAAAAAAATGCAAAAAAATGCAAAAAAATGGAAAAAAAATGCAAAAAAAAATGCAAAAAAAATGCAAAAAAATGCAAAAAAAATGCAAAAAAACACAAAAAATGCAAAAAAAAAATGCAAAAAAAAATGCAAAAAAAATGCAAAAAAATGGAAAAAAAAATGCAAAAAAAAATGCAAAAAAAATGCAAAAAAAATGGAAAAAAAAAAATAAAAAAAAATGCAAAAAAATGCAAAAAAAATGCAAAAAAAATGCAAAAAAAAATGCAAAAAAAATGCAAAAAAATGCAAAAAAAAATGCAAAAAAAAGCAAAAAAATGCAAAAAAAAATGCAAAAAAAAATGCAAAAAAAATGCAAAAAAATGCAAAAAAAATGCAAAAAAAAATGCAAAAAAATGCAAAAAAAATGCAAAAAAAATGCTAAAAAAAATGCAAAAAAAATGCAAAAAAATGCAAAAAAAATGCAAAAAAATGCAAAAAAATGCAAAAAAAAATGCAAAAAAAATGCAAAAAAAAATGCAAAAAAATGCACAAAAAAATGCAAAAAAATGCAAAAAAAAGCAAAAAAAAATGCAAAAAAAAATGCAAAAAAAATGCAAAAAAAAATGCAAAAAAATGCAAAAAAAATGCAAAAAAATGCAAAAAAATGCAAAAAAATGCAAAAAAAATGCAAAAAAATGCAAAAAAATGCAAAAAAAATGAAAAAAAAATGAAAAAAAATGCAAAAAAAATGCAAAAAAAATGCAAAAAAAAGCAAAAAAATGAAAAAAAAATGCAAAAAAAATGCAAAAAAAAATGAAAAAAAAAATGCAAAAAAATCCAAAAAAAATGCTAAATAAAATGCAAAAAAATGCAAAAAAAATGCAAAAAAATGCAAAAAAAAATGCAAAAAAATGCAAAAAAAAATGCAAAAAAAAATGCAAAAAAATGCAAAAGAAATGCTAAATAAAATGCAAAAAAATGCAAAAAAAAATGCAAAAAAAATGCAAAAAAAAATGCAAAAAAATGCAAAAAAAAATGCAAAAAAAATGCAAAAAAATGCAAAAACAATGCAAAAAAATGCAAAAAAAAGCAAAAAAAAATGCAAAAAAAATGCAAAAAAATGCAACAAAAATGCAAAAAAAAAATGCAAAAAAAAATGCAAAAAAAATGCAAAAAATGCAAAAAAAAAATGCAAAAAAATGCAAAAAAAAATGCAAAAAAAAGCAAAAAAAAATGCAAAAAAAATGCAAAAAAAAATGCAAAAAAAAATGCAAAAAAAATGTAAAAAAATGCAAAAAAAAATGCAAAAAAAATGCAAAAAAAAATGCAAAAAAATGCAAAAAAAATGCAAAAAAAAAATGCCAAAAAAATGCAAAAAAAATGCAAAAAAAAATGCAAAAAAATGCAAAAAAAATGCAAAAAAAATGCAAAAAAAAATGCAAAAAAATGCAAAAAAAATGCAAAAAAAATGCAAAAAAAAATGCAAAAAAATGCAAAAAAATGCAAAAAAAATGCAAAAAAACATGCAAAAAAATGAAAAAAAATGCTAAATAAAATGCAAAAAAATGCAAAAAAAATGCAAAAAAAATGCAAAAAAAAATGCAAAAAAAAAAGCAAAAAAAAATGCAAAAAAATGCAAAAAAATGCAAAAAAAAATGTAAAAAAAATGCAAAAAAATGCAAAAAAAATGCAAAAAAAAGCAAAAAAAAATGCAAAAAAAATGCAAAAAAATGCAAAAAAAATGCAAAAAAAAAATGCAAAAAAAAATGCAAAAAAAATGCAAAAAATGCAAAAAAAAATGCAAAAAAATGCAAAAAAAATGCAAAAAAATGTAAAAAAAAAATGAAAAAAAAATGCAAAAAAAATGCAAAAAAAATGCAAAAAAATGCTAAAAAAATGCAAAAAAACACAAAAAATGCAAAAAAATAATGCAAAAAAAAATGCAAAAAAATGCAAAAAAATGGAAAAAAAATGCAAAAAAAAATGCAAAAAAAATGCAAAAAAATGCAAAAAAAATGCAAAAAAACACAAAAAATGCAAAAAAAAAATGCAAAAAAAATGCAAAAAAAATGCAAAAAAATGGAAAAAAAAATGCAAAAAAAAATGCAAAAAAAATGCAAAAAAAATGGAAAAAAAAAAATAAAAAAAAATGCAAAAAAAATGCAAAAAAATGCAAAAAAAATGCAAAAAAAAATGCAAAAAAATGCAAAAAAAATGCAAAAAAAATGCAAAAAAAAATGCAAAAAAAATGCAAAAAAATGCAAAAAAAAATGCAAAAAAAAGCAAAAAAATGCAAAAAAAAATGCAAAAAAAAATGCAAAAAAAATGCAAAAAAATGCAAAAAAAATGCAAAAAAAAATGCAAAAAAATGCAAAAAAAATGCAAAAAAAATGCAAAAAAAAATGCAAAAAAAATGCAAAAAAATGCAAAAAAAAATGCAAAAAAATGCAAAAAAATGCAAAAAAAAATGCAAAAAAAATGCAAAAAAAAATGCAAAAAAATGCACAAAAAAATGCAAAAAAATGCAAAAAAAAAGCAAAAAAAAATGCAAAAAAAAATGCAAAAAAAATGCAAAAAAAAATGCAAAAAAATGCAAAAAAAATGCAAAAAAATGCAAAAAAATGCAAAAAAAAATGCAAAAAAAATGCAAAAAAAATGCAAAAAAATGTAAAAAAAAAAGCAAAAAAAATGCAAAAAAAAATGCAAAAAAAATGCAAAAAAATGCAAAAAAAATGCAAAAAAATGCAAAAAAATGCAAAAAAAAATGCAAAAAAAATGCAAAAAAAAATGCAAAAAAATGCACAAAAAATGCAAAAAAAATGCAAAAAAAATGCAAAAAAAATGAAAAAAAAATGAAAAAAAATGAAAAAAAAATGCAAAAAAAATGCAAAAAAAAGCAAAAAAATGAAAAAAAAATGCAAAAAAAATGCAAAAAAAAATGAAAAAAAAAATGCAAAAAAATCCAAAAAAAATGCTAAATAAAATGCAAAAAAATGCAAAAAAAATGCAAAAAAATGCAAAAAAAAATGCAAAAAAATGCAAAAAAAAATGCAAAAAAAAATGCAAAAAAATGCAAAAGAAATGCTAAATAAAATGCAAAAAAATGCAAAAAAAAATGCAAAAAAAATGCAAAAAAAAATGCAAAAAAATGCAAAAAAAAATGCAAAAAAAATGCAAAAAAATGCAAAAACAATGCAAAAAAATGCAAAAAAAAGCAAAAAAAAATGCAAAAAAAATGCAAAAAAATGCAACAAAAATGCAAAAAAAAAATGCAAAAAAAAATGCAAAAAAAATGCAAAAAATGCAAAAAAAAATGCAAAAAAATGCAAAAAAAAATGCAAAAAAAAGCAAAAAAAATGCAAAAAAAATGCAAAAAAAAATGCAAAAAAAAATGCAAAAAAAATGTAAAAAAATGCAAAAAAAAATGCAAAAAAAATGCAAAAAAAAATGCAAAAAAATGCAAAAAAAATGCAAAAAAAAAATGCCAAAAAAATGCAAAAAAAATGCAAAAAAAAATGCAAAAAAATGCAAAAAAAATGCAAAAAAAATGCAAAAAAAAATGCAAAAAAATGCAAAAAAAATGCAAAAAAAATGCAAAAAAAAATGCAAAAAAATGCAAAAAAATGCAAAAAAAATGCAAAAAAACATGCAAAAAAATGAAAAAAAATGCTAAATAAAATGCAAAAAAATGCAAAAAAAATGCAAAAAAAATGCAAAAAAAAATGCAAAAAAAAAAGCAAAAAAAAATGCAAAAAAATGCAAAAAAATGCAAAAAAAAATGTAAAAAAAATGCAAAAAAATGCAAAAAAAATGCAAAAAAAAAGCAAAAAAAAATGCAAAAAAAATGCAAAAAAATGCAAAAAAAATGCAAAAAAAAAATGCAAAAAAAAATGCAAAAAAAATGCAAAAAATGCAAAAAAAAATGCAAAAAAATGCAAAAAAAATGCAAAAAAATGTAAAAAAAAAATGAAAAAAAAATGCAAAAAAAATGCAAAAAAAATGCAAAAAAATGCAAAAAAAATGCAAAAAAAATGCAAAAAAATGCAAAAAAAAATGAAAAAAAAATGCAAAAAAAAATGCAAAAAAATGCAAAAAAAAATGCAAAAAAAATGCAAAAAAAAATGCAAAAAAAAATGCAAAAAAAATGCAAAAAAAATGCAAAAAAATGCAAAAAAAAATGCAAAAAAAATGCAAAAAAATGCAAAAACAATGCAAAAAAATGCAAAAAAAAGCAAAAAAAAATGCAAAAAAAATGCAAAAAAATGCAACAAAAATGCAAAAAAAAAATGCAAAAAAAAATGCAAAAAAAATGCAAAAAATGCAAAAAAAATGCAAAAAAATGCAAAAAAAAATGCAAAAAAAAGCAAAAAAAATGCAAAAAAAATGCAAAAAAAAATGCAAAAAAAATGCAAAAAAAATGTAAAAAAATGCAAAAAAAAATGCAAAAAAAATGCAAAAAAAAATGCAAAAAAATGCAAAAAAAATGCAAAAAAAAATGCAAAAAAAATGCAAAAAAAAATGGAAAAAAAATGCAAAAAAATGCAAAAAAAATGCAAAAAAAATGCAAAAAAAAATGCAAAAAATGCAAAAAAAAATGCAAAAAAAATGCAAAAAAAAATGAAAAAAAATGAAAAAAAATGAAAAAAAAATGCAAAAAAACATGCAAAAAAAATGAAAAAAAATGCTAAATAAAATGCAAAAAATGCAAAAAAATGAAAAAAAAATGCAAAAAAAAATGCAAAAAAATGCAAAAAAAAATGCAAAAAAAAATGCAAAAAAATGCAAAAAAATGCAAAAAAAAATGTAAAAAAAATGCAAAAAAATGCAAAAAAATGCAAAAAAAAATGCAAAAAAAAGCAAAAAAAAATGCAAAAAAAATGCAAAAAAATGCAAAAAAATGCAAAAAAATGCAAAAAAAGCAAAAAAAAATGCAAAAAAAATGCAAAAAAATGCAAAAACAATGCAAAAAAATGCAAAAAAAAATGCAAAAAAAAGCAAAAAAATGCAAAAAAAATGCAAAAAAAAATGCAAAAAAAAATGCAAAAAAAATGTAAAAAAATGCAAAAAAAAATGCAAAAAAATGCAAAAAAATGCAAAAAAAATGCAAAAAAATGCAAAAAAAATGCAAAAAAAATGCAAAAAAAAATGCAAAAAAATGCAAAAAAAATGCAAAAAAAATGCAAAAAAAAATGCAAAAAAATGCAAAAAAATGCAAAAAAAATGCAAAAAAACATGCAAAAAAATGAAAAAAAATGCTAAATAAAATTCAAAAAAATGCAAAAAAAAATGCAAAAAAAATGCAAAAAAAAATGCAAAAAAAAAAGCAAAAAAAAATGCAAAAAAATGCAAAAAAATGCAAAAAAAAATGTAAAAAAAATGCAAAAAAATGCAAAAAAAATGCAAAAAAAAGCAAAAAAAAATGCAAAAAAATGCAAAAAAATGCAAAAAAAATGCAAAAAAAAAATGCAAAAAAAAATGCAAAAAAAATGCAAAAAATGCAAAAAAAAATGCAAAAAAATGCAAAAAAAATGCAAAAAAATGTAAAAAAAAAATGAAAAAAAAATGCAAAAAAAAATGCAAAAAAATGCAAAAAAAATGCAAAAAAAATGCAAAAAAATGCAAAAAAAAATGCAAAAAAAATGCAAAAAAAAAATGCAAAAAAATGCAAAAAAAAATGCAAAAAAAAATGCAAAAAAAAATGCAAAAAAAAATGCAAAAAAAATGCAAAAAAAATGCAAAAAAATGCAAAAAAAAATGCAAAAAAAATGCAAAAAAATGCAAAAACAATGCAAAAAAATGCAAAAAAAAGCAAAAAAAAATGCAAAAAAAATGCAAAAAAATGCAACAAAAATGCAAAAAAAAAATGCAAAAAAAATGCAAAAAAAATGCAAAAAATGCAAAAAAAAAATGCAAAAAAATGCAAAAAAAAATGCAAAAAAAAGCAAAAAAAATGCAAAAAAAATGCAAAAAAAAATGCAAAAAAAAATGCAAAAAAAATGTAAAAAAATGCAAAAAAAAATGCAAAAAAAATGCAAAAAAAAATGCAAAAAAATGCAAAAAAAATGCAAAAAAAAATGCAAAAAAAAATGCAAAAAAAAATGGAAAAAAAATGCAAAAAAATGCAAAAAAATGCAAAAAAAAATGCAAAAAAAAATGCAAAAAATGCAAAAAAAATGCAAAAAAAATGCAAAAAAAATGAAAAAAAATGCAAAAAAATGAAAAAAAATGCAAAAAAACATGCAAAAAAATGAAAAAAAATGCTAAATAAAATGCAAAAAAATGCAAAAAAATGAAAAAAAAATGCAAAAAAAAATGCAAAAAAATGCAAAAAAAAATGCAAAAAAAATGCAAAAAAATGCAAAAAAATGCAAAAAAAAATGTAAAAAAAATGCAAAAAAATGCAAAAAAATGCAAAAAAAAATGCAAAAAAAAAGCAAAAAAAAATGCAAAAAAAATGCAAAAAAATGCAAAAAAATGCAAAAAAATGCAAAAAAAAGCAAAAAAAAATGCAAAAAAAATGCAAAAAAATGCAAAAAAAATGCAAAAAAAAAATGCAAAAAAAAATGCAAAAAAAATGCAAAAAATGCAAAAAAAAATGCAAAAAAATGCAAAAAAAATGCAAAAAAAATGTAAAAAAATGCAAAAAAAAATGCAAAAAAAAATGCTAAAAAATGCAAAAGAAATGCTAAATAAAATGCAAAAAAATGCAAAAAAAAATGCAAAAAAAATGCAAAAAAAAATGCAAAAAAATGCAAAAAAAAATGCAAAAAAAATGCAAAAAAATGCAAAAACAATGCAAAAAAATGCAAAAAAAAGCAAAAAAAAATGCAAAAAAAAATGCAAAAAAATGCAACAAAAATGCAAAAAAAAAATGCAAAAAAAAATGCAAAAAAAATGCAAAAAATGCAAAAAAAAATGCAAAAAAAAATGCAAAAAAAAATGCAAAAAAAAGCAAAAAAAATGCAAAAAAAATGCAAAAAAAAATGCAAAAAAAAAATGCAAAAAAAATGTAAAAAATGCAAAAAAAAATGCAAAAAAAATGCAAAAAAAAAATGCAAAAAAATGCAAAAAAAATGCAAAAAAAAAATGCCAAAAAAAATGCAAAAAAAATGCAAAAAAAAATGCAAAAAAATGCAAAAAAAATGCAAAAAAAATGCAAAAAAAAATGCAAAAAAATGCAAAAAAAATGCAAAAAAAATGCAAAAAAAAATGCAAAAAAATGCAAAAAAATGCAAAAAAAATGCAAAAAAACATGCAAAAAAATGAAAAAAAATGCTAAATAAAATGCAAAAAAATGCAAAAAAAATGCAAAAAAAATGCAAAAAAAAATGCAAAAAAAAATGCAAAAAAAATGCAAAAAAAATGCAAAAAAAAATGCAAAAAAATGAAAAAAAATGCTAAATAAAATGCAAAAAAATGCAAAAAAATGAAAAAAAAATGCAAAAAAAAATGCAAAAAAATGCAAAAAAAAATGCAAAAAAAAATGCAAAAAAATGCAAAAAAATGCAAAAAAAAATGTAAAAAAAATGCAAAAAAATGCAAAAAAATGCAAAAAAAAATGCAAAAAAAAGCAAAAAAAAATGCAAAAAAAATGCAAAAAAATGCAAAAAAATGCAAAAAAATGCAAAAAAAAGCAAAAAAAAATGCAAAAAAAATGCAAAAAAATGCAAAAACAATGCAAAAAAATGCAAAAAAAAATGCAAAAAAAAGCAAAAAAAATGCAAAAAAAATGCAAAAAAAAATGCAAAAAAAAATGCAAAAAAAATGTAAAAAAATGCAAAAAAAAATGCAAAAAAAATGCAAAAAAAATGCAAAAAAAAATGCAAAAAAATGCAAAAAAAATGCAAAAAAAATGCAAAAAAAAATGCAAAAAAATGCAAAAAAAATGCAAAAAAAATGCAAAAAAAAATGCAAAAAAATGCAAAAAAATGCAAAAAAAATGCAAAAAAACATGCAAAAAAATGAAAAAAAATGCTAAATAAAATGCAAAAAAATGCAAAAAAAATGCAAAAAAAATGCAAAAAAAAATGCAAAAAAAAAAGCAAAAAAAAATGCAAAAAAATGCAAAAAAATGCAAAAAAAAATGTAAAAAAAATGCAAAAAAATGCAAAAAAAATGCAAAAAAAAGCAAAAAAAAATGCAAAAAAAATGCAAAAAAATGCAAAAAAAATGCAAAAAAAAAATGCAAAAAAAAATGCAAAAAAAATGCAAAAAATGCAAAAAAAAATGCAAAAAAATGCAAAAAAAATGCAAAAAAATGTAAAAAAAAAATGAAAAAAAAATGCAAAAAAAATGCAAAAAAATGCAAAAAAAATGCAAAAAAAATGCAAAAAAATGCAAAAAAAAATGCAAAAAAAATGCAAAAAAAAAATGCAAAAAAATGCAAAAAAAAATGCAAAAAAAATGCAAAAAAAAATGCAAAAAAAAATGCAAAAAAAATGCAAAAAAAATGCAAAAAAATGCAAAAAAAAATGCAAAAAAAATGCAAAAAAATGCAAAAACAATGCAAAAAAATGCAAAAAAAAGCAAAAAAAAATGCAAAAAAAATGCAAAAAAATGCAACAAAAATGCAAAAAAAAAATGCAAAAAAAAATGCAAAAAAAATGCAAAAAATGCAAAAAAAATGCAAAAAAATGCAAAAAAAAATGCAAAAAAAAGCAAAAAAAATGCAAAAAAAATGCAAAAAAAAATGCAAAAAAAAATGCAAAAAAAATGTAAAAAAATGCAAAAAAAAATGCAAAAAAAATGCAAAAAAAAAATGCAAAAAAATGCAAAAAAAATGCAAAAAAAAATGCAAAAAAAATGCAAAAAAAAATGGAAAAAAAATGCAAAAAAATGCAAAAAAAATGCAAAAAAAATGCAAAAAAAAATGCAAAAAATGAAAAAAAAATGCAAAAAAAATGCAAAAAAAAATGAAAAAAAATGCAAAAAAATGAAAAAAAAATGCAAAAAAACATGCAAAAAAATGAAAAAAAATGCTAAATAAAATGCAAAAAAATGCAAAAAAATGAAAAAAAAATGCAAAAAAAAATGCAAAAAAATGCAAAAAAAAATGCAAAAAAAAATGCAAAAAAATGCAAAAAAATGCAAAAAAAAATGTAAAAAAAATGCAAAAAAATGCAAAAAAATGCAAAAAAAAATGCAAAAAAAAGCAAAAAAAAATGCAAAAAAAATGCAAAAAAATGCAAAAAAATGCAAAAAAATGCAAAAAAAAGCAAAAAAAAATGCAAAAAAAATGCAAAAAAATGCAAAAAAAATGCAAAAAAAAAATGCAAAAAAAAATGCAAAAAAAATGCAAAAAATGCAAAAAAAAATGCAAAAAAATGCAAAAAAAATGCAAAAAAATGTAAAAAAATGCAAAAAAAAATGCAAAAAAAAATGCTAAAAAATGCAAAAGAAATGCTAAATAAAATGCAAAAAAATGCAAAAAAAATGCAAAAAAAATGCAAAAAAAAATGCAAAAAAATGCAAAAAAAAATGCAAAAAAAATGCAAAAAAATGCAAAAACAATGCAAAAAAATGCAAAAAAAAGCAAAAAAAAATGCAAAAAAAATGCAAAAAAATGCAACAAAAATGCAAAAAAAAAATGCAAAAAAAATGCAAAAAAAATGCAAAAAATGCAAAAAAAAATGCAAAAAAATGCAAAAAAAAATGCAAAAAAAAGCAAAAAAAATGCAAAAAAAATGCAAAAAAAAATGCAAAAAAAAATGCAAAAAAAATGTAAAAAAATGCAAAAAAAAATGCAAAAAAAATGCAAAAAAAAATGCAAAAAAATGCAAAAAAAATGCAAAAAAAAAATGCCAAAAAAATGCAAAAAAAATGCAAAAAAAAATGCAAAAAAATGCAAAAAAAATGCAAAAAAAATGCAAAAAAAAATGCAAAAAAATGCAAAAAAAATGCAAAAAAAATGCAAAAAAAAATGCAAAAAAATGCAAAAAAATGCAAAAAAAATGCAAAAAAACATGCAAAAAAATGAAAAAAAATGCTAAATAAAATGCAAAAAAATGCAAAAAAAATGCAAAAAAAATGCAAAAAAAATGCAAAAAAAAATGCAAAAAAAAATGCAAAAAAATGCAAAAAAATGCAAAAAAAAATGTAAAAAAAATGCAAAAAAATGCAAAAAAAATGCAAAAAAAAGCAAAAAAAAATGCAAAAAAAATGCAAAAAAATGCAAAAAAAATGCAAAAAAAAAATGCAAAAAAAAATGCAAAAAAAATGCAAAAAATGCAAAAAAAAATGCAAAAAAATGCAAAAAAAATGCAAAAAAATGTAAAAAAAAAATGAAAAAAAAATGCAAAAAAAATGCAAAAAAAATGCAAAAAAATGCAAAAAAAATGCAAAAAAAATGCAAAAAAATGCAAAAAAAAATGCAAAAAAAATGCAAAAAAAAAATGCAAAAAAATGCAAAAAAAAATGCAAAAAAAATGCAAAAAAAAATGCAAAAAAAAATGCAAAAAAAAATGCAAAAAAATGCAAAAGAAATGCTAAATAAAATGCAAAAAAATGCAAAAAAAAATGCAAAAAAAATGCAAAAAAAAATGCAAAAAAATGCAAAAAAAAATGCAAAAAAAATGCAAAAAAATGCAAAAACAATGCAAAAAAATGCAAAAAAAAGCAAAAAAAAATGCAAAAAAAATGCAAAAAAATGCAACAAAAATGCAAAAAAAAAATGCAAAAAAAAATGCAAAAAAAATGCAAAAAATGCAAAAAAAATGCAAAAAAATGCAAAAAAAAATGCAAAAAAAAGCAAAAAAAATGCAAAAAAAATGCAAAAAAAAATGCAAAAAAAAATGCAAAAAAAATGTAAAAAAATGCAAAAAAAAATGCAAAAAAAATGCAAAAAAAAATGCAAAAAAATGCAAAAAAAATGCAAAAAAAAATGCAAAAAAAATGCAAAAAAAAATGGAAAAAAAATGCAAAAAAATGCAAAAAAAATGCAAAAAAAATGCAAAAAAAAATGCAAAAAATGCAAAAAAAATGCAAAAAAAATGCAAAAAAAAATGAAAAAAAATGCAAAAAAATGAAAAAAAAATGCAAAAAAACATGCAAAAAAATGAAAAAAAATGCTAAATAAAATGCAAAAAAATGCAAAAAAATGAAAAAAAAATGCAAAAAAAAATGCAAAAAAATGCAAAAAAAAATGCAAAAAAAAATGCAAAAAAATGCAAAAAAATGCAAAAAAAAATGTAAAAAAAATGCAAAAAAATGCAAAAAAATGCAAAAAAAAATGCAAAAAAAAGCAAAAAAAAATGCAAAAAAAATGCAAAAAAATGCAAAAAAATGCAAAAAAATGCAAAAAAAAGCAAAAAAAAATGCAAAAAAAATGCAAAAAAATGCAAAAAAAATGCAAAAAAAAAATGCAAAAAAAAATGCAAAAAAAATGCAAAAAATGCAAAAAAAAATGCAAAAAAATGCAAAAAAAATGCAAAAAAATGTAAAAAAAAATGAAATAAAAATGCAAAAAAAAAGCAAAAAAAATGCAAAAAAAAATGCAAAAAAATGCAAAAAAAATGCAAAAAAAAAATGCAAAAAAAAAATGCAAAAAAAATGCAAAAAAATGGAAAAAAAAATTTAAAAAAATGCAAAAAAATGCAAAAAAAAATGCAAAAAAAATGCAAAAAAAATGCAAAAAAAATGCAAAAAAAAATGCAAAAAAAATGCAAAAAAAATGCAAAAAAAATGCAAAAAAATGCAAAAAAAAATGCAAAAAAAATGCAAAAAAAATGCAAAAAAAATGCAAAAAAAAATGCAAAAAAAAAAGCAAAAAAATGCAAAAAAAATGCAAAAAAAATGCAAAAAAAAAATGCAAAAAAAATGCAAAAAAATGCAAAAAAATGCAAAAAAAATGCAAAAAAATGCAAAAAAAAATGCAAAAAAAATGCAAAAAAAATGCAAAAAAAATGCAAAAAAAAATGCAAAAAAAAGCAAAAAAATGCAAAAAAAAAATGCAAAAAAAAATGCAAAAAAAATGCTAAAAAATGCAAAAAAAATGCTAAAAAAAATGCAAAAAAATGCAAAAAAAAATGCAAAAAAAATGCTAAAAAAAATGCAAAAACAATGCAAAAAAATGCAAAAAAAAATGCAAAAAAAAATGCAAAAAAAAGCAAAAAAAAATGCAAAAAAATGAAAAAAAAATGCAAAAAAAATGCAAAAAAAATGCAAAAAAAATGCAAAAAATGCAAAAAAAAAATGCTAAATAAAATGCAAAAAAATGCAAAAAAAAATGCAAAAAAAATGCAAAAAAAAATGCAAAAAAATGCAAAAAAAATGCAAAAAAAAATGCAAAAAAAAATGCAAAAAAATGCAAAAGAAATGCTAAATAAAATGCAAAAAAATGCAAAAAAAAATGCAAAAAAAATGCAAAAAAAAATGCAAAAAAATGCAAAAAAAAATGCAAAAAAAATGCAAAAAAATGCAAAAACAATGCAAAAAAATGCAAAAAAAAGCAAAAAAAAATGCAAAAAAATGCAAAAAAATGCAACAAAAATGCAAAAAAAAAATGCAAAAAAAAATGCAAAAAAAATGCAAAAAATGCAAAAAAAAATGCAAAAAAATGCAAAAAAAAATGCAAAAAAAAGCAAAAAAAAATGCAAAAAAAATGCAAAAAAAAATGCAAAAAAAAATGCAAAAAAAATGTAAAAAAATGCAAAAAAAATGCAAAAAAATGCAAAAAAAAATGCAAAAAAATGCAAAAAAAATGCAAAAAAAAAATGCAAAAAAAATGCAAAAAAAAATGCAAAAAAAATGCAAAAAAAATGCAAAAAAAATGAAAAAAAATGCAAAAAAATACAAAAAAAATGCAAAAAAACATGCAAAAAAATGCAAAAAAATGCTAAATAAAATGCAAAAAATGCAAAAAAAAATGCAAAAAAAATGCAAAAAAAAATGCAAAAAAATGCAAAAAAATGCAAAAAAAAATGCAAAAAAAATGCAAAAAAATGCAAAAACAATGCAAAAAAATGCAAAAAAAATGCAAAAAAAAATGCAAAAAAAATGCAAAACAATGCAAAAAAAATGCAAAAAAAAAATGCAAAAAAAAATGCAAAAAAAATGCAAAAAATGCAAAAAAAAATGCAAAAAAATGCAAAAAAATGCAAAAAAATGTAAAAAAAAAATGAAAAAAAAATGCAAAAAAAATGCAAAAAAATGCAAAAAAAATGCAAAAAAAATGCAAAAAAAAATGCAAAAAAATGCAAAAAAAATGCAAAAAAAATGCAAAAAAGAATGCAAAAAAAATGCAAAATAATGCAAAATAAAATGCAAAAAAAATGCAAAAAAAATGCAAAAAAAATGCAAAAAAATGCAAAAAAAAATGCAAAAAAATGCTAAAAAATGCAAAAAAAATGCAAAAAAAATGCAAAAAAAAAATGCAAAAAAAATGCAAAAAAATGGAAAAAATTTTTAAAAAAAATGCAAAAAAATGCAAAAAAAAATGCAAAAAAAATGCAAAAAAAAAATGCAAAAAAAATGCAAAAAAATGCAAAAAAATGCAAAAAAAATGCAAAAAAATATGCAAAAAAACACAAAAAATGCAAAAAAAAATGCAAAAAAAAAATGCAAAAAAAATGCAAAAAAATGCAAAAAAAATGCAAAAAAATGCAAAAAAATGCAAAAACAATGCAAAAAAATGCAAAAAAAGCAAAAAAAATGCAAAAAAAATGCAAAAAAAATGCAAAAAAATGCAAAAAAAAATGCAAAAAAATGCTAAAAAAATGCAAAAAAACACAAAAAATGCAAAAAAATAATGCAAAAAAAAATGCAAAAAAAATGCAAAAAAATGGAAAAAAAATGTAAAAAAAAATGCAAAAAAAATGCAAAAAAATGCAAAAAAAATGCAAAAAAACACAAAAAATGCAAAAAAAAAATGCAAAAAAAAATGCAAAAAAAATGCAAAAAAATGGAAAAAAAATGCAAAAAAAATGCAAAAAAAATGCAAAAAAATGGAAAAAAAATGCAAAAAAAAATGCAAAAAAAATGCAAAAAAATGGAAAAAAAAATAAAAAAAAATGCAAAAAAATGCAAAAAAAAATGCAAAAAAAATGCAAAAAAAAATGCAAAAAAAATGCAAAAAAATGCAAAAAAAAATGCAAAAAAAAAAGCAAAAAAATGCAAAAAAAAATGCAAAAAAAAATGCAAAAAAAATGCAAAAAAATGCAAAAAAAATGCAAAAAAAAATGCAAAAAAATGCAAAAAAAAATGCAAAAAAAATGCTAAAAAAAATTCAAAAAAAAGCAAAAAAATGCAAAAAAAAATGCAAAAAAAATGCAAAAAAATGCAAAAAAAATGCAAAAAAAATGCAAAAAAATGCAAAAAAATGTAAAAAAAAAAGCAAAAAAATGCAAAAAAAAATGCAAAAAAAATGCAAAAAAATGCAAAAAAAATGCAAAAAAATGCAAAAAAATGCAAAAAAAAATGCAAAAAAAATGCAAAAAAAAATGCAAAAAAATGCACAAAAAAATGCAAAAAAATGCAAAAAAATGCAAAAAAAAATGCAAAAAAAATGCAAAAAAAATGCAAAAAAAAATGCAAAAAAATGCAAAAAAAATGCAAAAAAATGCAAAAAATGCAAAAAAAAATGCAAAAAAAATGCAAAAAAAATGCAAAAAAATGTAAAAAAAAAAAGCAAAAAAAATGCAAAAAAAAATGCAAAAAAAATGCAAAAAAATGCAAAAAAAATGCAAAAAAATGCAAAAAAATGCAAAAAAAAATGCAAAAAAAATGCAAAAAAAAATGCAAAAAAATGCACAAAAAATGCAAAAAAAATGCAAAAAAAATGAAAAAAAAATGAAAAAAAAATTAAAAAAAATGCAAAAAAAATGCAAAAAAAATGCAAAAAAAAGCAAAAAAATGCAAAAAAAAATGCAAAAAAAATGCAAAAAAAAATGCAAAAAAAAATGCAAAAAAATCCAAAAAAAATGCTAAATAAAATGCAAAAAAATGCAAAAAAAAATGCAAAAAAAATGCAAAAAAAAATGCAAAAAAATGCAAAAAAAAAATGCAAAAAAAAATGCAAAAAAATGCAAAAGAAATGCTAAATAAAATGCAAAAAAATGCAAAAAAAAATGCAAAAAAAATGCAAAAAAAAATGCAAAAAAATGCAAAAAAAAATGCAAAAAAAATGCAAAAAAATGCAAAAACAATGCAAAAAAATGCAAAAAAAAGCAAAAAAAAATGCAAAAAAAATGCAAAAAAATGCAACAAAAATGCAAAAAAAAAATGCAAAAAAAAATGCAAAAAAAATGCAAAAAATGCAAAAAAAAATGCAAAAAAATGCAAAAAAAAATGCAAAAAAAAGCAAAAAAAAATGCAAAAAAAATGCAAAAAAATGCAACAAAAATGCAAAAAAAAAATGCAAAAAAAAATGCAAAAAAAATGCAAAAAATGCAAAAAAAAATGCAAAAAAATGCAAAAAAAAATGCAAAAAAAAGCAAAAAAAATGCAAAAAAAAAGCAAAAAAAAATGCAAAAAAATGCAAAAAAATGCAACAAAAATGCAAAAAAAAAATGCAAAAAAAAATGCAAAAAAAATGCAAAAAATGCAAAAAAAATGCAAAAAAATGCAAAAAAAAATGCAAAAAAAAGCAAAAAAAATGCAAAAAAAATGCAAAAAAAAATGCAAAAAAAAATGCAAAAAAAATGTAAAAAAATGCAAAAAAAATGCAAAAAAAATGCAAAAAAAAATGCAAAAAAATGCAAAAAAAATGCAAAAAAAAAATGCAAAAAAAATGCAAAAAAAAATGCAAAAAAAATGCAAAAAAAATGCAAAAAAAATGAAAAAAAATGCAAAAAAATACAAAAAAAATGCAAAAAAACATGCAAAAAAAATGCAAAAAAATGCTAAATAAAATGCAAAAAAATGCAAAAAAAATGCAAAAAAAATGCAAAAAAAAATGCAAAAAAATGCAAAAACAATGCAAAAAAATGCAAAAAAAATGCAAAAAAAAATGCTAAATAAAATGCAAAAAAATGCAAAAAAAATGCAAAAAAAATGCAAAAAAAATGCAAAAAAATGCAAAAACAATGCAAAAAAATGCAAAAAAAATGCAAAAAAAAATGCAAAAAAAATGCAAAAAAATGCAAAAAAAATGCAAAAAAAAATGCAAAAAAAAATGCAAAAAAAATGCAAAAAATGCAAAAAAAAATGCAAAAAAATGCAAAAAAATGCAAAAAAATGTAAAAAAAAAATGAAAAAAAAATGCAAAAAAAATGCAAAAAAATGCAAAAAAAATGCAAAAAAAATGCAAAAAAAAATGCAAAAAAATGCAAAAAAAATGCAAAAAAAATGCAAAAAAGAATGCAAAAAAAATGCAAAATAATGCAAAATAAAATGCAAAAAAAATGCAAAAAAAATGCAAAAAAAATGCAAAAAAATGCAAAAAAAAATGCAAAAAAATGCTAAAAAATGCAAAAAAAATGCAAAAAAAATGCAAAAAAAAAATGCAAAAAAAATGCAAAAAAATGGAAAAATTTTTTTAAAAAAATGCAAAAAAATGCAAAAAAAAATGCAAAAAAAATGCAAAAAAAAAATGCAAAAAAAATGCAAAAAAATGCAAAAAAATGCAAAAAAAATGCAAAAAAATATGCAAAAAAACAAAAAAAAATGCAAAAAAAAATGCAAAAAAAAATGCAAAAAAAATGCAAAAAAATGCAAAAAAAATGCAAAAAAATGCAAAAAAATGCAAAAACAATGCAAAAAAATGCAAAAAAAAGCAAAAAAAAATGCAAAAAAAATGCAAAAAAATGCAAAAAAAATGCTAAATAAAATGCAAAAAAATGCAAAAAAAAATGCAAAAAAAATGCAAAAAAAAATGCAAAAAAATGCAAAAAAAAATGCAAAAAAAATGCAAAAAAATGCAAAAACAATGCAAAAAAATGCAAAAAAAAGCAAAAAAAAATGCAAAAAAAATGCAAAAAAATGCAACAAAAATGCAAAAAAAAAATGCAAAAAAAAATGCAAAAAAAATGCAAAAAATGCAAAAAAAAATGCAAAAAAATGCAAAAAAAAATGCAAAAAAAAGCAAAAAAAAATGCAAAAAAAATGCAAAAAAATGCAACAAAAATGCAAAAAAAAAATGCAAAAAAAAATGCAAAAAAAATGCAAAAAATGCAAAAAAAAATGCAAAAAAATGCAAAAAAAAATGCAAAAAAAAGCAAAAAAAATGCAAAAAAAAAGCAAAAAAAAATGCAAAAAAATGCAAAAAAATGCAACAAAAATGCAAAAAAAAAATGCAAAAAAAAATGCAAAAAAAATGCAAAAAATGCAAAAAAAATGCAAAAAAATGCAAAAAAAAATGCAAAAAAAAGCAAAAAAAATGCAAAAAAAATGCAAAAAAAAATGCAAAAAAAAATGCAAAAAAAATGTAAAAAAATGCAAAAAAAATGCAAAAAAAATGCAAAAAAAAATGCAAAAAAATGCAAAAAAAATGCAAAAAAAAAATGCAAAAAAAATGCAAAAAAAAATGCAAAAAAAATGCAAAAAAAATGCAAAAAAAATGAAAAAAAATGCAAAAAAATACAAAAAAAATGCAAAAAAACATGCAAAAAAAATGCAAAAAAATGCTAAATAAAATGCAAAAAAATGCAAAAAAAATGCAAAAAAAATGCAAAAAAAAATGCAAAAAAATGCAAAAAAATGCAAAAAAAAATGCAAAAAAATGCAAAAAAATGCAAAAACAATGCAAAAAAATGCAAAAAAAATGCAAAAAAAAATGCAAAAAAAATGCAAAAAAATGCAAAAAAAATGCAAAAAAAAATGCAAAAAAAAATGCAAAAAAAATGCAAAAAATGCAAAAAAAAATGCAAAAAAATGCAAAAAAATGCAAAAAAATGTAAAAAAAAAATGAAAAAAAAATGCAAAAAAAATGCAAAAAAATGCAAAAAAAATGCAAAAAAAATGCAAAAAAAAATGCAAAAAAATGCAAAAAAAATGCAAAAAAAATGCAAAAAAGAATGCAAAAAAAATGCAAAATAATGCAAAATAAAATGCAAAAAAAATGCAAAAAAAATGCAAAAAAAATGCAAAAAAATGCAAAAAAAAATGCAAAAAAATGCTAAAAAATGCAAAAAAAATGCAAAAAAAAAATGCAAAAAAAATGCAAAAAAATGGAAAAAATTTTTTAAAAAAATGCAAAAAAATGCAAAAAAAATGCAAAAAAAATGCAAAAAAAAAATGCAAAAAAAATGCAAAAAAATGCAAAAAAATGCAAAAAAAATGCAAAAAAATATGCAAAAAAACAAAAAAAAATGCAAAAAAAAATGCAAAAAAAAAATGCAAAAAAAATGCAAAAAAATGCAAAAAAAATGCAAAAAAATGCAAAAAAATGCAAAAACAATGCAAAAAAATGCAAAAAAAAGCAAAAAAAAAATGCAAAAAAAATGCAAAAAAATGCAAAAAAAATGCAAAAAAAAAATGCAAAAAAAAATGCAAAAAAAATGCAAAAATTGCAAAAAAAATGCAAAAAAATGCAAAAAAAATGCAAAAAAATGTAAAAAAAAAAAAATGAAAAAAAAATGCAAAAAAAATGCAAAAAAATGCAAAAAAAATGCAAAAAAAATGCAAAAAAAAATGCAAAAAAATGCAAAAAAAATGCAAAAAAAATGCAAAAAAAAATGCAAAAAAAATGCAAAATAATGCAAAATAAAATGCAAAAAAAATGCAAAAAAAATGCAAAAAAATGCAAAAAAAAATGCAAAAAAAATGCTAAAAAATGCAAAAAAATGCAAAAAAAAAATGCAAAAAATATGCAAAAAAATGGAAATTTTTTTTTAAAAAAATGCAAAAAAATGCAAAAAAAAATGCAAAAAAAATGCAAAAAAAAAAATGCAAAAAAAATGCAAAAAAATACAAAAAAAATGCTAAAAAAATGCAAAAAAATATGCAAAAAAACACAAAAAATGCAAAAAAAAATGCAAAAAAAAAATGCAAAAAAAATGCAAAAAAATGCAAAAAAAAATGCAAAAAAAATGCAAAAAAAATGCAAAAAAAAATGCAAAAAAATGCAAAAAAAATGCAAAAAAATGCAAAAAAAATGCAAAAAAATGCAAAAAAAAAAGCAAAAAAATGCAAAAAAAATGCAAAAAAAATGCCAAAAAAAATGCAAAAAAAATGCAAAAAAATGCAAAAAAAAATGCAAAAAAAATGCAAAAAAATGCAAAAAAAAATGCAAAAAAAAATGCAAAAAAATGCAAAAACAATGCAAAAAAATGCAAAAAAAAATGCAAAAAAAATGCAAAAAAAATGCAAAAAAATGCAAAAAAAAATGCAAAAAAAAAATGCAAAAAAAATGCAAAAAAATGCAAAAAAAATGCAAAAAAATGCAAAAAAATGCAAAAACAATGCAAAAAAATGCAAAAAAAGCAAAAAAAAAAGCAAAAAAATGCAAAAAAATGCAAAAAAAATGCAAAAAAAAAATGCAAAAAAAATGCAAAAAAAATGCAAAAAAAAATGCAAAAAAATGCAAAAAAAAATGCAAAAAAATGCAAAAAAAAAATGCAAAAAAAATGCAAAAAAATGCAAAAAAAAATGCAAAAAAAATGCAAAAAAAATGCAAAAAAAAATGCAAAAAAAATGCAAAAAAAAATGCAAAAAAATGCTAAAAAATGCAAAAAAAATGCAAAAAAAATGCAAAAAAAAAATGCAAAAAAATGCAAAAAAATGGAAAAATTTTTTTAAAAAAATGCAAAAAAATGCAAAAAAAAAATGCAAAAAAAATGCAAAAAAAAAATGCAAAAAAAATGCAAAAAAATGCAAAAAAATGCAAAAAAAATGCAAAAAAATATGCAAAAAAACAAAAAAAAATGCAAAAAAAAATGCAAAAAAAAAATGCAAAAAAAATGCAAAAAAATGCAAAAAAAATGCAAAAAAATGCAAAAAAATGCAAAAACAATGCAAAAAAATGCAAAAAAAAGCAAAAAAAAATGCAAAAAAAATGCAAAAAAATGCAAAAAAAATGCAAAAAAATGCAAAAAAAATGCAAAAAAAAAATGCAAAAAAAAATGCAAAAAAAATGCAAAATAATGCAAAATAAAATGCAAAAAAAAATGCAAAAAAAATGCAAAAAAAATGCAAAAAAATGCAAAAAAAAATGCAAAAAAATGCTAAAAAATGCAAAAAAAATGCAAAAAAAATGCAAAAAAATGCAAAAAAAAATGCAAAAAAATGCTAAAAAATGCAAAAAAAATGCAAAAAAAATGCAAAAAAAAAATGCAAAAAAAATGCAAAAAAATGGAAAAAATTTTTTAAAAAATGCAAAAAAATGCAAAAAAAAAATGCAAAAAAAATGCAAAAAAATGCAAAAAAATGCAAAAAAAATGCAAAAAAATATGCAAAAAAACAAAAAAAAATGCAAAAAAAAATGCAAAAAAAAAATGCAAAAAAAATGCAAAAAAATGCAAAAAAAAATGCAAAAAAAATGCAAAAAAAATGCAAAAAAAAATGCAAAAAAATGCAAAAAAAATGCAAAAAAAATGCAAAAAAAATGCAAAAAAATGCAAAAAAATGCAAAAAAAAAAGCAAAAAAATGCAAAAAAAATGCAAAAAAAATGCCAAAAAAAATGCAAAAAAAATGCAAAAAAATGCAAAAAAAAATGCAAAAAAAATGCAAAAAAATGCAAAAAAAAATGCAAAAAAAATGCAAAAAAATGCAAAAACAATGCAAAAAAATGCAAAAAAAAATGCAAAAAAAATGCAAAAAAAATGCAAAAAAATGCAAAAAAAATGCAAAAAAAAAATGCAAAAAAAATGCAAAAAAATGCAAAAAAAATGCTAAAAAATGCAAAAAAATGCAAAAACAATGCAAAAAAATGCAAAAAAAGCAAAAAAAAAAAGCAAAAAAAATGCAAAAAAATGCAAAAAAAATGCAAAAAAAAAATGCAAAAAAAATGCAAAAAAAATGCAAAAAAAAATGCAAAAAAATGCAAAAAAAAATGCAAAAAAATGCAAAAAAAAAATGCAAAAAAAATGCAAAAAAATGCAAAAAAAAATGCAAAAAAAATGCAAAAAAAATGCAAAAAAAAATGCAAAAAAAATGCAAAAAAAAATGCAAAAAAATGCTAAAAAATGCAAAAAAAATGCAAAAAAAATGCAAAAAAAAAATGCAAAAAAAATGCAAAAAAATGGAAAAATTTTTTTAAAAAAATGCAAAAAAATGCAAAAAAAAATGCAAAAAAAATGCAAAAAAAAAATGCAAAAAAAATGCAAAAAAATGCAAAAAAATGCAAAAAAAATGCAAAAAAATATGCAAAAAAACAAAAAAAAATGCAAAAAAAAATGCAAAAAAAAAATGCAAAAAAAATGCAAAAAAATGCAAAAAAAATGCAAAAAAATGCAAAAAAATGCAAAAACAATGCAAAAAAATGCAAAAAAAAAGCAAAAAAAAATGCAAAAAAAATGCAAAAAAATGCAAAAAAAATGCAAAAAAAAAATGCAAAAAAAAATGCAAAAAAAATGCAAAAAATGCAAAAAAAATGCAAAAAAAATGCAAAAAAAATGCAAAAAAATGTAAAAAAAAAAAATGAAAAAAAAATGCAAAAAAAATGCAAAAAAATGCAAAAAAAATGCAAAAAAAATGCAAAAAAAAATGCAAAAAAATGCAAAAAAAAATGCAAAAAAAATGCAAAAAAAAATGCAAAATAATGCAAAATAAAATGCAAAAAAAATGCAAAAAAAATGCAAAAAAATGCAAAAAAAAATGCAAAAAAAATGCTAAAAAATGCAAAAAAATGCAAAAAAAAAATGCAAAAAATATGCAAAAAAATGGAAAATTTTTTTTAAAAAAATGCAAAAAAATGCAAAAAAAAATGCAAAAAAAATGCAAAAAAAAAAATGCAAAAAAAATGCAAAAAAATACAAAAAAAATGCAAAAAAAATGCAAAAAAATATGCAAAAAAACACAAAAAATGCAAAAAAAAATGCAAAAAAAAAATGCAAAAAAAATGCAAAAAAATGCAAAAAAAAATGCAAAAAAAATGCAAAAAAAAAATGCAAAAAAAATGCAAAAAAAATGCAAAAAAAAATGCAAAAAAATGCACAAAAAAATGCAAAAAAAATGCAAAAAAAATGCAAAAAAAATGCAAAAAAAATGCAAAAAAAATGCAAAAAAATGCAAAAAAAATGCTAAATAAAATGCAAAAAAATGCAAAAAAATATGCAAAAAAATGCAAAAAAAAATGCAAAAAAAAATGCAAAAAAACACAAAAAATGCAAAAAAAAATGCAAAAAAAATGCAAAAAAAATGCAAAAAAATGCAAAAAAAATGCAAAAAAAATGCAAAAAAAATGCAAAAAAAATGCAAAAAAAATGCAAAAAAATGCAAAAAAAATGCAAAAAAAATGCAAAAAAAATTCAAAAAATGCAAAAAAAAATGCAAAAAAATGCAAAAAAAATGCAAAAAAACACAAAAAATGCAAAAAAAATGCAAAAAAAATGCAAAAAAAAATGCAAAAAAAAAATGCAAAAAAAATGCAAAAAAATGCAAAAAAATGCAAAAAAAATGCAAAAAAAATGCTAAAAAAAATGCAAAAAAACACAAAAAATGCAAAAAAATGCAAAAAAAATGCAAAAAAAAATGCAAAAAAATGCAAAAAAAATGCAAAAAAAAATGCAAAAAAAATGCAAAAAAATGCAAAAAAATGCAAAAAAAATGCAAAAAAAATGCAAAAAAAAATGCAAAAAAAATGCAAAAAAAAGCAAAAAAAATGCAAAAAAATGCAAAAAAACACAAAAAATGCAAAAGAAATGCAAAAAAAAATGCAAAAAAAAATGCAAAAAAATGCAAAAAAAATGCAAAAAAAAATGCAAAAAAAATGCAAAAAATGCAAAAAAATGCAAAAAAAAATGATAAAAAATGCACAAAAAAATGCAAAAAAATGCACAAAAAAATGCAAAAAAATGCAAAAAAAAATGCAAAAAAAATGCAAAAAAAATGCAAAAAAATGCAAAAAAAATGCAAAAAAAAATGCAAAAAAAATGCAAAAAAAAATGCAAAAAAAATGCAAAAAATGCAAAAAAATGCAAAAAAAAATGATAAAAAATGCACAAAAAAATGCAAAAAAATGCACAAAAAAATGCAAAAAAATGCAAAAAAAAATGCAAAAAAAATGCAAAAAAAATGCAAAAAAATGCAAAAAAAATGCAAAAAAAAATGCCAAAAAAATGCAAAAAAAAAATGCAAAAAAAAATGCAAAAAAATGCAAAAAAAATGCTAAAAAAATGCAAAAAAAATGCAAAAAAAATGCAAAAAAATGCAAAAAAAATGCAAAAAAAATGCAAAAAAAAAATGCAAAAAAAATGCAAAAAAATGCAAAAAAAATGCAAAAAAAATGCAAAAAAATGCAAAAAAAAAATGCAAAAAAAAATGCAAAAAAAATGCAAAAAAAATGCAAAAAAAAAATGCAAAAAAAAGCAAAAAAATGCAAAAAAAAATGCAAAAAAAATGCAAAAAAAATGCAAAAAAATGCAAAAAAAATGCAAAAAAAAATGCAAAAAAATGCAAAAAAAATGCAAAAAAAATGCTAAAAAAAATGCAAAAAAAATGCAAAAAATGCAAAAAAAAATGCAAAAAAAATGCAAAAAAAAATGCAAAAAATGCACAAAAAAATGCAAAAAAAATGCAAAAAAAAATGCAAAAAAATGCACAAAAAAATGCAAAAAAAATGCAAAAAAATGCAAAAAAAATGCAAAAAAAATGAAAAAAAATGCAAAAAAAATGCAAAAAAAATGCAAAAAAATGCAAAAAAAATGCAAAAAAATGCAAAAAAAATGCAAAAAAAAATGCAAAAAATGCAAAAAAAATGCAAAAAAAAATGCAAAAAAATGCACAAAAAAATGCAAAAAAAATGCAAAAAAAATGCAAAAAAATGCAAAAAAAATGCAAAAAAAATGCAAAAAAAATGCAAAAAAAATGCAAAAAAATGCAAAAAAAATGCTAAATAAAATGCAAAAAAATGCAAAAAAAAATGCAAAAAAAATGCAAAAAAAAATGCAAAAAAATGCAAAAAAAAATGCAAAAAAAAATGCAAAAAAAAATGCAAAAAAATGCAAAAAAAATGCTAAATAAAATGCAAAAAAATGCAAAAAAAAATGCAAAAAAATGCAAAAAAAAATGCAAAAAAAAATGCAAAAAAAATGCAAAAAAATGCAAAAACAATGCAAAAAAATGCAAAAAAAATGCAAAAAAAAAATGCAAAAAAAAATGCAAAAAAAAATGCAAAAAAAATGCAAAAAAAAATGCAAAAAAAAAAGCAAAAAAATGCAAAAAAAATGCAAAAAAAATGCAAAAAAATGCAAAAAAATGCAAAAAAAAATGCAAAAAAATGCAAAAAAAATGCAAAAAAAATGCTAAAAAAAATGCAAAAAAAAATGCAAAAAATGCAAAAAAAAATGCAAAAAAAATGCAAAAAAAAATGCAAAAAATGCACAAAAAAATGCAAAAAAAATGCAAAAAAAAATGCAAAAAAATGCACAAAAAAATGCAAAAAAAATGCAAAAAAATGCAAAAAAAATGCAAAAAAAATGAAAAAAAATGCAAAAAAAATGCAAAAAAAATGCAAAAAAATGCAAAAAAAATGCAAAAAAATGCAAAAAAAATGCAAAAAAAAATGCAAAAAATGCAAAAAAAATGCAAAAAAAAATGCAAAAAAATGCACAAAAAAATGCAAAAAAAATGCAAAAAAAATGCAAAAAAATGCAAAAAAATGCAAAAAAAATGCAAAAAAAATGCAAAAAAAATGCAAAAAAAATGCAAAAAAATGCAAAAAAAATGCTAAATAAAATGCAAAAAAATGCAAAAAAAATGCAAAAAAAATGCAAAAAAAAATGCAAAAAAATGCAAAAAAAAATGCAAAAAAAAATGCAAAAAAAAATGCAAAAAAATGCAAAAAAAATGCTAAATAAAATGCAAAAAAATGCAAAAAAAAATGCAAAAAAATGCAAAAAAAAATGCAAAAAAAAATGCAAAAAAAAATGCAAAAAAATGCAAAAACAATGCAAAAAAATGCAAAAAAAATGCAAAAAAAAATGCAAAAAAAAATGCAAAAAAAATGCAAAAAATGCAAAAAAAATGCAAAAAAAAATGCAAAAAAAAAAAAATGCAAAAAAAATGCAAAAAAAAATGCAAAAAAAAAGCAAAAAAATGCAAAAAAAATGCAAAAAAAATGCAAAAAAATGCAAAAAAAATGCAAAAAAAAATGCAAAAAATGCAAAAAAAATGCAAAAAAAATGCTAAAAAAAATGCAAAAAAAATGCAAAAAATGCAAAAAAAAATGCAAAAAAAATGCAAAAAAAATGCAAAAAAATGCACAAAAAAATGCAAAAAAAAAATGCAAAAAAAAATGCAAAAAAATGCACAAAAAAATGCAAAAAAAATGCAAAAAAAATGAAAAAAAATGCAAAAAAAATGCAAAAAAAATGCAAAAAAAAAGCAAAAAAATGCAAAAAAAAAAGCAAAAAAAATGCAAAAAAAAATGCAAAAAAAAATGCAAAAAAATGCAAAAAAATGCAA
>JAKRKW010000124.1:0-69131 GCA_023566125.1 Zingel zingel
AAAAAATGCAAAAAAACCACAAAAAAATGCAAAAAAAAACACCACAAAAAATGCAAAAAAATGCAAAAAAATGCAAAAAAAAATGCAAAAAAAACCAAAAAAAATACAAAAAAACACAAAAAAATGCAAAAAAAATGCAAAAAAAATGCAAAAAAAGACAAAAAAAAATGCAAAAAAAAACACAAAAAAATGCAAAAAAAATGCAAAAAAAATGCAAAAAAATGCAAAAAAATGCAAAAAAAATGCAAAAAAAAAATGCAAAAAAAAATGCAAAAAAATGCAAAAAAAAATGCAAAAAAATGCAAAAAAAATGCAAAAAAAAATGCTAAAAAAAATGCAAAAATGCAAAAAAAAAATGCAAAAAAAATGCAAAAATGCAACAAAAAAATGCAAAAAAAAAACCAAAAAAAATGCAAAAAAATTGCAAAAAAAATGCAAAAAATGCAAAAAAAAAAAGCTAAAAAATGCAAAAAAAAAATGCAAAAAAATGCAAAAAAAAAAATGCAAAAAAAACCAAAAAAAAATGCAAAAAAAAATGCAAAAAATGCAAAAAAAACACAAAAAAAATGCAAAAAAAACACAAAAAAATGCAAAAAAAATGCAAAAAAATGCAAAAAAACCCACAAAAAAATGCAAAAAAAATGCAAAAAAAATGCAAAAAAAACCACAAAAAAATGCAAAAAAAATGCAAAAAAAATGTAAAAAAAAAAAGTGCAAAAAAACACAAAAAAAATGCAAAAAAAAATGCAAAAAAAATGCAAAAAAATTGCAAAAAAAATGCAAAAAATGCAAAAAAAATGCAAAAAATGCAAAAAAAAAAATGCAAAAAAAAAATGCAAAAAAAAATGCAAAAAAATGCAAAAAAAAATGCAAAAAACCCACAAAAAATGCAAAAAAAATGCAAAAAAATGCAAAAAAAAATGCAAAAAAAACCAAAAAAAATGCAAAAAAAAATGAAAAAAATGCAAAAAAAACACAAAAAAATGCAAAAAAAATGTAAAAAAAGTGCAAAAAAAAACACAAAAAAATGCAAAAAAATGCAAAAAAATGCAAAAAAAAATGCAAAAAAAAACAAAAAAAATACAAAAAAAAAACACAAAAAAATGCAAAAAAATGCAAAAAAAATGCAAAAAAACACAAAAAAAATGCAAAAAAAAACACAAAAAAATGCAAAAAAATGCAAAAAAAATGCAAAAAAAATGTAAAAAAAAAAAAAGTGCAAAAAAAACAAAAAAAATGCAAAAAAAATGCAAAAAAAATGCAAAAAAATTGCAAAAAAAATGCAAAAAAAAAGGCAAAACAAATGCAAAAAAATGCAAAAAAAATGCAAAAAAAACACAAAAAAATGCAAAAAAACACAAAAAAATGCAAAAAAAATGCAAAAAAAATGCAAAAAAAGACAAAAAAAATGCAAAAAAAAACACAAAAAAATGCAAAAAAAATGCAAAAAAAATGCAAAAAAAAATGCAAAAAAATGCAAAAAAAATGCAAAAAAACACAAAAAAATGCAAAAAAAAATGCAAAAAAAATGCAAAAAAATGCAAAAAAAACAAAAAAATGCAAAAAAAAACACAAAAAAAATGCAAAAAACCCACAAAAAAATGCAAAAAAAATGCAAAAAAAATGCAAAAAAATGCAAAAAAAATGCAAAAAAAATGCAAAAAAAAATGCAAAAAAATACAAAAGAAATGCATAAAAATGCAAAAAAATGCAAAAAAAATGCAAAAAAATGCAAAAAAATGCAAAAAAAAATGCAAAAAAAATGCAAAAATGCAAAAAAAAATGCAAAAAAATGCAAAAAAAATGCAAAAAACACAAAAAAATGCAAAAAAAAACACAAAAAAAATGCAAAAAAAATGCAAAAAAAATGCAAAAAAAAATGCTAAAAAAATGCAAAAATGCAAAAAAAAAAATGCAAAAATGCAACAAAAAAATGCAAAAAAAAAACCAAAAAAAATGCAAAAAAATTGCAAAAAAAATGCAAAAAATGCAAAAAAAAATGCTAAAAAATGCAAAAAAAAAATGCAAAAAAATGCAAAAAAAAAAATGCAAAAAAAAATGCAAAAAAATGCAAAAAAAAAATGCAAAAAACCCACAAAAAATGCAAAAAAAATGCAAAAAAATGCAAAAAAAAATGCAAAAAAAACCAAAAAAAAATGCAAAAAAAAAATGCAAAAAATGCAAAAAAAACACAAATAAATGCAAAAAAAACACAAAAAAATGCAAAAAAAATGCAAAAAAATGCAAAAAAAATGCAAAAAAACCCACAAAAAAATGCAAAAAAAATGCAAAAAAAAACACAAAAAAAATGCAAAAAACCCACAAAAAAATGCAAAAAAAATGCAAAAAAAATGCAAAAAAATGCAAAAAAAATGCAAAAAAAATGCAAAAAAAAATGCAAAAAAATACAAAAGAAATGCATAAAAATGCAAAAAAATGCAAAAAAAATGCAAAAAAATGCAAAAAAATGCAAAAAAAAATGCAAAAAAAATGCAAAAATGCAAAAAAAAATGCAAAAAAATGCAAAAAAAATGCAAAAAACACAAAAAAATGCAAAAAAAACACAAAAAAAATGCAAAAAAAATGCAAAAAAAATGCAAAAAAAAAAGCTAAAAAAATGCAAAAATGCAAAAAAAAAAATGCAAAAATGCAACAAAAAAATGCAAAAAAAAAACCAAAAAAAATGCAAAAAAATTGCAAAAAAAATGCAAAAAATGCAAAAAAAAATGCTAAAAAAAGCAAAAAAAAAATGCAAAAAAATGCAAAAAAAAAATGCAAAAAAAAAATGCAAAAAAATGCAAAAAAAAAATGCAAAAAACCCACAAAAAATGCAAAAAAAATGCAAAAAAATGCAAAAAAAAAATGCAAAAAAAACCAAAAAAAAATGCAAAAAAAATGCAAAAAATGCAAAAAAAACACAAAAAAATGCAAAAAAAATGCAAAAAAATGCAAAAAAAATGCAAAAAAATGCAAAAAAAATGCAAAAAAACCCACAAAAAAATGCAAAAAAAATGCAAAAAAAAACACAAAAAAAATGCAAAAAACCCACAAAAAAATGCAAAAAAAATGTAAAAAAAGTGCAAAAAAAACAAAAAAAATGCAAAAAAAAGGCAAAACAAATACAAAAAAATGCAAAAAAATGCAAAAAAATGCAAAAAAAATGCAAAAAAACACAAAAAAATGCAAAAAAAAATGCAAAAAAAAATGCAAAAAAAAACACAAAAAAATGAAAAAAAATGCAAAAAAAAATGCAAAAAAATGCAAAAAAAAATGCAAAAAAACCCACAAAAAAATGCAAAAAAATGCAAAAAAAAAATGCAAAAAAAAACACAAAAAAATGAAAAAATGCAAAAAAAAATGTAAAAAAATGCAAAAAAAAATGCAAAAAAACCCACAAAAAATGCAAAAAAAATGCAAAAAAATGCAAAAAAAATGCAAAAAAACCCCCAAAAATGCACAAAAAATGCAAAAAATGCAAAAAAAACACAAAAAAATGCAAAAAAAAACACAAAAAAATGCAAAAAAATTCAAAAAAAAATGCAAAAAAAAACAAAAAAAATACAAAAAAAATGCAAAAAATGCAAAAAAAACAAAAATATGCAAAAAAACCCACAAAAAATGCAAAAAAAATGTAAAAAAAAAGTGCAAAAAAAACAAAAAAAATGCAAAAAAAAATGCAAAAAAAATGCAAAGAAATGCAAAAAAATGCAAAAAAATGCAAAAAAAATGCAAAAAAACACAAAAAAATGCAAAAAAAACCCACAAAAAAAATGCAAAAAAACAAACAAAAAAAATGCAAAAAAAAACACAAAAAAATGCAAAAAAAATGCAAAAAAAATGCAAAAAAACACAAAAAAATGCAAAAAAAACCAAAAAAAATGCAAAAAAAAATGCAAAAAAAATGCAAAAAAAAATGCAAAAAATGCAAAAAAAATGCAAAAAAAAACACAAAAAAATGCAAAAAAAATGCAAAAAAATGCAAAAAAAAAATGCAAAAAAAATACAAAAAAAATGCAAAAAATGCAAAAAAAAACACAAAAAAATGCAAAAAATGCAAAAAAAACACAAAAAAATGCAAAAAACCCACAAAAAAATGCAAAAAAATGTAAAAAAAAGTGCAAAAAAAACACAACAAAATGCAAAAAAAAAATGCAAAAAAAATGCAAAAAAAATGTAAAAAAAAAAAAGTGCAAAAAAACCACAAAAAAAATGCAAAAAAAAATGCAAAAAAATGCAAAAAAATTGCAAAAAAAATGCAAAAAAATGCAAAAAAATGCAAAAAAATGCAAAAAAAAACCACAAAAAAAATGCAAAAAAACAAACAAAAAAAATGCAAAAAAAAACACAAAAAAATGCAAAAAAAATGCAAAAAAAATGCAAAAAAATGCAAAAAAAAATGCAAAAAATGCAAAAAAAATGCAAAAAAAAACACAAAAAAATGAAAAAAAATGCAAAAAAATGCAAAAAAAAAATGCAAAAAACCCACAAAAAAATGCAAAAAAAAACAAAAAAAATGCAAAAAAAAATGCAAAAAAAATGCAAAAAAAAATGCAAAAAATGCAAAAAAAATGCAAAAAAAAACACAAAAAAATGCAAAAAAATGCAAAAAAATGCAAAAAAAAAATGCAAAAAACCCACAAAAAAATGCAAAAAAAATGCAAAAAAATGCAAAAAATGCAAAAAAAATGCAAAAAATGCAAAAAAAAACAAAAAATGCAAAAAATGCAAAAAAAACACAAAAAAATGCAAAAAAACCCACAAAAAAATGCAAAAAAATGTAAAAAAAAGTGCAAAAAAAACACAAAAAAAATGCAAAAAAAATGCAAAAAAAATGTAAAAAAAAAAAGTGCAAAAAAAACACAAAAAAAATGCAAAAAAAATGCAAAAAAAATGCAAAAAAAAATGCAAAAAAAATGCAAAAAAAATGTAAAAAAAAAAAAAGTGCAAAAAAAACACAAAAAAATGCAAAAAAAATGCAAAAAAAATGCAAAAAAAAATGAAAAAAATGCAAAAAAAACACAAAAAAATGCAAAAAAAATGCAAAAAAATGCAAAAAATGCAAAAAAAATGCAAAAAATGCAAAAAAAAACACAAAAAAATGCAAAAAATGCAAAAAAAACACAAAAAAATGCAAAAAAACCCACAAAAAAATGCAAAAAAATGTAAAAAAAAGTGCAAAAAAAACACAAAAAAATGCAAAAAAAATGCAAAAAAAATGTAAAAAAAAAAAGTGCAAAAAAAACACAAAAAAAATGCAAAAAAAATGCAAAAAAAATGCAAAAAAAAATGCAAAAAAAAACACAAAAAAATGCAAAAAAATGCAAAAAAAATGCAAAAAAAATGTAAAAAAAAAAAAGTGCAAAAAAAACAAAAAAAATGCAAAAAAAATGCAAAAAAAATGCAAAAAAATTGCAAAAAAAATGCAAAAAAAAAGGCAAAACAAATGCAAAAAAATGCAAAAAAAATGCAAAAAAAACACAAAAAAATGCAAAAAAAAACACCAAAAAATGCAAAAAAATGCAAAAAAATGCAAAAAAAAATGCAAAAAAAACCAAAAAAAATACAAAAAAACACAAAAAAATGCAAAAAAAATGCAAAAAAAATGCAAAAAAAGACAAAAAAAAATGCAAAAAAAAACACAAAAAAATGCAAAAAAAATGCAAAAAAAATGCAAAAAAAAATGCAAAAAAATGCAAAAAAAATGCAAAAAAAATGCAAAAAAATGCAAAAAAAATGCAAAAAAAAATGCAAAAAAAACAAAAAAATGCAAAAAAAAACACAAAAAAAATGCAAAAAACCCACAAAAAAATGCAAAAAAAATGCAAAAAAAATGCAAAAAAATGCAAAAAAAATGCAAAAAAAATGCAAAAAAAAATGCAAAAAAATACAAAAGAAATGCATAAAAATGCAAAAAAATGCAAAAAAAATGCAAAAAAATGCAAAAAAATGCAAAAAAAAATGCAAAAAAAATGCAAAAATGCAAAAAAAAATGCAAAAAAATGCAAAAAAAATGCAAAAAACACAAAAAAATGCAAAAAAAAACACAAAAAAAATGCAAAAAAAATGCAAAAAAAATGCAAAAAAAAATGCTAAAAAAATGCAAAAATGCAAAAAAAAAATGCAAAAATGCAACAAAAAAATGCAAAAAAAAAACCAAAAAAAATGCAAAAAAATTGCAAAAAAAATGCAAAAAATGCAAAAAAAAATGCTAAAAAATGCAAAAAAAAAATGCAAAAAAATGCAAAAAAAAAAATGCAAAAAAAAATGCAAAAAAATGCAAAAAAAAAATGCAAAAAACCCACAAAAAATGCAAAAAAAATGCAAAAAAATGCAAAAAAAAATGCAAAAAAACCCAAAAAAAAATGCAAAAAAAAATGCAAAAAATGCAAAAAAAACACAAATAAATGCAAAAAAAACACAAAAAAATGCAAAAAAAATGCAAAAAAATGCAAAAAAAATGCAAAAAAACCCACAAAAAAATGCAAAAAAAATGCAAAAAAAAACACAAAAAAATGCAAAAAACCCACAAAAAAATGCAAAAAAAATGCAAAAAAAATGCAAAAAAATGCAAAAAAAATGCAAAAAAAATGCAAAAAAAAATGCAAAAAAATACAAAAGAAATGCATAAAAATGCAAAAAAATGCAAAAAAAATGCAAAAAAATGCAAAAAAAAATGCAAAAAAAATGCAAAAATGCAAAAAAAAATGCAAAAAAATGCAAAAAAAAATGCAAAAAACACAAAAAAATGCAAAAAAAAACACAAAAAAAATGCAAAAAAAATGCAAAAAAAATGCAAAAAAAAAAGCTAAAAAAATGCAAAAATGCAAAAAAAAAAATGCAAAAATGCAACAAAAAAATGCAAAAAAAAAACCAAAAAAAATGCAAAAAAATTGCAAAAAAAATGCAAAAAATGCAAAAAAAAATGCTAAAAAAAGCAAAAAAAAAATGCAAAAAAATGCAAAAAAAAAATGCAAAAAAAAAATGCAAAAAAATGCAAAAAAAAAATGCAAAAAACCCACAAAAAATGCAAAAAAAATGCAAAAAAATGCAAAAAAAAAATGCAAAAAAAACCAAAAAAAAATGCAAAAAAAATGCAAAAAATGCAAAAAAAACACAAAAAAATGCAAAAAAAACACAAAAAAATGCAAAAAAAATGCAAAAAAATGCAAAAAAAATGCAAAAAAACCCACAAAAAAATGCAAAAAAAATGCAAAAAAAAAACACAAAAAAAATGCAAAAAACCCACAAAAAAATGCAAAAAAAATGTAAAAAAAGTGCAAAAAAAACAAAAAAAATGCAAAAAAAAGGCAAAACAAATACAAAAAAAAATGCAAAAAAAACCAAAAAAAAATGCAAAAAAAAATGCAAAAAATGCAAAAAAAACAAAAAAATGCAAAAAAAACACAAAAAAATGCAAAAAAAATGCAAAAAAATGCAAAAAAACCCACAAAAAATGCAAAAAAAATGCAAAAAAAACCACAAAAAAATGCAAAAAAAATGCAAAAAAAATGTAAAAAAAAAAAGTGCAAAAAAACACAAAAAAAATGCAAAAAAAAATGCAAAAAAAATGCAAAAAAATTGCAAAAAAAATGCAAAAAATGCAAAAAAAATGCAAAAAAATGCAAAAAAAAAAATGCAAAAAAAATGCAAAAAAAAAATGCAAAAAAAAATGCAAAAAAATGCAAAAAAAAATGCAAAAAACCCACAAAAAATGCAAAAAAAATGCAAAAAAATGCAAAAAAAAATGCAAAAAAAACCAAAAAAAATGCAAAAAAAAATGAAAAAAATGCAAAAAAAACACAAAAAAATGCAAAAAAAATGTAAAAAAAGTGCAAAAAAAAACACAAAAAAATGCAAAAAAATGCAAAAAAATGCAAAAAAAAATGCAAAAAAAAACAAAAAAAATACAAAAAAAAAACACAAAAAAATGCAAAAAAATGCAAAAAAAATGCAAAAAAACACAAAAAAAAATGCAAAAAAAAAACACAAAAAAATGCAAAAAAATGCAAAAAAATGCAAAAAAAATGTAAAAAAAAAAAAGTGCAAAAAAAACAAAAAAAATGCAAAAAAAATGCAAAAAAAATGCAAAAAAATTGCAAAAAAAATGCAAAAAAAAAGGCAAAACAAATGCAAAAAAATGCAAAAAAAATGCAAAAAAAACACAAAAAAATGCAAAAAAAACACCAAAAATGCAAAATGCAAAAAAATGCAAAAAAATGCAAAAAAAAATGCAAAAAAAACCAAAAAAAATACAAAAAAACACAAAAAAATGCAAAAAAAATGCAAAAAAAATGCAAAAAAAGACAAAAAAAAATGCAAAAAAAAACACAAAAAAATGCAAAAAAAATGCAAAAAAAATGCAAAAAAAAATGCAAAAAAATGCAAAAAAAATGCAAAAAAACACAAAAAAATGCAAAAAAAAATGCAAAAAAAATGCAAAAAAATGCAAAAAAAACAAAAAAATGCAAAAAAAAACACAAAAAAAATGCAAAAAACCCACAAAAAAATGCAAAAAAAATGCAAAAAAAATGCAAAAAAATGCAAAAAAAATGCAAAAAAAATGCAAAAAAAAATGCAAAAAAATACAAAAGAAATGCATAAAAATGCAAAAAAATGCAAAAAAAATGCAAAAAAATGCAAAAAAATGCAAAAAAAAATGCAAAAAAAATGCAAAAATGCAAAAAAAAATGCAAAAAAATGCAAAAAAAATGCAAAAAACACAAAAAAATGCAAAAAAAAACACAAAAAAAATGCAAAAAAAATGCAAAAAAAATGCAAAAAAAAATGCTAAAAAAATGCAAAAATGCAAAAAAAAAAATGCAAAAATGCAACAAAAAAATGCAAAAAAAAAAACAAAAAAAATGCAAAAAAATTGCAAAAAAAATGCAAAAAATGCAAAAAAAAATGCTAAAAAATGCAAAAAAAAAATGCAAAAAAATGCAAAAAAAAAATGCAAAAAAAAATGCAAAAAAATGCAAAAAAAAAATGCAAAAAACCCACAAAAAATGCAAAAAAAATGCAAAAAAATGCAAAAAAAAATGCAAAAAAAACCAAAAAAAAATGCAAAAAAAAATGCAAAAAATGCAAAAAAAACACAAATAAATGCAAAAAAAACACAAAAAAATGCAAAAAAAATGCAAAAAAATGCAAAAAAAATGCAAAAAAACCCACAAAAAAATGCAAAAAAAATGCAAAAAAAAACACAAAAAAAATGCAAAAAACCCACAAAAAAATGCAAAAAAAATGCAAAAAAAATGCAAAAAAATGCAAAAAAAATGCAAAAAAAATGCAAAAAAAAATGCAAAAAAATACAAAAGAAATGCATAAAAATGCAAAAAAATGCAAAAAAAATGCAAAAAAATGCAAAAAAATGCAAAAAAAAATGCAAAAAAAATGCAAAAATGCAAAAAAAAATGCAAAAAAATGCAAAAAAAATGCAAAAAACACAAAAAAATGCAAAAAAAAACACAAAAAAAATGCAAAAAAAAATGCAAAAAAAATGCAAAAAAAAAGCTAAAAAAATGCAAAAATGCAAAAAAAAAAATGCAAAAATGCAACAAAAAAATGCAAAAAAAAAACCAAAAAAAATGCAAAAAAATTGCAAAAAAAATGCAAAAAATGCAAAAAAAAATGCTAAAAAAAGCAAAAAAAAAATGCAAAAAAATGCAAAAAAAAAATGCAAAAAAAAAATGCAAAAAAATGCAAAAAAAAAATGCAAAAAACCCACAAAAAATGCAAAAAAAATGCAAAAAAATGCAAAAAAAAAATGCAAAAAAAACCAAAAAAAAATGCAAAAAAAATGCAAAAAATGCAAAAAAAACACAAAAAAATGCAAAAAAACCCACAAAAAAATGCAAAAAAAATGCAAAAAAAAACACAAAAAAAATGCAAAAAACCCACAAAAAAATGCAAAAAAAATGTAAAAAAAGTGCAAAAAAAACAAAAAAAATGCAAAAAAAAGGCAAAACAAATACAAAAAAATGCAAAAAAAATGCAAAAAAATGCAAAAAAAATGCAAAAAAACACAAAAAAATGCAAAAAAAAATGCAAAAAAAAATGCAAAAAAAAACACAAAAAAATGAAAAAAAATGCAAAAAAAATGCAAAAAAAAACACAAAAAAAATGCAAAAAACCCACAAAAAAATGCAAAAAAAATGCAAAAAAAATGCAAAAAAATGCAAAAAAAATGCAAAAAAAATGCAAAAAAAAATGCAAAAAAATACAAAAGAAATGCATAAAAATGCAAAAAAATGCAAAAAAAATGCAAAAAAATGCAAAAAAATGCAAAAAAAAATGCAAAAAAAATGCAAAAATGCAAAAAAAAATGCAAAAAAATGCAAAAAAAATGCAAAAAACACAAAAAAATGCAAAAAAAAACACAAAAAAAATGCAAAAAAAATGCAAAAAAAATGCAAAAAAAAAAGCTAAAAAAATGCAAAAATGCAAAAAAAAAAATGCAAAAATGCAACAAAAAAATGCAAAAAAAAAACCAAAAAAAATGCAAAAAAATTGCAAAAAAAATGCAAAAAATGCAAAAAAAAATGCTAAAAAAAGCAAAAAAAAAATGCAAAAAAATGCAAAAAAAAAATGCAAAAAAAAAATGCAAAAAAATGCAAAAAAAAAATGCAAAAAACCCACAAAAAATGCAAAAAAAATGCAAAAAAATGCAAAAAAAAAATGCAAAAAAAACCAAAAAAAAATGCAAAAAAAATGCAAAAAATGCAAAAAAAACACAAAAAAATGCAAAAAAACCCACAAAAAAATGCAAAAAAAATGCAAAAAAAAACACAAAAAAAATGCAAAAAACCCACAAAAAAATGCAAAAAAAATGTAAAAAAAGTGCAAAAAAAACAAAAAAAATGCAAAAAAAAGGCAAAACAAATACAAAAAAATGCAAAAAAAATGCAAAAAAATGCAAAAAAAATGCAAAAAAACACAAAAAAATGCAAAAAAAAATGCAAAAAAAAATGCAAAAAAAAACACAAAAAAATGAAAAAAAATGCAAAAAAAATGCAAAAAAAAACACAAAAAAAATGCAAAAAACCCACAAAAAAATGCAAAAAAAATGCAAAAAAAATGCAAAAAAATGCAAAAAAAATGCAAAAAAAATGCAAAAAAAAATGCAAAAAAATACAAAAGAAATGCATAAAAATGCAAAAAAATGCAAAAAAAATGCAAAAAAATGCAAAAAAATGCAAAAAAAAATGCAAAAAAAATGCAAAAATGCAAAAAAAAATGCAAAAAAATGCAAAAAAAATGCAAAAAACACAAAAAAATGCAAAAAAAAACACAAAAAAAATGCAAAAAAAATGCAAAAAAAATGCAAAAAAAAAAGCTAAAAAAATGCAAAAATGCAAAAAAAAAAATGCAAAAATGCAACAAAAAAATGCAAAAAAAAAACCAAAAAAAATGCAAAAAAATTGCAAAAAAAATGCAAAAAATGCAAAAAAAAATGCAAAAAAAGCAAAAAAAAAATGCAAAAAAATGCAAAAAAAAAATGCAAAAAAAAAATGCAAAAAAATGCAAAAAAAAAATGCAAAAAACCCACAAAAAATGCAAAAAAAATGCAAAAAAATGCAAAAAAAAAATGCAAAAAAAACCAAAAAAAAATGCAAAAAAAATGCAAAAAATGCAAAAAAAACACAAAAAAATGCAAAAAAACCCACAAAAAAATGCAAAAAAAATGCAAAAAAAAACACAAAAAAAATGCAAAAAACCCACAAAAAAATGCAAAAAAAATGTAAAAAAAGTGCAAAAAAAACAAAAAAAATGCAAAAAAAAGGCAAAACAAATACAAAAAAATGCAAAAAAAATGCAAAAAAATGCAAAAAAAATGCAAAAAAACACAAAAAAATGCAAAAAAAAATGCAAAAAAAAATGCAAAAAAAAACACAAAAAAATGAAAAAAAATGCAAAAAAAAATGCAAAAAAATGCAAAAAAAAATGCAAAAAAACCCACAAAAAAATGCAAAAAAATGCAAAAAAAAAATGCAAAAAAAAACACAAAAAAATGAAAAAATGCAAAAAAAAATGTAAAAAAATGCAAAAAAAAATGCAAAAAAACCCACAAAAAATGCAAAAAAAATGCAAAAAAATGCAAAAAAAATGCAAAAAAACCCCCAAAAATGCACAAAAAATGCAAAAAATGCAAAAAAAACACAAAAAAATGCAAAAAAAAACACAAAAAAATGCAAAAAAATTCAAAAAAAAATGCAAAAAAAAACAAAAAAAATACAAAAAAAATGCAAAAAATGCAAAAAAAACAAAAATATGCAAAAAAACCCACAAAAAAATGCAAAAAAAATGTAAAAAAAAAGTGCAAAAAAAACAAAAAAAATGCAAAAAAAAATGCAAAAAAAATGCAAAGAAATGCAAAAAAATGCAAAAAAATGCAAAAAAAATGCAAAAAAACACAAAAAAATGCAAAAAAACCCCACAAAAAAAATGCAAAAAAACAAACAAAAAAAATGCAAAAAAAAACACAAAAAAATGCAAAAAAAATGCAAAAAAAATGCAAAAAAACACAAAAAAATGCAAAAAAAACCAAAAAAAATGCAAAAAAAAATGCAAAAAAAATGCAAAAAAAAATGCAAAAAATGCAAAAAAAATGCAAAAAAAAACACAAAAAAATGCAAAAAAAATGCAAAAAAATGCAAAAAAAAAATGCAAAAAAAATACAAAAAAAATGCAAAAAATGCAAAAAAAAACACAAAAAAATGCAAAAAATGCAAAAAAAACACAAAAAAATGCAAAAAACCCACAAAAAAATGCAAAAAAATGTAAAAAAAAGTGCAAAAAAAACACAACAAAATGCAAAAAAAAAATGCAAAAAAAATGCAAAAAAAATGTAAAAAAAAAAAAGTGCAAAAAAACCACAAAAAAAATGCAAAAAAAAATGCAAAAAAATGCAAAAAAATTGCAAAAAAAATGCAAAAAAATGCAAAAAAATGCAAAAAAATGCAAAAAAAAACCACAAAAAAAATGCAAAAAAACAAACAAAAAAAATGCAAAAAAAAACACAAAAAAATGCAAAAAAAATGCAAAAAAAATGCAAAAAAATGCAAAAAAAAATGCAAAAAATGCAAAAAAAATGCAAAAAAAAACACAAAAAAATGAAAAAAAATGCAAAAAAATGCAAAAAAAAAATGCAAAAAACCCACAAAAAAATGCAAAAAAAAACAAAAAAAATGCAAAAAAAAATGCAAAAAAAATGCAAAAAAAAATGCAAAAAATGCAAAAAAAATGCAAAAAAAAACACAAAAAAATGCAAAAAAATGCAAAAAAATGCAAAAAAAAAATGCAAAAAACCCACAAAAAAATGCAAAAAAAATGCAAAAAAATGCAAAAAATGCAAAAAAAATGCAAAAAATGCAAAAAAAAACAAAAAAATGCAAAAAATGCAAAAAAAACACAAAAAAATGCAAAAAAACCCACAAAAAAATGCAAAAAAATGTAAAAAAAAGTGCAAAAAAAACACAAAAAAAATGCAAAAAAAATGCAAAAAAAATGTAAAAAAAAAAAGTGCAAAAAAAACACAAAAAAAATGCAAAAAAAATGCAAAAAAAATGCAAAAAAAAATGCAAAAAAAATGCAAAAAAAATGTAAAAAAAAAAAAGTGCAAAAAAAACACAAAAAAATGCAAAAAAAATGCAAAAAAAATGCAAAAAAAAATGAAAAAAATGCAAAAAAAACACAAAAAAATGCAAAAAAAATGCAAAAAAATGCAAAAAATGCAAAAAAAATGCAAAAAATGCAAAAAAAAACACAAAAAAATGCAAAAAATGCAAAAAAAACACAAAAAAATGCAAAAAAACCCACAAAAAAATGCAAAAAAATGTAAAAAAAAGTGCAAAAAAAACACAAAAAAATGCAAAAAAAATGCAAAAAAAATGTAAAAAAAAAAAGTGCAAAAAAAACACAAAAAAAATGCAAAAAAAATGCAAAAAAAATGCAAAAAAAAATGCAAAAAAAATGCAAAAAAAATGTAAAAAAAAAAAAGTGCAAAAAAAACACAAAAAAATGCAAAAAAAATGCAAAAAAATGCAAAAAAAATGCAAAAAAACACAAAAAAATGCAAAAAAAACACAAAAAAAATGCAAAAAAAAATGCAAAAAAAATGCAAAAAAATGCAAAAAAAATGCAAAAAAATGCAAAAAAATGCAAAAAAATGCAAAAAAATGCAAAAAAAACCCCCAAAAAAAATGCAAAAAAAAATGTAAAAAAAAGTGCAAAAAACACAAAAAAATGCAAAAAAACCCACAAAAAAATGCAAAAAAAAATGTAAAAAAAAGTGCAAAAAAAACAAAAAAAATGCAAAAAAAATGCAAAAAAACACAAAAAAATGCAAAAAAAACCCACAAAAAAAATGCAAAAAAACAAACAAAAAAAATGCAAAAAAAAACACAAAAAAATGCAAAAAAAATGCAAAAAAAATGCAAAAAAATGCAAAAAAAATGCAAAAAAATGCAAAAAATGCAAAAAAAATGCAAAAAAAATGCAAAAAATGCAAAAAAAATGCAAAAAAAAATGCAAAAAATGCAAAAAAAATGCAAAAAACCTACAAAAAAATGCAAAAAAAATGTAAAAAAAAAAAAGTGCAAAAAAAACACAAAAAAAATGCAAAAAAAATGCAAAAAAAATGCAAAAAAATTGCAAAAAAAATGCAAAAAATGCAAAAAAAAATGCAAAAAAATGCAAAAAAAATGCAAAAAAAAATGCAAAAAAAAAATGCAAAAAAATGCAAAAAAAATGCAAAAAACCCACAAAAAATGCAAAAAAAATGCAAAAAAATGCAAAAAAAAATGCAAAAAAAACCAAAAAAAATGCAAAAAAAAATGAAAAAAATGCAAAAAAAACACAAAAAAATGCAAAAAAAATGCAAAAAAATGCAAAAAAAAACAAAAAAAATACAAAAAAAATGCAAAAAATGCAAAAAAACAAAAAAAATGCAAAAAAACCCACAAAAAAATGCAAAAAAAATGTAAAAAAAATGTGCAAAAAAAACAAAAAAAATGCAAAAAAAAATGCAAAAAAATCACAAAAAAATGCAAAAAAAAATGCAAAAAAAATGCAAAAAAAATGTAAAAAAAAAAAAAAGTGCAAAAAAAACACAAAAAAAATGCAAAAAAAAATGCAAAAAAAATGCAAAAAAATTGCAAAAAAAATGCAAAAAATGCAAAAAAAATGCAAGAAAAATGCAAAAAAAAAATGCAAAAAAAATGCAAAAAAAAAATGCAAAAAAAAAATGCAAAAAACCCACAAAAAATGCAAAAAAAATGCAAAAAAATGCAAAAAAAAATGCAAAAAAAACCAAAAAAAATGCAAAAAAAAATGAAAAAAATGCAAAAAAAACACAAAAAAATGCAAAAAAATGTAAAAAAAATGTGCAAAAAAAACAAAAAAAATGCAAAAAAAAATGCAAAAAAAATGCAAAAAAATGCAAAAAAAAATGCAAAAAAATGCAAAAAAAATGCAAAAAAACACAAAAAAATGCAAAAAAAAACACAAAAAAAATGCAAAAAAAATGCAAAAAAAATGCAAAAAAATGCAAAAAAAATGCAAAAAAATGCAAAAAAAAATGCAAAAAAACACAAAAAATGCAAAAAAAAAACCCCAAAAAAAATGCAAAAAAAAATGTAAAAAAAAGTGCAAAAAACACAAAAAAATGCAAAAAAACCCACAAAAAAATGCAAAAAAAAATGTAAAAAAAAGTGCAAAAAAAACAAAAAAAATGCAAAAAAAATGCAAAAAAACACAAAAAAATGCAAAAAAAACCCACAAAAAAAATGCAAAAAAAACAAACAAAAAAAATGCAAAAAAAAACACAAAAAAATGCAAAAAAAATGCAAAAAAAATGCAAAAAAATGCAAAAAAAAATGCAAAAAAATTCAAAAAAAATGCAAAAAAACACAAAAAAATGCAAAAAAAAAACAAAAAAAATGCAAAAAAAAACGCAAAAAAAATGCAAAAAAAAATGCAAAAAAATGCAAAAAAAAATGCAAAAAACCCACAAAAAATGCAAAAAAAATGCAAAAAAATGCAAAAAAAAATGCAAAAAAAACCAAAAAAAATGCAAAAAAAAATGCAAAAAAAATGCAAAAAAATGCAAAAAAAAAATGCAAAAAAATGCAAAAAAAATGCAAAAAAACACAAAAAAATGCAAAAAAAAACCACAAAAAAATGCAAAAAAAACAAAAAAAATGCAAAAAAAACCACAAAAAAATGCAAAAAAATGTAAAAAAAATGCAAAAAATGCAAAAAAATGCAAAAAAAATGCAAAAAAATTGCAAAAAAAATGCAAAAAATGCAAAAAAAATGCAAAAAAAATGCAAAAAAAAAATGCAAAAAAAATGCAAAAAAAAATGCAAAAAAAAATGCAAAAAAATGCAAAAAAAAAATGCAAAAAACCCACAAAAAATGCAAAAAAAATGCAAAAAAATGCAAAAAAAAATGCAAAAAAAACCAAAAAAAATGCAAAAAAAAATGAAAAAAATGCAAAAAAAACACAAAAAAATGCAAAAAAAATGTAAAAAAAATGTGCAAAAAAAACAAAAAAAATGCAAAAAAAAATGCAAAAAAAATGCAAAAAAATGCAAAAAAAAATGCAAAAAAATGCAAAAAAAATGCAAAAAAACACAAAAAAATGCAAAAAAAAATGTAAAAAAAAGTGCAAAAAACACAAAAAAATGCAAAAAAACCCACAAAAAAATGCAAAAAAAAATGTAAAAAAAAGTGCAAAAAAAACAAAAAAAATGCAAAAAAAATGCAAAAAAACACAAAAAAATGCAAAAAAACCCACAAAAAAAATGCAAAAAAACAAACAAAAAAAATGCAAAAAAAACACAAAAAAATGCAAAAAAAAAATGCAAAAAAAATGCAAAAAAAAATGCAAAAAAAAATGCAAAAAAATGCAAAAAAAAAATGCAAAAAACCCACAAAAAATGCAAAAAAAATGCAAAAAAATGCAAAAAAAAATGCAAAAAAAAACAAAAAAAATGCAAAAAAAAATGAAAAAAATGCAAAAAAAACACAAAAAAATGCAAAAAAAATGTAAAAAAAATGTGCAAAAAAAACAAAAAAAATGCAAAAAAAAATGCAAAAAAAATGCAAAAAAATGCAAAAAAAAATGCAAAAAAATGCAAAAAAAATGCAAAAAAACACAAAAAAATGCAAAAAAAAATGTAAAAAAAAGTGCAAAAAACACAAAAAAATGCAAAAAAACCCACAAAAAAATGCAAAAAAAAATGTAAAAAAAAGTGCAAAAAAAACAAAAAAAATGCAAAAAAAATGCAAAAAAACACAAAAAAATGCAAAAAAACCCACAAAAAAAATGCAAAAAAACAAACAAAAAAAATGCAAAAAAAACACAAAAAAATGCAAAAAAAATGCAAAAAAAATGCAAAAAAATGCAAAAAAAAATGCAAAAAAATGCAAAAAAAATGCAAAAAAACACAAAAAAATGCAAAAAAAAACAAAAAAAATGCAAAAAAAAATGCAAAAAAAATGCAAAAAAAAATGCAAAAAATGCAAAAAAAATGCAAAAAAAAACACAAAAAAATGAAAAAAAAATGCAAAAAAATGCAAAAAAAAAATGCAAAAAATGCAAAAAATGCAAAAAAAACACAAAAAAATGCAAAAAAACCCACAAAAAAATGAAAAAAAAATGCAAAAAAAATGCAAAAAAAATGTAAAAAAAAAAAAATGCAAAAAAAACACAAAAAAATGCAAAAAAATGCAAAAAAAACACAAAAAATGCAAAAAAAATGCAAAAAAATGCAAAAAAAATGCAAAAAAAACCAAAAAAAATACAAAAAAAAATGCAAAAAATGCAAAAAAAACACAAAAAATGCAAAAAAAACCCACAAAAAAATGCAAAAAAAATGTAAAAAAAAGTGCAAAAAAACAAAAAAAATGCAAAAAAAAATGCAAAAAAAATGAAAAAAAATGCAAAAAAAATGCAAAAAAAATGCAAAAAAAATGCAAAAAAAAATGCAAAAAAACCCACAAAAAAATGCAAAAAAAATGCAAAAAAATGCAAAAAAAAATGCAAAAAAAAAGTGCAAAAAAAAACACTAAAAAATGAAAAAAATGCAAAAAAAAAATGCAAAAAAATGCAAAAAAAAAATGCAAAAAAACCCACAAAAAATGCAAAAAAAATGCAAAAAAATGCAAAAAAAAATGCAAAAAAAAACAAAAAAAATGCACAAAAAAATGCAAAAAATGCAAAAAAAATGCAAAAAAATGCAAAAAAAACACAAAAAATGCAAAAAAAATGCAAAAAAATGCAAAAAAAAATGCAAAAAAAAACAAAAAAAATACAAAAAAATACAAAAAAAATGCAAAAAATGCAAAAAAAACACAAAAAATGCAAAAAAAAACAAAAAAATGCAAAAAAAATGTAAAAAAAAAGTGCAAAAAAAACAAAAAAAATGCAAAAAAAAATGCAAAAAAAATGCAAAAAAATGCAAAAAAAATGCAAAAAAAATGCAAAAAAATGCAAAAAAACACAAAAAAATGCAAAAAAAAACAAAAAAAATGCAAAAAAAAGCAAAAAAATGCAAAAAAAAATGCAAAAAAATTCAAAAAAAATGCAAAAAAAATGTAAAAAAAATGCAAAAAAATGCAAAAAATGCAAAAAAAAATGCAAAAAATGCAAAAAAATGCAAAAAAAAAATGCAAAAAACCCACAAAAAAATGCAAAAAAAATGCAAAAAAATGCAAAAAAAATACAAAAAAAATGCAAAAAATGCAAAAAAAATGTAAAAAAAAAAGTGCAAAAAAAACACAAAAAAAATGCAAAAAAATACAAAAAAAATACAAAAAATGCAAAAAAAATGCAAAAAAAAAAATGCTAAAAAAATGCAAAAAAAACAAAAAAAATGCAAAAAAAAATGCAAAAAAACACAAAAAAATGCAAAAAAAAATGCTAAAAAAACAAAAAAAATGCAAAAAAAATGCAAAAAAACAAAAAAATGCAAAAAAAAAACAAAAAAAATGCAAAAAAAATGCAAAAAAAATGCAAAAAAAAATGCAAAAAAATGTAAAAAAAATGTGCAAAAAAAACAAAAAAAATGCAAAAAAAAATGCAAAAAAAATGCAAAAAAATGCAAAAAAAAATGCAAAAAAATGCAAAAAAAATGCAAAAAAACACAAAAAAATGCAAAAAAAAACACAAAAAAAATGCAAAAAAAAATGCAAAAAAAATGCAAAAAAATTGCAAAAAAAATGCAAAAAATGCAAAAAAAATGCAAAAAAATGCAAAAAAAAAAATGCAAAAAAAATGCAAAAAAAAAATGCAAAAAAAAATGCAAAAAACCCACAAAAAATGCAAAAAAAATGCAAAAAAATGCAAAAAAAAATGCAAAAAAAACCAAAAAAAATGCAAAAAAAAATGAAAAAAATGCAAAAAAAACACAAAAAAATGCAAAAAAATGTAAAAAAAATGTGCAAAAAAAACAAAAAAAATGCAAAAAAAAATGCAAAAAAAATGCAAAAAAATGCAAAAAAAAATGCAAAAAAATGCAAAAAAAATGCAAAAAAACACAAAAAAATGCAAAAAAAAACACAAAAAAAATGCAAAAAAAATGCAAAAAAAATGCAAAAAAATGCAAAAAAAATGCAAAAAAATGCAAAAAAAAATGCAAAAAAACACAAAAAATGCAAAAAAAAAACCCCAAAAAAAATGCAAAAAAAAATGTAAAAAAAAGTGCAAAAAACACAAAAAAATGCAAAAAAACCCACAAAAAAATGCAAAAAAAAATGTAAAAAAAAGTGCAAAAAAAACAAAAAAAATGCAAAAAAAATGCAAAAAAACACAAAAAAATGCAAAAAAAAACCCACAAAAAAATGCAAAAAAACAAACAAAAAAAATGCAAAAAAAACCACAAAAAAATGCAAAAAAAATGCAAAAAAAATGCAAAAAAATGCAAAAAAAAATGCAAAAAAATTCAAAAAAAATGCAAAAAAACACAAAAAAATGCAAAAAAAAACCAAAAAAAATGCAAAAAAAAACGCAAAAAAAATGCAAAAAAAAATGCAAAAAAATGCAAAAAAAAATGCAAAAAACCCACAAAAAATGCAAAAAAAATGCAAAAAAATGCAAAAAAAAATGCAAAAAAAACCAAAAAAAATGCAAAAAAAAATGAAAAAAATGCAAAAAAAACACAAAAAAATGCAAAAAAAATGCAAAAAAATGCAAAAAAAATGCAAAAAAACACAAAAAAATGCAAAAAAAAACACAAAAAAAATGCAAAAAAAAATGCAAAAAAAATGCAAAAAAATGCAAAAAAAATGCAAAAAAACACAAAAAAATGCAAAAAAAAACACAAAAAAAATGCAAAAAAAAATGCAAAAAAAATGCAAAAAAATGCAAAAAAACACAAAAAAATGCAAAAAAAATGCAAAAAAATGCAAAAAAAATGCAAAAAAACACAAAAAAATGCAAAAAAAACACAAAAAAAATGCAAAAAAAAATGCAAAAAAAATGCAAAAAAATGCAAAAAAAATGCAAAAAAATGCAAAAAAATGCAAAAAAATGCAAAAAAAACCCCCAAAAAAAATGCAAAAAAAAATGTAAAAAAAAGTGCAAAAAACACAAAAAAATGCAAAAAAACCCACAAAAAAATGCAAAAAAAAATGTAAAAAAAAGTGCAAAAAAAACAAAAAAAATGCAAAAAAAATGCAAAAAAACACAAAAAAATGCAAAAAAAACCCACAAAAAAAATGCAAAAAAACAAACAAAAAAAATGCAAAAAAAAACACAAAAAAATGCAAAAAAAATGCAAAAAAAATGCAAAAAAATGCAAAAAAAATGCAAAAAAATGCAAAAAATGCAAAAAAAATGCAAAAAAAAATGCAAAAAATGCAAAAAAAATGCAAAAAAAAATGCAAAAAATGCAAAAAAAATGCAAAAAACCTACAAAAAAATGCAAAAAAAATGTAAAAAAAAAAAAGTGCAAAAAAAACACAAAAAAAATGCAAAAAAAATGCAAAAAAAACACAAAAAAATGCAAAAAAAACCACAAAAAAATGCAAAAAAAATGCAAAAAAATGCAAAAAAAAACAAAAAAAATACAAAAAAAATGCAAAAAATGCAAAAAAACAAAAAAAATGCAAAAAAACCCACAAAAAAATGCAAAAAAAATGTAAAAAAAATGTGCAAAAAAAACAAAAAAAATGCAAAAAAAAATGCAAAAAAAACACAAAAAAATGCAAAAAAAAATGCAAAAAAAATGCAAAAAAAATGTAAAAAAAAAAAAAAAAGTGCAAAAAAAACACAAAAAAAATGCAAAAAAAAATGCAAAAAAAATGCAAAAAAATTGCAAAAAAAATGCAAAAAATGCAAAAAAATGCAAAAAAATGCAAAAAAAAAATGCAAAAAAATGCAAAAAAAAAAATGCAAAAAAAAAATGCAAAAAAAAAATGCAAAAAACCCACAAAAAATGCAAAAAAAATGCAAAAAAATGCAAAAAAAATGCAAAAAAAACCAAAAAAAATGCAAAAAAAAATGAAAAAAATGCAAAAAAAACACAAAAAAATGCAAAAAAATGTAAAAAAAATGTGCAAAAAAAACAAAAGAAATGCAAAAAAAAATGCAAAAAAAATGCAAAAAAATGCAAAAAAAAATGCAAAAAAATGCAAAAAAAATGCAAAAAAAATGCAAAAAATGCAAAAAAAATGTAAAAAAAAAAGTGCAAAAAAAACACAAAAAAAATGCAAAAAAATACAAAAAAAATACAAAAAATGCAAAAAAAATGCAAAAAAAAAAATGCTAAAAAAATGCAAAAAAAACAAAAAAAATGCAAAAAAAAATGCAAAAAAACACAAAAAAATGCAAAAAAAAATGCTAAAAAAACAAAAAAAATGCAAAAAAAATGCAAAAAAACAAAAAAATGCAAAAAAAAACAAAAAAAATGCAAAAAAAATGCAAAAAAAATGCAAAAAAAAATGCAAAAAAATGTAAAAAAAATGTGCAAAAAAAACAAAAAAAATGCAAAAAAAAATGCAAAAAAAATGCAAAAAAATGCAAAAAAAAATGCAAAAAAATGCAAAAAAAATGCAAAAAAACACAAAAAAATGCAAAAAAAAACACAAAAAAAATGCAAAAAAAAATGCAAAAAAAATGCAAAAAAATTGCAAAAAAAATGCAAAAAATGCAAAAAAAATGCAAAAAAATGCAAAAAAAAAAATGCAAAAAAAATGCAAAAAAAAAATGCAAAAAAAAATGCAAAAAACCCACAAAAAATGCAAAAAAAATGCAAAAAAATGCAAAAAAAAATGCAAAAAAAACCAAAAAAAATGCAAAAAAAAATGAAAAAAATGCAAAAAAAACACAAAAAAATGCAAAAAAATGTAAAAAAAATGTGCAAAAAAAACAAAAAAAATGCAAAAAAAAATGCAAAAAAAATGCAAAAAAATGCAAAAAAAAATGCAAAAAAATGCAAAAAAAATGCAAAAAAACACAAAAAAATGCAAAAAAAAACACAAAAAAAATGCAAAAAAAATGCAAAAAAAATGCAAAAAAATGCAAAAAAAATGCAAAAAAATGCAAAAAAAAATGCAAAAAAACACAAAAAATGCAAAAAAAAAACCCCAAAAAAAATGCAAAAAAAAATGTAAAAAAAAGTGCAAAAAACACAAAAAAATGCAAAAAAACCCACAAAAAAATGCAAAAAAAAATGTAAAAAAAAGTGCAAAAAAAACAAAAAAAATGCAAAAAAAATGCAAAAAAACACAAAAAAATGCAAAAAAAACCCACAAAAAAATGCAAAAAAACAAACAAAAAAAATGCAAAAAAAACCACAAAAAAATGCAAAAAAAATGCAAAAAAAATGCAAAAAAAATGCAAAAAAATGCAAAAAAAAATGCAAAAAAATTCAAAAAAAATGCAAAAAAACACAAAAAAATGCAAAAAAAAACCAAAAAAAATGCAAAAAAAAACGCAAAAAAAATGCAAAAAAAAATGCAAAAAAATGCAAAAAAAAATGCAAAAAACCCACAAAAAATGCAAAAAAAATGCAAAAAAATGCAAAAAAAAATGCAAAAAAAACCAAAAAAAATGCAAAAAAAAATGAAAAAAATGCAAAAAAAACACAAAAAAATGCAAAAAAAATGCAAAAAAATGCAAAAAAAATGCAAAAAAACACAAAAAAATGCAAAAAAAAAACACAAAAAAAATGCAAAAAAAAATGCAAAAAAAATGCAAAAAAATGCAAAAAAAATGCAAAAAAACACAAAAAAATGCAAAAAAAAACACAAAAAAAATGCAAAAAAAAATGCAAAAAAAATGCAAAAAAATGCAAAAAAACACAAAAAAATGCAAAAAAAATGCAAAAAAATGCAAAAAAAATGCAAAAAAACACAAAAAAATGCAAAAAAAAACACAAAAAAAATGCAAAAAAAAATGCAAAAAAAATGCAAAAAAATGCAAAAAAAATGCAAAAAAATGCAAAAAAATGCAAAAAAATGCAAAAAAAACCCCCAAAAAAAATGCAAAAAAAAATGTAAAAAAAAGTGCAAAAAACACAAAAAAATGCAAAAAAACCCACAAAAAAATGCAAAAAAAAATGTAAAAAAAAGTGCAAAAAAAACAAAAAAAATGCAAAAAAAATGCAAAAAAACACAAAAAAATGCAAAAAAAACCCACAAAAAAAATGCAAAAAAACAAACAAAAAAAATGCAAAAAAAAACACAAAAAAATGCAAAAAAAATGCAAAAAAAATGCAAAAAAATGCAAAAAAAATGCAAAAAAATGCAAAAAATGCAAAAAAAATGCAAAAAAAAATGCAAAAAATGCAAAAAAAATGCAAAAAAAAATGCAAAAAATGCAAAAAAAATGCAAAAAACCTACAAAAAAATGCAAAAAAAATGTAAAAAAAAAAAAGTGCAAAAAAAACACAAAAAAAATGCAAAAAAAATGCAAAAAAAATGCAAAAAAATTGCAAAAAAAATGCAAAAAATGCAAAAAAAAATGCAAAAAAATGCAAAAAAAATGCAAAAAAAAATGCAAAAAAAAAATGCAAAAAAATGCAAAAAAAAATGCAAAAAACCCACAAAAAATGCAAAAAAAATGCAAAAAAATGCAAAAAAAAATGCAAAAAAAACCAAAAAAAATGCAAAAAAAAATGAAAAAAATGCAAAAAAAACACAAAAAAATGCAAAAAAAACCACAAAAAAATGCAAAAAAAATGCAAAAAAATGCAAAAAAAAACAAAAAAAATACAAAAAAAATGCAAAAAATGCAAAAAAACAAAAAAAATGCAAAAAAACCCACAAAAAAATGCAAAAAAAATGTAAAAAAAATGTGCAAAAAAAACAAAAAAAATGCAAAAAAAAATGCAAAAAAAACACAAAAAAATGCAAAAAAAAATGCAAAAAAAATGCAAAAAAAATGTAAAAAAAAAAAAAAAGTGCAAAAAAAACACAAAAAAAATGCAAAAAAAAATGCAAAAAAAATGCAAAAAAATTGCAAAAAAAATGCAAAAAATGCAAAAAAAATGCAAAAAAATGCAAAAAAAAAATGCAAAAAAAATGCAAAAAAAAAATGCAAAAAAAAAATGCAAAAAAAAAATGCAAAAAACCCACAAAAAATGCAAAAAAAATGCAAAAAAATGCAAAAAAAATGCAAAAAAAACCAAAAAAAATGCAAAAAAAAATGAAAAAAATGCAAAAAAAACACAAAAAAATGCAAAAAAATGTAAAAAAAATGTGCAAAAAAAACAAAAGAAATGCAAAAAAAAATGCAAAAAAAATGCAAAAAAATGCAAAAAAAAATGCAAAAAAATGCAAAAAAAATGCAAAAAAACACAAAAAAATGCAAAAAAAAAACACAAAAAAATGCAAAAAAAATGCAAAAAAAATGCAAAAAAATGCAAAAAAAATGCAAAAAAATGCAAAAAAAAATGCAAAAAAACACAAAAAATGCAAAAAAAAAACCCCAAAAAAAATGCAAAAAAAAATGTAAAAAAAAGTGCAAAAAACACAAAAAAATGCAAAAAAACCCACAAAAAAATGCAAAAAAAAATGTAAAAAAAAGTGCAAAAAAAACAAAAAAAATGCAAAAAAAATGCAAAAAAACACAAAAAAATGCAAAAAAAACCCACAAAAAAAATGCAAAAAAACAAACAAAAAAAATGCAAAAAAAAACACAAAAAAATGCAAAAAAAATGCAAAAAAAATGCAAAAAAATGCAAAAAAAAATGAAAAAAAATTCAAAAAAAATGCAAAAAAACACAAAAAAATGCAAAAAAAAAACAAAAAAAATGCAAAAAAAAACGCAAAAAAAATGCAAAAAAAAATGCAAAAAAATGCAAAAAAAAATGCAAAAAACCCACAAAAAATGCAAAAAAAATGCAAAAAAATGCAAAAAAAAATGCAAAAAAAACCAAAAAAAATGCAAAAAAAAATGAAAAAAATGAAAAAAAAACACAAAAAAATGCAAAAAAAACCACAAAAAAATGCAAAAAAAATGCAAAAAAATGCAAAAAAAACAAAAAAAATACTAAAAAAATGCAAAAAATGCAAAAAAACAAAAAAAATGCAAAAAAAACCCACAAAAAAATGCAAAAAAAATGTAAAAAAAATGTGCAAAAAAAACAAAAAAAATGCAAAAAAAATGCAAAAAAAATGCAAAAAAATGCAAAAAAAATGCAAAAAAATGCAAAAAAAATGCAAAAAAACACAAAAAAATGCAAAAAAAAACAAAAAAAATGCAAAAAAAATGCAAAAAAAATGCAAAAAAAAATGCAAAAAAAATGCAAAAAAATGCAAAAAAAAAATGCAAAAAAATGCAAAAAAAAACCACAAAAAAATGCAAAAAAAACAAAAAAAATGCAAAAAAAACCACAAAAAAATGCAAAAAAATGTAAAAAAAATGCAAAAAATGCAAAAAAATGCAAAAAAAATGCAAAAAAATTGCAAAAAAAATGCAAAAAATGCAAAAAAAATGCAAAAAAATGCAAAAAAAAAATGCAAAAAAAATGCAAAAAAAAATGCAAAAAAAAATGCAAAAAAATGCAAAAAAAAAATGCAAAAAACCCACAAAAAATGCAAAAAAAATGCAAAAAAATGCAAAAAAAAATGCAAAAAAAACCAAAAAAAATGCAAAAAAAAATGAAAAAAATGCAAAAAAAACACAAAAAAATGCAAAAAAAATGTAAAAAAAATGTGCAAAAAAAACAAAAAAAATGCAAAAAAAAATGCAAAAAAAATGCAAAAAAATGCAAAAAAAAATGCAAAAAAATGCAAAAAAAATGCAAAAAAACACAAAAAAATCCAAAAAAAATGTAAAAAAAAGTGCAAAAAACACAAAAAAATGCAAAAAAACCCACAAAAAAATGCAAAAAAAAATGTAAAAAAAAGTGCAAAAAAAACAAAAAAAATGCAAAAAAAATGCAAAAAAACACAAAAAAATGCAAAAAAACCCACAAAAAAAATGCAAAAAAACAAACAAAAAAAATGCAAAAAAAACACAAAAAAATGCAAAAAAAATGCAAAAAAAATGCAAAAAAATGCAAAAAAAAATGCAAAAAAATGCAAAAAAAATGCAAAAAAACACAAAAAAATGCAAAAAAAAACAAAAAAAATGCAAAAAAAAATGCAAAAAAAATGCAAAAAAAAATGCAAAAAATGCAAAAAAAATGCAAAAAAAAACACAAAAAAATGAAAAAAAAATGCAAAAAAATGCAAAAAAAAAATGCAAAAAATGCAAAAAATGCAAAAAAAACACAAAAAAATGCAAAAAAACCCACAAAAAAATGAAAAAAAAATGAAAAAAAAATGCAAAAAAAATGTAAAAAAAAAAAAATGCAAAAAAAACACAAAAAAATGCAAAAAAATGCAAAAAAAACACAAAAAATGAAAAAAAAATGCAAAAAAATGCAAAAAAATGCAAAAAAAAACCAAAAAAAATACAAAAAAAAATGCAAAAAAACACAAAAAATGCAAAAAAAAACCACAAAAAAATGCAAAAAAAATGTAAAAAAAAGTGCAAAAAAACAAAAAAAATGCAAAAAAAAATGCAAAAAAAATGAAAAAAAATGCAAAAAAAATGCAAAAAAAATGAAAAAAAAAATGCAAAAAAACCCACAAAAAAATGCAAAAAAAATGCAAAAAAATGCAAAAAAAAAATGCAAAAAAAAAGTGCAAAAAAAAACACAAAAAAATGAAAAAAATGCAAAAAAAAAAATGCAAAAAAATGCAAAAAAAAAATGCAAAAAAACCCACAAAAAATGCAAAAAAAATGCAAAAAAATGCAAAAAAAAATGCAAAAAAAACCAAAAAAAATGCACAAAAAAATGCAAAAAATGCAAAAAAAATGCAAAAAAATGCAAAAAAAACACAAAAAATGCAAAAAAATGCAAAAAAATGCAAAAAAAAATGCAAAAAAAAAACAAAAAAAATACAAAAAAATACAAAAAAAATGCAAAAAATGCAAAAAAAAACACAAAAAATGCAAAAAAAAACAAAAAAATGCAAAAAAAATGTAAAAAAAAAGTGCAAAAAAAACAAAAAAAATGCAAAAAAAAATGCAAAAAAAATGCAAAAAAATGCAAAAAAAATGCAAAAAAAATGCAAAAAAATGCAAAAAAAACACAAAAAAATGCAAAAAAAAACAAAAAAAATGCAAAAAAAAGCAAAAAAATGCAAAAAAAAATGCAAAAAAATTCAAAAAAAATGCAAAAAAAATGTAAAAAAAATGCAAAAAAATGCAAAAAATGCAAAAAAAAATGCAAAAAATGCAAAAAAATGCAAAAAAAAAATGCAAAAAACCCACAAAAAAATGCAAAAAAAATGCAAAAAAATGCAAAAAAAATACAAAAAAAATGCAAAAAATGCAAAAAAAATTTAAAAAAAAAAGTGCAAAAAAAACACAAAAAAAATGCAAAAAAATACAAAAAAAATACAAAAAATGCAAAAAAAATGCAAAAAAAAAAATGCTAAAAAAATGCAAAAAAAACAAAAAAAATGCAAAAAAAAATGCAAAAAAACACAAAAAAATGCAAAAAAAAATGCTAAAAAAACAAAAAAAATGCAAAAAAAATGCAAAAAAACACAAAAAAATGCAAAAAAAAAACAAAAAAAATGCAAAAAAAATGCAAAAAAAATGCAAAAAAAAATGCAAAAAAATGTAAAAAAAATGTGCAAAAAAAACAAAAAAAATGCAAAAAAAAATGCAAAAAAAATGCAAAAAAATGCAAAAAAAAATGCAAAAAAATGCAAAAAAAATGCAAAAAAACACAAAAAAATGCAAAAAAAAACACAAAAAAAATGCAAAAAAAAATGCAAAAAAAAATGCAAAAAAATTGCAAAAAAAATGCAAAAAATGCAAAAAAAATGCAAAAAAATGCAAAAAAAAAAATGCAAAAAAAATGCAAAAAAAAAATGCAAAAAAAAAATGCAAAAAACCCACAAAAAATGCAAAAAAAATGCAAAAAAATGCAAAAAAAATGCAAAAAAAACCAAAAAAAATGCAAAAAAAAATGAAAAAAATGCAAAAAAAACACAAAAAAATGCAAAAAAATGTAAAAAAAATGTGCAAAAAAAACAAAAAAAATGCAAAAAAAAATGCAAAAAAAATGCAAAAAAATGCAAAAAAAAATGCAAAAAAATGCAAAAAAAATGCAAAAAAACAAAAAAATGCAAAAAAAAACACAAAAAAAATGCAAAAAAAATGCAAAAAAAATGCAAAAAAAATGCAAAAAAATGCAAAAAAATGCAAAAAAAAATGCAAAAAAACACAAAAAATGCAAAAAAAAAACCCCAAAAAAAATGCAAAAAAAAATGTAAAAAAAAGTGCAAAAAACACAAAAAAATGCAAAAAAACCCACAAAAAAATGCAAAAAAAAATGTAAAAAAAAGTGCAAAAAAAACAAAAAAAATGCAAAAAAAATGCAAAAAAACACAAAAAAATGCAAAAAAAACCCACAAAAAAATGCAAAAAAACAAACAAAAAAAATGCAAAAAAAAACACAAAAAAATGCAAAAAAAATGCAAAAAAAATGCAAAAAAATGCAAAAAAAAATGCAAAAAAATTCAAAAAAAATGCAAAAAAACACAAAAAAATGCAAAAAAAAACCAAAAAAAATGCAAAAAAAACGCAAAAAAAATGCAAAAAAAAATGCAAAAAAATGCAAAAAAAAATGCAAAAAACCCACAAAAAATGCAAAAAAAATGCAAAAAAATGCAAAAAAAAATGCAAAAAAAACCAAAAAAAATGCAAAAAAAAATGAAAAAAATGCAAAAAAAACACAAAAAAATGCAAAAAAAACCACAAAAAAATGCAAAAAAAATGCAAAAAAATGCAAAAAAAAACAAAAAAAATACTAAAAAAATGCAAAAAATGCAAAAAAACAAAAAAAAATGCAAAAAAACCCACAAAAAAATGCAAAAAAAATGTAAAAAAAATGTGCAAAAACAACAAAAAAAATGCAAAAAAAAATGCAAAAAAAATGCAAAAAAATGCAAAAAAAAATGCAAAAAAATGCAAAAAAAATGCAAAAAAACACAAAAAAATGCAAAAAAAAACAAAAAAAATGCAAAAAAAATGCAAAAAAAATGCAAAAAAAAATGCAAAAAAAATGCAAAAAAATGCAAAAAAAAAATGCAAAAAAATGCAAAAAAAATGCAAAAAAACACAAAAAAATGCAAAAAAAAACCACAAAAAAATGCAAAAAAAACAAAAAAAATGCAAAAAAAACCACAAAAAAATGCAAAAAAATGTAAAAAAAAATGCAAAAAATGCAAAAAAATGCAAAAAAAATGCAAAAAAATTGCAAAAAAAATGCAAAAAATGCAAAAAAAATGCAAAAAAAATGCAAAAAAAAAATGCAAAAAAAAATGCAAAAAAAATGCAAAAAAAAATGCAAAAAAATGCAAAAAAAAAATGCAAAAAACCCACAAAAAATGCAAAAAAAATGTAAAAAAAATGTGCAAAAAAAACAAAAAAAATGCAAAAAAAAATGCAAAAAAAATGCAAAAAAATGCAAAAAAAAATGCAAAAAAAATGCAAAAAAACACAAAAAAATGCAAAAAAAAATGTAAAAAAAAGTGCAAAAAACACAAAAAAATGCAAAAAAACCCACAAAAAAATGCAAAAAAAAATGTAAAAAAAAGTGCAAAAAAAACAAAAAAAATGCAAAAAAAATGCAAAAAAACACAAAAAAATGCAAAAAAACCCACAAAAAAATGCAAAAAAACAAACAAAAAAAATGCAAAAAAAACACAAAAAAATGCAAAAAAAATGCAAAAAAAATGCAAAAAAATGCAAAAAAAAATGCAAAAAAATGCAAAAAAAAATGCAAAAAAATGCAAAAAAATGCAAAAAAACACAAAAAAATGCAAAAAAAAACAAAAAAAATGCAAAAAAAAATGCAAAAAAAATGCAAAAAAAAATGCAAAAAATGCAAAAAAAATGCAAAAAAAAACACAAAAAAATGAAAAAAAAATGCAAAAAAATGCAAAAAAAAAATGCAAAAAATGCAAAAAATGCAAAAAAATGCAAAAAAAACACAAAAAATGCAAAAAAAATGCAAAAAAATGCAAAAAAAATGCAAAAAAAAACAAAAAAAATACAAAAAAAATGCAAAAAATGCAAAAAAAACACAAAAAATGCAAAAAAAAACAAAAAAATGCAAAAAAAATGTAAAAAAAAAGTGCAAAAAAAACAAAAAAAATGCAAAAAAAAATGCAAAAAAAATGCAAAAAAATGCAAAAAAAATGCAAAAAAAATGCAAAAAAATGCAAAAAAACACAAAAAAATGCAAAAAAAAACAAAAAAAATGCAAAAAAAAGCAAAAAAATGCAAAAAAAAATGCAAAAAAATTCAAAAAAAATGCAAAAAAAATGTAAAAAAAATGCAAAAAAATGCAAAAAATGCAAAAAAAAATGCAAAAAATGCAAAAAAATGCAAAAAAAATTGCAAAAAACCCACAAAAAAAATGCAAAAAAAATGCAAAAAAATGCAAAAAAAATACAAAAAATGCAAAAAATGCAAAAAAAATGTAAAAAAAAAAGTGCAAAAAAAAACAAAAAAAATGCAAAAAAATACAAAAAAAATACAAAAAATGCAAAAAAAATGCAAAAAAAAAAATGCTAAAAAAATGCAAAAAAAACAAAAAAAAATGCAAAAAATGCAAAAAAAACACAAAAAAATGCAAAAAAACCCACAAAAAATGCAAAAAAAATGTAAAAAAAAAAAGTGCAAAAAAAACACAAAAAATGCAAAAAAAAAATGCAAAAAAAATGCAAAAAAAAATGCAAAAAAATGCAAAAAAAACAAAAAAAATGCAAAAAAAACCCACAAAAAAATGCAAAAAAAATGTAAAAAAAAAGTGCAAAAAAAACAAAAAAAATGCAAAAAGAAATGCAAAAAAATGCAAAAAAAATGCAAAAAAACACAAAAAAATGCAAAAAAAAAATGCTAAAAAAAAAACAAAAAAAATGCAAAAACATTGCAAAAAAAATGCAAAAAATGCAAAAAAAATGCAAAAAAATGCAAAAAAAAATGCAAAAAAATGCAAAAAAAAATGCAAAAAAACACAAAAAAATGAAAAAAAATGAAAAAAAAAATGCAAAAAAATGCAAAAAAAAATGCAAAAAAACCCACAAAAAATGCAAAAAAAATGCAAAAAAATGCAAAAAAAAAATGCAAAAAAAAACACAAAAAAATGAAAAAAATGCAAAAAAAACAAAAAAAATGCAAAAAAAAATGCAAAAAAAATGCAAAAAAATCCAAAAAAAATGCAAAAAAATGCAAAAAAAATGCAAAAAAATGCAAAAAAAATGCAAAAAAAATGCAAAAAAATGCAAAAAAAAAATGCTAAAAAAATGCAAAAAAACAAAACAAAAAAATGCAAAAAAATTGCCAAAAAAATGCAAAAAATGCAAAAAAAATGCAAAAAAATGCAAAAAAATGCAAAAAAAAAATGCAAAAAACCCACAAAAAAATGCAAAAAAAATGCAAAAAAATGCAAAAAAAATACAAAAAAAATGCAAAAAATGCAAAAAAAACACAAAAAAATGCAAAAAAAACACAAAAAAATGCAAAAAAACCCACAAAAAATGCAAAAAAAATGTAAAAAAAAAGTGCAAAAAAAAACACAAAAAATGCAAAAAAAAAATGCAAAAAAAATGCAAAAAAATGCAAAAAAAAATGCAAAAAAATGCAAAAAAAATGCAAAAAATGCAAAAAAAACACAAAAAAATGCAAAAAAAAATGCAAAAAAAATGCAAAAAAAATGTAAAAAAAAAGTGCAAAAAAAACACAAAAAATGCAAAAAAAAAATGCAAAAAAAATGCAAAAAAATGCAAAAAAAAATGCAAAAAAATGCAAAAAAAATGCAAAAAATGCAAAAAAAAACACAAAAAATGCAAAAAAAAACCACAAAAAATGCAAAAAAATGTAAAAAAAAGTGCAAAAAAACAAAAAAAATGCAAAAAAAAATGCAAAAAAAATGCAAAAAAAATGTAAAAAAAAAGTGCAAAAAAAACACAAAAAATGCAAAAAAAAAATGCAAAAAAAATGCAAAAAAATGCAAAAAAAAATGCAAAAAAATGCAAAAAAAATGCAAAAAATGCAAAAAAAAACACAAAAAATGCAAAAAAAAACCACAAAAAAATGCAAAAAAAACAAAAAAAATGCAAAAAAAACCACAAAAAAATGCAAAAAAATGTAAAAAAAATGCAAAAAATGCAAAAAAAATGCAAAAAAAATGCAAAAAAATTGCAAAAAAAATGCAAAAAATGCAAAAAAAATGCAAAAAAAAACACAAAAAAATGAAAAAAAAATGCAAAAAAATGCAAAAAAAAAATGCAAAAAATGCAAAAAATGCAAAAAAATGCAAAAAAAACACAAAAAATGCAAAAAAAATGCAAAAAAATGCAAAAAAAATGCAAAAAAAAACAAAAAAAATACAAAAAAAATGCAAAAAATGCAAAAAAAACACAAAAAATGCAAAAAAAAACAAAAAAATGCAAAAAAAATGTAAAAAAAAAGTGCAAAAAAAACAAAAAAAATGCAAAAAAAAATGCAAAAAAAATGCAAAAAAATGCAAAAAAAATGCAAAAAAAATGCAAAAAAATGCAAAAAAACAAAAAAATGCAAAAAAAAACAAAAAAAATGCAAAAAAAAGCAAAAAAATGCAAAAAAAAATGCAAAAAAATTCAAAAAAAATGCAAAAAAAATGTAAAAAAAATGCAAAAAAATGCAAAAAATGCAAAAAAAAATGCAAAAAATGCAAAAAAATGCAAAAAAAATTGCAAAAAACCCACAAAAAAAATGCAAAAAAAATGCAAAAAAATGCAAAAAAAATACAAAAAATGCAAAAAATGCAAAAAAAATGTAAAAAAAAAAGTGCAAAAAAAACAAAAAAAATGCAAAAAAATACAAAAAAAATACAAAAAATGCAAAAAAAATGCAAAAAAAAAAATGCTAAAAAAATGCAAAAAAAACAAAAAAAAATGCAAAAAATGCAAAAAAAACACAAAAAAATGCAAAAAAACCCACAAAAAATGCAAAAAAAATGTAAAAAAAAAAAGTGCAAAAAAAACACAAAAAATGCAAAAAAAAAATGCAAAAAAAATGCAAAAAAAAATGCAAAAAAATGCAAAAAAAACAAAAAAAATGCAAAAAAAACCCACAAAAAAATGCAAAAAAAATGTAAAAAAAAAGTGCAAAAAAAACAAAAAAAATGCAAAAAGAAATGCAAAAAAATGCAAAAAAAATGCAAAAAAACACAAAAAAATGCAAAAAAAAAATGCTAAAAAAAAAACAAAAAAAATGCAAAAACATTGCAAAAAAAATGCAAAAAATGCAAAAAAAATGCAAAAAAAAATGCAAAAAAACACAAAAAAATGAAAAAAAATGAAAAAAAAAATGCAAAAAAATGCAAAAAAAAATGCAAAAAAACCCACAAAAAATGCAAAAAAAATGCAAAAAAATGCAAAAAAAAAATGCAAAAAAAAACAAAAAAATGAAAAAAATGCAAAAAAAACAAAAAAAATGCAAAAAAAAATGCAAAAAAAATGCAAAAAAATCCAAAAAAAATGCAAAAAAATGCAAAAAAAATGCAAAAAAATGCAAAAAAAATGCAAAAAAAATGCAAAAAAATGCAAAAAAAAAATGCTAAAAAAATGCAAAAAAACAAAACAAAAAAATGCAAAAAAATTGCCAAAAAAATGCAAAAAATGCAAAAAAAATGCAAAAAAATGCAAAAAAATGCAAAAAAAAAATGCAAAAAACCCACAAAAAAATGCAAAAAAAATGCAAAAAAATGCAAAAAAAATACAAAAAAAATGCAAAAAATGCAAAAAAAACACAAAAAAATGCAAAAAAAACACAAAAAAATGCAAAAAAACCCACAAAAAATGCAAAAAAAATGTAAAAAAAAAGTGCAAAAAAAAACACAAAAAATGCAAAAAAAAAATGCAAAAAAAATGCAAAAAAATGCAAAAAAAAATGCAAAAAAATGCAAAAAAAATGCAAAAAATGCAAAAAAAACACAAAAAAATGCAAAAAAAAATGCAAAAAAAATGCAAAAAAAATGTAAAAAAAAAGTGCAAAAAAAACACAAAAAATGCAAAAAAAAAATGCAAAAAAAATGCAAAAAAATGCAAAAAAAAATGCAAAAAAATGCAAAAAAAATGCAAAAAATGCAAAAAAAAACACAAAAAATGCAAAAAAAAACCACAAAAAATGCAAAAAAATGTAAAAAAAAGTGCAAAAAAACAAAAAAAATGCAAAAAAAAATGCAAAAAAAATGCAAAAAAAATGTAAAAAAAAAGTGCAAAAAAAACACAAAAAATGCAAAAAAAAAATGCAAAAAAAATGCAAAAAAATGCAAAAAAAAATGCAAAAAAATGCAAAAAAAATGCAAAAAATGCAAAAAAAAACACAAAAAATGCAAAAAAAAACCACAAAAAAATGCAAAAAAAACAAAAAAAATGCAAAAAAAACCACAAAAAAATGCAAAAAAATGTAAAAAAAATGCAAAAAATGCAAAAAAATGCAAAAAAAATGCAAAAAAATTGCAAAAAAAATGCAAAAAATGCAAAAAAAATGCAAAAAAAATGCAAAAAAAAAATGCAAAAAAAATGCAAAAAAAAATGCAAAAAAAAATGCAAAAAAATGCAAAAAAAAAATGCAAAAAACCCACAAAAAATGCAAAAAAAATGCAAAAAAATGCAAAAAAAAATGCAAAAAAAAACAAAAAAAATGCAAAAAAAAATGAAAAAAATGCAAAAAAAACACAAAAAAATGCAAAAAAAATGTAAAAAAAATGTGCAAAAAAAACAAAAAAAATGCAAAAAAAAATGCAAAAAAAATGCAAAAAAATGCAAAAAAAAATGCAAAAAAATGCAAAAAAAATGCAAAAAAACACAAAAAAATGCAAAAAAAAATGTAAAAAAAAGTGCAAAAAACACAAAAAAATGCAAAAAAACCCACAAAAAAATGCAAAAAAAAATGTAAAAAAAAGTGCAAAAAAAACAAAAAAAATGCAAAAAAAATGCAAAAAAACACAAAAAAATGCAAAAAAACCCACAAAAAAAATGCAAAAAAACAAACAAAAAAAATGCAAAAAAAACAAAAAAAACACAAAAAAAATGCAAAAAAACACAAAAAAATGCAAAAAAAACCCACAAAAAAATGCAAAAAAACAAACAAAAAAAATGCAAAAAAAAACACAAAAAAATGCAAAAAAAATGCAAAAAAAATGCAAAAAAATGCAAAAAAAAATGCAAAAAAATTCAAAAAAAATGCAAAAAAACACAAAAAAATGCAAAAAAAAACCAAAAAAAATGCAAAAAAAACGCAAAAAAAATGCAAAAAAAAATGCAAAAAAATGCAAAAAAAAATGCAAAAAACCCACAAAAAATGCAAAAAAAATGCAAAAAAATGCAAAAAAAAATGCAAAAAAAACCAAAAAAAATGCAAAAAAAAATGAAAAAAATGCAAAAAAAACACAAAAAAATGCAAAAAAAACCACAAAAAAATGCAAAAAAAATGCAAAAAAATGCAAAAAAAACAAAAAAAATACTAAAAAAATGCAAAAAATGCAAAAAAACAAAAAAAAATGCAAAAAAACCCACAAAAAAATGCAAAAAAAATGTAAAAAAAATGTGCAAAAAAAACAAAAAAAATGCAAAAAAAAATGCAAAAAAAATGCAAAAAAATGCAAAAAAAAATGCAAAAAAATGCAAAAAAAATGCAAAAAAACACAAAAAAATGCAAAAAAAAACAAAAAAAATGCAAAAAAAATGCAAAAAAAATGCAAAAAAAAATGCAAAAAAAATGCAAAAAAATGCAAAAAAAAAATGCAAAAAAATGCAAAAAAAATGCAAAAAAACAAAAAAATGCAAAAAAAAACCACAAAAAAATGCAAAAAAAACAAAAAAAATGCAAAAAAAACCACAAAAAAATGCAAAAAAATGTAAAAAAAATGCAAAAAATGCAAAAAAATGCAAAAAAAATGCAAAAAAATTGCAAAAAAAATGCAAAAAATGCAAAAAAAATGCAAAAAAAATGCAAAAAAAAAATGCAAAAAAAATGCAAAAAAAATGCAAAAAAAAATGCAAAAAAATGCAAAAAAAAAATGCAAAAAACCCACAAAAAATGCAAAAAAAATGCAAAAAAATGCAAAAAAAAATGCAAAAAAAAACAAAAAAAATGCAAAAAAAAATGAAAAAAATGCAAAAAAAACACAAAAAAATGCAAAAAAAATGTAAAAAAAATGTGCAAAAAAAACAAAAAAAATGCAAAAAAAAATGCAAAAAAAATGCAAAAAAATGCAAAAAAAAATGCAAAAAAATGCAAAAAAAATGCAAAAAAACACAAAAAAATGCAAAAAAAAATGTAAAAAAAAGTGCAAAAAACACAAAAAAATGCAAAAAAACCCACAAAAAAATGCAAAAAAAAATGTAAAAAAAAGTGCAAAAAAAACAAAAAAAATGCAAAAAAAATGCAAAAAAACACAAAAAAATGCAAAAAAACCCACAAAAAAAATGCAAAAAAACAAACAAAAAAAATGCAAAAAAAATGCAAAAAAATGCAAAAAAAATGCAAAAAAAATGCAAAAAAATGCAAAAAAAAATGCAAAAAAATGCAAAAAAATGCAAAAAAACACAAAAAAATGCAAAAAAAAACAAAAAAAATGCAAAAAAAAATGCAAAAAAAAATGCAAAAAAAAATGCAAAAAATGCAAAAAAAATGCAAAAAAAAACACAAAAAAATGAAAAAAAAATGCAAAAAAATGCAAAAAAAAAATGCAAAAAATGCAAAAAATGCAAAAAAATGCAAAAAAAACACAAAAAATGCAAAAAAAAATGCAAAAAAATGCAAAAAAAAATGCAAAAAAAAACAAAAAAAATACAAAAAAAATGCAAAAAATGCAAAAAAAACACAAAAAATGCAAAAAAAAACAAAAAAATGCAAAAAAAATGTAAAAAAAAAGTGCAAAAAAAACAAAAAAAATGCAAAAAAAAATGCAAAAAAAATGCAAAAAAATGCAAAAAAAATGCAAAAAAAATGCAAAAAAATGCAAAAAAACACAAAAAAATGCAAAAAAAAACAAAAAAAATGCAAAAAAAAGCAAAAAAATGCAAAAAAAATGCAAAAAAATTCAAAAAAAATGCAAAAAAAATGTAAAAAAAATGCAAAAAAATGCAAAAAATGCAAAAAAAAATGCAAAAAATGCAAAAAAATGCAAAAAAAAATGCAAAAAACCCACAAAAAAAATGCAAAAAAAATGCAAAAAAATGCAAAAAAAATACAAAAAAATGCAAAAAATGCAAAAAAAATGTAAAAAAAAAGTGCAAAAAAAACACAAAAAAAATGCAAAAAAATACAAAAAAAATACAAAAAATGCAAAAAAAATGCAAAAAAAAAAATGCTAAAAAAATGCAAAAAAAACAAAAAAAAATGCAAAAAATGCAAAAAAAACACAAAAAAATGCAAAAAAACCCACAAAAAATGCAAAAAAAATGTAAAAAAAAAAAAGTGCAAAAAAAACACAAAAAATGCAAAAAAAAAATGCAAAAAAAATGCAAAAAAAAATGCAAAAAAATGCAAAAAAAACAAAAAAAATGCAAAAAAAACCCACAAAAAAATGCAAAAAAAATGTAAAAAAAAAGTGCAAAAAAAACAAAAAAAATGCAAAAAGAAATGCAAAAAAATGCAAAAAAAATGCAAAAAAACACAAAAAAATGCAAAAAAAAAATGCTAAAAAAAAAACAAAAAAAATGCAAAAACATTGCAAAAAAAATGCAAAAAATGCAAAAAAAATGCAAAAAAATGCAAAAAAAAATGCAAAAAAATGCAAAAAAAAATGCAAAAAAACACAAAAAAATGAAAAAAAATGCAAAAAAAAATGCAAAAAAATGCAAAAAAAAATGCAAAAAAACCCACAAAAAATGCAAAAAAAATGCAAAAAAATGCAAAAAAAAAATGCAAAAAAAAACACAAAAAAATGAAAAAAATGCAAAAAAAACAAAAAAAATGCAAAAAAAATGCAAAAAAAATGCAAAAAAATCCAAAAAAAAATGCAAAAAAATGCAAAAAAAATGCAAAAAAATGCAAAAAAAATGCAAAAAAAATGCAAAAAAATGCAAAAAAAAAATGCTAAAAAAATGCAAAAAAACAAAACAAAAAAATGCAAAAAAATTGCCAAAAAAATGCAAAAAATGCAAAAAAAATGCAAAAAAATGCAAAAAAATGCAAAAAAAAAATGCAAAAAACCCACAAAAAAATGCAAAAAAAATGCAAAAAAATGCAAAAAAAATACAAAAAAAATGCAAAAAATGCAAAAAAAACACAAAAAAATGCAAAAAAAACACAAAAAAATGCAAAAAAACCCACAAAAAATGCAAAAAAAATGTAAAAAAAAAGTGCAAAAAAAAACACAAAAAATGCAAAAAAAAAATGCAAAAAAAATGCAAAAAAATGCAAAAAAAAATGCAAAAAAATGCAAAAAAAATGCAAAAAATGCAAAAAAAACACAAAAAAATGCAAAAAAAAATGCAAAAAAAATGCAAAAAAAATGTAAAAAAAAAGTGCAAAAAAAACACAAAAAATGCAAAAAAAAAATGCAAAAAAAATGCAAAAAAATGCAAAAAAAAATGCAAAAAAATGCAAAAAAAATGCAAAAAATGCAAAAAAAAACACAAAAAATGCAAAAAAAAACCACAAAAAATGCAAAAAAATGTAAAAAAAAGTGCAAAAAAACACAAAAAAAATGCAAAAAAAAATGCAAAAAAAATGCAAAAAAAATGTAAAAAAAAAGTGCAAAAAAAACACAAAAAATGCAAAAAAAAAATGCAAAAAAAATGCAAAAAAATGCAAAAAAAAATGCAAAAAAATGCAAAAAAAATGCAAAAAATGCAAAAAAAAACACAAAAAATGCAAAAAAAAACCACAAAAAAATGCAAAAAAAACAAAAAAAATGCAAAAAAAACCACAAAAAAATGCAAAAAAATGTAAAAAAAATGCAAAAAATGCAAAAAAATGCAAAAAAAATGCAAAAAAATTGCAAAAAAAATGCAAAAAATGCAAAAAAAATGCAAAAAAAATGCAAAAAAAAAATGCAAAAAAAATGCAAAAAAAAATGCAAAAAAAAATGCAAAAAAATGCAAAAAAAAAATGCAAAAAAATGCAAAAAAAAAATGCAAAAAACCCACAAAAAATGCAAAAAAAATGCAAAAAAATGCAAAAAAAAATGCAAAAAAAAACAAAAAAAATGCAAAAAAAAATGAAAAAAATGCAAAAAAAACACAAAAAAATGCAAAAAAAATGTAAAAAAAAGTGCAAAAAACACAAAAAAATGCAAAAAAAATGCAAAAAAACACAAAAAAATGCAAAAAAACCCACAAAAAAAATGCAAAAAAACAAACAAAAAAAATGCAAAAAAAACACAAAAAAATGCAAAAAAAATGCAAAAAAAATGCAAAAAAATGCAAAAAAAAATGCAAAAAAATGCAAAAAAAATGCAAAAAAACACAAAAAAATGCAAAAAAAAACAAAAAAAATGCAAAAAAAAATGCAAAAAAAATGCAAAAAAAAATGCAAAAAATGCAAAAAAAATGCAAAAAAAAACACAAAAAAATGCAAAAAAAATGCAAAAAATGCAAAAAAAAAATGCAAAAAATGCAAAAAATGCAAAAAAATGCAAAAAAAACACAAAAAATGCAAAAAAAATGCAAAAAAATGCAAAAAAAAATGCAAAAAAAAACAAAAAAAATACAAAAAAAATGCAAAAAATGCAAAAAAAACACAAAAAATGCAAAAAAAAACAAAAAAATGCAAAAAAAATGTAAAAAAAAAGTGCAAAAAAAACAAAAAAAATGCAAAAAAAAAATGCAAAAAAAATGCAAAAAAATGCAAAAAAAATGCAAAAAAAATGCAAAAAAATGCAAAAAAACACAAAAAAATGCAAAAAAAAACAAAAAAAATGCAAAAAAAAGCAAAAAAATGCAAAAAAAAATGCAAAAAAATTCAAAAAAAATGCAAAAAAAATGTAAAAAAAATGCAAAAAAATGCAAAAAATGCAAAAAAAAATGCAAAAAATGCAAAAAAATGCAAAAAAAAAATGCAAAAAACCCACAAAAAAATGCAAAAAAAATGCAAAAAAATGCAAAAAAAATACAAAAAAATGCAAAAAATGCAAAAAAAATGTAAAAAAAAAAAGTGCAAAAAAAACACAAAAAAAATGCAAAAAAATACAAAAAAAATACAAAAAATGCAAAAAAAATGCAAAAAAAAAAATGCTAAAAAAATGCAAAAAAAACAAAAAAAAATGCAAAAAATGCAAAAAAAACACAAAAAAATGCAAAAAAACCCACAAAAAATGCAAAAAAAATGTAAAAAAAAAAGTGCAAAAAAAACACAAAAAATGCAAAAAAAAAATGCAAAAAAAATGCAAAAAAAAATGCAAAAAAATGCAAAAAAAACAAAAAAAATGCAAAAAAAACCCACAAAAAAATGCAAAAAAAATGTAAAAAAAAAGTGCAAAAAAAACAAAAAAAATGCAAAAAAAAATGCAAAAAAATGCAAAAAAAATGCAAAAAAACACAAAAAAATGCAAAAAAAAAATGCTAAAAAAAAAACAAAAAAAATGCAAAAACATTGCAAAAAAAATGCAAAAAATGCAAAAAAAATGCAAAAAAATGCAAAAAAAAAATGCAAAAAAATGCAAAAAAAAATGCAAAAAAACACAAAAAAATGAAAAAAAATGCAAAAAAAAATGCAAAAAAATGCAAAAAAAAATGCAAAAAAACCCACAAAAAATGCAAAAAAAATGCAAAAAAATGCAAAAAAAAAATGCAAAAAAAAACACAAAAAAATGAAAAAAATGCAAAAAAAACAAAAAAAATGCAAAAAAAAATGCAAAAAAAATGCAAAAAAATCCAAAAAAAATGCAAAAAAATGAAAAAAAAATGCAAAAAAATGCAAAAAAAAATGCAAAAAAAATGCAAAAAAAATGCAAAAAAACACAAAAAAATGCAAAAAAAAAATGCTAAAAAAATGCAAAAAAACAAAACAAAAAAATGCAAAAAAATTGCCAAAAAAATGCAAAAAATGCAAAAAAAATGCAAAAAAATGCAAAAAAATGCAAAAAAAAAATGCAAAAAACCCACAAAAAAATGCAAAAAAAATGCAAAAAAATGCAAAAAAAATACAAAAAAAATGCAAAAAATGCAAAAAAAACACAAAAAAATGCAAAAAAAACACAAAAAAATGCAAAAAAACCCACAAAAAATGCAAAAAAAATGTAAAAAAAAAGTGCAAAAAAAACCACAAAAAATGCAAAAAAAAAATGCAAAAAAAATGCAAAAAAATGCAAAAAAAAATGCAAAAAAATGCAAAAAAAATGCAAAAAATGCAAAAAAAAACACAAAAAAATGCAAAAAAAAATGCAAAAAAAATGCAAAAAAAATGTAAAAAAAAAGTGCAAAAAAAACACAAAAAATGCAAAAAAAAAATGCAAAAAAAATGCAAAAAAATGCAAAAAAAAATGCAAAAAAATGCAAAAAAAATGCAAAAAATGCAAAAAAAAACACAAAAAATGCAAAAAAAACCCACAAAAAATGCAAAAAAATGTAAAAAAAAAGTGCAAAAAAACACAAAAAAAATGCAAAAAAAAATGCAAAAAAAATGCAAAAAAAATGTAAAAAAAAAGTGCAAAAAAAACACAAAAAATGCAAAAAAAAAATGCAAAAAAAATGCAAAAAAATGCAAAAAAAAATGCAAAAAAATGCAAAAAAAATGCAAAAAATGCAAAAAAAAACACAAAAAATGCAAAAAAAAACCACAAAAAAATGCAAAAAAAATGTAAAAAAAAGTGCAAAAAAAACAAAAAAAATGCAAAAAAAAATGCAAAAAAAATGCAAAAAAATGCAAAAAAAATGCAAAAAAATGCAAAAAAAAATGCAAAAAAATGCAAAAAAAATGCAAAAAAAATGCAAAAAAATGCAAAAAAATGCAAAAAAAAAATGCAAAAAAAAATGCAAAAAAAATGCAAAAAAACACAAAAAAATGCAAAAAAAAATGCTAAAAAAAAAACAAAAAAAATGCAAAAAAATTGCAAAAAAAATGCAAAAAATGCAAAAAAAATGCAAAAAAATGCAAAAAAAAAATGCAAAAAAATGCAAAAAAAAAAATGCAAAAAAAATGCAAAAAAACACAAAAAAATGAAAAAAAATGCAAAAAAAAATGCAAAAAAATGCAAAAAAAAATGCAAAAAAATGCAAAAAAAAAAATGCAAAAAAATGCAAAAAAAAACACAAAAAAATGAAAAAAATGCAAAAAAAAAATGCCAAAAAATGCAAAAAAAAAATGCAAAAAAAACAAAAAAAATGCAAAAAAAAATGCAAAAAAAATGCAAAAAAATGCAAAAAAAATGCAAAAAAATGCAAAAAAAAATGCAAAAAAATGCAAAAAAAATGCAAAAAAAATGCAAAAAAAATGCAAAAAAATGCAAAAAAAATGCAAAAAAAATGCAAAAAAAATGCAAAAAAATACAAAAAAAATACAAAAAATGCAAAAAAAATGCAAAAAAATGCAAAAAAAATGCAAAAAAAAACAAAAAAAATGCAAAAAAAAACGCAAAAAAATGCAAAAAAAAGTGCAAAAAAAACACAAAAAAAATGCAAAAAAAAATGCAAAAAAAATGCAAAAAAAATGTAAAAAAAAAAGTGCAAAAAAAACACAAAAAAATGCAAAAAAAAATGCAAAAAAAATGCAAAAAAATGCAAAAAAAATGCAAAAAAAATGCAAAAAAAATGCAAAAAAATGCAAAAAAAATGCAAAAAAAATGCAAAAAAAATGCAAAAAAATGCAAAAAAATGCAAAAAAAACACAAAAAAATGAAAAAAAAATGCAAAAAAAATGCAAAAAAAACACAAAAAAATGCAAAAAAAACACAAAAAAATGAAAAAAAAATGCAAAAAAAATGCAAAAAAAATGCAAAAAAATGCAAAAAAACAAAACAAAAAAAATGCAAAAAAATGAAAAAAAAAATGAAAAAAAAAAATGCAAAAAAATGCAAAAAAAACACAAAAAAATGAAAAAAAAATGAAAAAAAAATGCAAAAAAAATGCAAAAAAATGCAAAAAAACAAAACAAAAAAAATGCAAAAAAATTGCAAAAAAAATGCAAAAAATGCAAAAAAAAAATGCAAAAAAATGCAAAAAAAAAATGCAAAAAACCCACAAAAAAATGCAAAAAAAAATGCAAAAATATGCAAAAAAACACAAAAAAATGCAAAAAAAACACAAAAAAAATGCAAAAAAAATGCAAAAAAAATGCAAAAAAAAATGCAAAAAATGCAAAAAAAATGCAAAAAATGCAAAAAAAACACAAAAAAATGCAAAAAATGCAAAAAAACACAAAAAAATGCAAAAAAAACCACAAAAAATGCAAAAAAATGTAAAAAAAGTGCAAAAAAAACACAAAAAAAATGCAAAAAAAAATGCAAAAAAAATGCAAAAAAAATGTAAAAAAAAAGTGCAAAAAGAACACAAAAAATGCAAAAAAAAATGCAAAAAAATGCAAAAAAATGCAAAAAAAATGCAAAAAAATGCAAAAAAAAATGCAAAAAAAAATGCAAAAAAACCCACAAAAAAATGTAAAAAAAATGCAAAAAAATGCAAAAAAACACAAAAAAATGCAAAAAAAACACAAAAAAAATGCAAAAAAAATGCAAAAAAAATGCAAAAAAAAATGCAAAAAATGCAAAAAAAATGCAAAAAAACACAAAAAAATGCAAAAAAAACACAAAAAAAATGCAAAAAAAATGCAAAAAAAACACAAAAAAATGAAAAAAAAATGCAAAAAAAATGCAAAAAAAATACAAAAAAAATGCAAAAAATGCAAAAAAAACAAAAAAATGCAAAAAATGCAAAAAAAACACAAAAAAATGCAAAAAAAACCACAAAAAAATGCAAAAAAATGTAAAAAAAAAAAAGTGCAAAAAAAACACAAAAAAAATGCAAAAAAAATGCAAAAAAAATGCAAAAAAAATGTTAAAAAAAAGTGCAAAAAAACACAAAAAAATGCAAAAAAAAATGCAAAAAAAATGCAAAAAAATGCAAAAAAAATGCAAAAAAAATGCAAAAAAAATGCAAAAAAAACCACAAAAAAATGCAAAAAAATGTAAAAAAAAAAAAGTGCAAAAAAAACACAAAAAAAATGCAAAAAAAATGCAAAAAAAATGCAAAAAAAATGTTAAAAAAAAGTGCAAAAAAACACAAAAAAATGCAAAAAAAAATGCAAAAAAAATGCAAAAAAATGCAAAAAAAATGCAAAAAAAATGTTAAAAAAAGTGCAAAAAAACACAAAAAAATGCAAAAAAAAATGCAAAAAAAATGCAAAAAAATGCAAAAAAAATGCAAAAAAAATGCAAAAAAAATGCAAAAAAATGCAAAAAAATGCAAAAAAAATGCAAAAAAAAATGCAAAAAAATGCAAAAAAAAATGCAAAAAAATGCAAAAAAAATGCAAAAAAAATGCAAAAAAATGCAAAAAAAATACAAAAAAAATGCAAAAAATGCAAAAAAAACACAAAAAAATGCAAAAAATGCAAAAAAAACACAAAAAAATGCAAAAAAAACCCACAAAAAATGCAAAAAAATGTAAAAAAAAGTGCAAAAAAAACACAAAAAAAATGCAAAAAAAATGCAAAAAAAATGTAAAAAAAAAGTGCAAAAAAACCACAAAAAATGCAAAAAAAAAATGCAAAAAAATGCAAAAAAAATGCAAAAAAATGCAAAAAAAATGCAAAAAATGCAAAAAAAACACAAAAAATGCAAAAAAAACCCACAAAAAAATGCAAAAAAAATGTAAAAAAAAAGTGCAAAAAAAACAAAAAAAATGCAAAAAAAAATGCAAAAAAAATGCAAAAAAATGCAAAAAAAATGCAAAAAAATGCAAAAAAAAATGCAAAAAAAATGCAAAAAAATGCTAAAAAAAAATGCAAAAAAATGCAAAAAAAAAAGCAAAAAAAAAATGCAAAAAAAACACAAAAAAATGAAAAAAAATGAAAAAAAAAATGCAAAAAAACCCACAAAAAAATGCAAAAAAAATGCAAAAAAATGCAAAAAAACACAAAAAAATGCAAAAAAAACACAAAAAAAATGCAAAAAAAATGCAAAAAAAATGCAAAAAAAAATGCAAAAAATGCAAAAAAAATGCAAAAAAAATGCAAAAAATGCAAAAAAAACAAAAAAATGCAAAAAATGCAAAAAAAACACAAAAAAATGCAAAAAAAACCACAAAAAAATGCAAAAAAATGTAAAAAAAAAAAAAGTGCAAAAAAAACACAAAAAAAATGCAAAAAAAATGCAAAAAAAATGCAAAAAAAATGTAAAAAAAAAAGTGCAAAAAAACAAAAAAATGCAAAAAAAAATGCAAAAAAAATGCAAAAAAATGCAAAAAAAATGCAAAAAAAATGCAAAAAAAATGCAAAAAAATGCAAAAAAATGCAAAAAAAATGCAAAAAAAAATGCAAAAAAATGCAAAAAAAAATGCAAAAAAATGCAAAAAAAAATGCAAAAAAACACAAAAAAATGCAAAAAAAACACAAAAAAATGAAAAAAAATGCAAAAAAAATGCAAAAAAAATGCAAAAAAATGCAAAAAAACAAAACAAAAAAAATGAAAAAAAATTGCAAAAAAAATGCAAAAAATGCAAAAAAAAATGAAAAAAAATGCAAAAAAAAAATGCAAAAAACCCACAAAAAAATGCAAAAAAAATGCAAAAAAATGCAAAAAAAATACAAAAAAAATGCAAAAAATGCAAAAAAACCACAAAAAAATGCAAAAAATGCAAAAAAAACACAAAAAAATGCAAAAAACCCCACAAAAAATGCAAAAAAATGTAAAAAAAAGTGCAAAAAAAACACAAAAAAAATGCAAAAAAAAATGCAAAAAAAATGCAAAAAAAATGTAAAAAAAAAGTGCAAAAAAACCACAAAAAATGCAAAAAAAAAATGCAAAAAAATGCAAAAAAAATGCAAAAAAATGCAAAAAAAAATGCAAAAAATGCAAAAAAAACACAAAAAATGCAAAAAAAACCCACAAAAAAATGCAAAAAAAATGTAAAAAAAAAGTGCAAAAAAAACAAAAAAAATGCAAAAAAAAATGCAAAAAAAATGCAAAAAAAATGCAAAAAAACACAAAAAAATGCAAAAAAAACACAAAAAAAATGCAAAAAAAATGCAAAAAAAATGCAAAAAAAAATGCAAAAAATGCAAAAAAAATGCAAAAAAACACAAAAAAATGCAAAAAAACACAAAAAAAATGCAAAAAAAAATGCAAAAAAAATGCAAAAAAAAATGCAAAAAATGCAAAAAAAATGCAAAAAAAACACAAAAAAATGAAAAAAAAATGCAAAAAAAATGCAAAAAAATGCAAAAAAATGCAAAAAAACAAAACAAAAAAAATGCAAAAAAATTGCAAAAAAAATGCAAAAAATGCAAAAAAAATGCAAAAAAATGCAAAAAAAAAATGCAAAAAACCCACAAAAAAATGCAAAAAAAATGTAAAAAAAAAGTGCAAAAAAAACACAAAAAATGCAAAAAAAAAATGCAAAAAAAATGCAAAAAAATGCAAAAAAAAATGCAAAAAAATGCAAAAAAAACACAAAAAATGCAAAAAAAACCCACAAAAAAATGCAAAAAAAATGTAAAAAAAAAGTGCAAAAAAAACAAAAAAAATGCAAAAAAAAATGCAAAAAAATGCAAAAAAAATGCAAAAAAAATGCAAAAAAATGCAAAAAAATGCAAAAAAACAAAACAAAAAAAATGCAAAAAAATTGCAAAAAAAATGCAAAAAATGCAAAAAAAATGCAAAAAAATGCAAAAAAAATGCAAAAAAACACAAAAAAATGCTTAAAAAAAAATGCTAAAAAAAAAACAAAAAAAATGCAAAAAAATTGCAAAAAAAATGAAAAAAATGCAAAAAAAAAATGCAAAAAAATGCAAAAAAAAAATGCAAAAAAAACAAAAAAAACAAAAAAAATGCAAAAAAAATGCAAAAAAATGCAAAAAAAATGCAAAAAAATGCAAAAAAAATGCAAAAAAATGCAAAAAAACAAAACAAAAAAAATGCAAAAAAATTGCAAAAAAAATGCAAAAAAAGGCAAAAAAAATGCAAAAAAAAAATGCAAAAAACCCACAAAAAAACCCACAAAAAATGCAAAAAAAATGTAAAAAAAAAGTGCAAAAAAAACACAAAAAATGCAAAAAAAAAATGCAAAAAAAATGCAAAAAAATGCAAAAAAAAATGCAAAAAAATGCAAAAAAAACACAAAAAATGCAAAAAAAAACCACAAAAAAATGCAAAAAAAATGTAAAAAAAAAGTGCAAAAAAAACAAAAAAAATGCAAAAAAAAATGCAAAAAAATGCAAAAAAAATGCAAAAAAAATGCAAAAAAATGCAAAAAAAATGCAAAAAAAATGCAAAAAAAATGCAAAAAAATGCAAAAAAAATGCAAAAAAAATGCAAAAAAAATGCAAAAAAAATGCAAAAAAACACAAAAAAATGCAAAAAAAAAATGCTAAAAAAAAAACAAAAAAAATGCAAAAAAATTGCAAAAAAAATGCAAAAAATGCAAAAAAAATGCAAAAAAATGCAAAAAAAAAATGCAAAAAAATGCAAAAAAAAAATGCAAAAAAATGCAAAAAAAAATGCAAAAAAATGCAAAAAAAACACAAAAAAATGCAAAAAAAACACAAAAAAAATGCAAAAAAAATGCAAAAAAAATGCAAAAAAAAATGCAAAAAATGCAAAAAAAATGCAAAAAAAACAAAAAAATGAAAAAAAAATGCAAAAAAAATGCAAAAAAATGCAAAAAAAATGCAAAAAAACAAAACAAAAAAAATGCAAAAAAATTGCAAAAAAAATGCAAAAAATGCAAAAAAAAATGCAAAAAAATTCAAAAAAAAAAAGCAAAAAACCCACAAAAAAATGCAAAAAAAATGTAAAAAAAAAATGCAAAAAAATGCAAAAAAACACAAAAAAAAAATGCAAAAAAATGCAAAAAAAACACAAAAAAATGCAAAAAAAACACAAAAAAAATGCAAAAAAAAATGCAAAAAAAATGCAAAAAAAAATGCAAAAAATGCAAAAAAAATGCAAAAAAACACAAAAAAATGAAAAAAAAATGCAAAAAAAATGCAAAAAAATGCAAAAAAAATGCAAAAAAACAAAACAAAAAAAATGCAAAAAAATTGCAAAAAAAATGCAAAAAATGCAAAAAAAAATGCAAAAAAATTCAAAAAAAAAAAAGCAAAAAACCCACAAAAAAATGCAAAAAAAATGTAAAAAAAAAGTGCAAAAAAAACACAAAAAATGCAAAAAAAAAATGCAAAAAAAATGCAAAAAAATGCAAAAAAAAATGCAAAAAAATGCAAAAAAAATGCAAAAAATGCAAAAAAAACACAAAAAAATGCAAAAAAAACCCACAAAAAATGCAAAAAAATGTAAAAAAAAGTGCAAAAAAAACACAAAAAAAATGCAAAAAAAAATGCAAAAAAAATGCAAAAAAAATGTAAAAAAAAAGTGCAAAAAAACCACAAAAAATGCAAAAAAAAAATGCAAAAAAATGCAAAAAAAATGCAAAAAAATGCAAAAAAAAATTCAAAAAATGCAAAAAAAAACACAAAAAATGCAAAAAAAACCCACAAAAAAATGCAAAAAAAATGTAAAAAAAAAGTGCAAAAAAAACAAAAAAAATGCAAAAAAAAATGCAAAAAAAATGCAAAAAAATGCAAAAAAAATGCAAAAAAATGCAAAAAAAAATGCAAAAAAAATGCAAAAAAATGCTAAAAAAAATGCAAAAAAAAAAAAAGCAAAAAAAAAATGCAAAAAAAACACAAAAAAATGAAAAAAAATGCAAAAAAAAATGCAAAAAAACCCACAAAAAAATGCAAAAAAAATGCAAAAAAATGCAAAAAAACACAAAAAAATGCAAAAAAAACACAAAAAAAATGCAAAAAAAATGCAAAAAATGCAAAAAAAACAAAAAAATGCAAAAAATGCAAAAAAAACACAAAAAAATGCAAAAAAAAACCACAAAAAATGCAAAAAAATGTAAAAAAAAAAAAAGTGCAAAAAAAACACAAAAAAAATGCAAAAAAAAATGCAAAAAAAATGCAAAAAAAATGTAAAAAAAAAAGTGCAAAAAAACACAAAAAAATGCAAAAAAAAATGCAAAAAAAATGCAAAAAAATGCAAAAAAAATGCAAAAAAAATGCAAAAAAAATGCAAAAAAATGCAAAAAAATGCAAAAAAAATGCAAAAAAAACACAAAAAATGCAAAAAAAAACCACAAAAAAATGCAAAAAAAATGTAAAAAAAAAGTGCAAAAAAAACAAAAAAAATGCAAAAAAAAATGCAAAAAAATGCAAAAAAAATGCAAAAAAAATGCAAAAAAATGCAAAAAAAATGCAAAAAAAATGCAAAAAAAATGCAAAAAAATGCAAAAAAAATGCAAAAAAAATGCAAAAAAAATGCAAAAAAACACAAAAAAATGCAAAAAAAAAATGCTAAAAAAAAAACAAAAAAAATGCAAAAAAATTGCAAAAAAAATGCAAAAAATGCAAAAAAAATGCAAAAAAATGCAAAAAAAAAATGCAAAAAAATGCAAAAAAAAAATGCAAAAAAATGCAAAAAAAAAATGCAAAAAAATGCAAAAAAAACACAAAAAAATGCAAAAAAAACACAAAAAAAATGCAAAAAAAAATGCAAAAAAAATGCAAAAAAAAATGCAAAAAATGCAAAAAAAATGCAAAAAAAACAAAAAAATGAAAAAAAAATGCAAAAAAAATGCAAAAAAATGCAAAAAAAATGCAAAAAAACAAAACAAAAAAAATGCAAAAAAATTGCAAAAAAAATGCAAAAAATGCAAAAAAAAATGCAAAAAAATTCAAAAAAAAAAAAGCAAAAAACCCACAAAAAAATGCAAAAAAAATGTAAAAAAAAAGTGCAAAAAAAACACAAAAAATGCAAAAAAAAAATGCAAAAAAATGCAAAAAAAAAATGCAAAAAAATGCAAAAAAAACACAAAAAAATGCAAAAAAAACACAAAAAAAATGCAAAAAAAAATGCAAAAAAAATGCAAAAAAAAATGCAAAAAATGCAAAAAAAATGCAAAAAAACACAAAAAAATGAAAAAAAAATGCAAAAAAAATGCAAAAAAATGCAAAAAAAATGCAAAAAAACAAAACAAAAAAAATGCAAAAAAATTGCAAAAAAAATGCAAAAAATGCAAAAAAAAATGCAAAAAAATTCAAAAAAACACAAAAAAATGCAAAAAAAACACAAAAAAAATGCAAAAAAAATGCAAAAAATGCAAAAAAAACAAAAAAATGCAAAAAATGCAAAAAAAAAAAAAGCAAAAAAAAAATGCAAAAAAAACACAAAAAAATGAAAAAAAATGCAAAAAAAAATGCAAAAAAACCCACAAAAAAATGCAAAAAAAATGCAAAAAAATGCAAAAAAACACAAAAAAATGCAAAAAAAACACAAAAAAAATGCAAAAAAAATGCAAAAAATGCAAAAAAAACAAAAAAATGCAAAAAATGCAAAAAAAACACAAAAAAATGCAAAAAAAACCACAAAAAAATGCAAAAAAATGTAAAAAAAAAAAAAGTGCAAAAAAAACACAAAAAAAATGCAAAAAAAAAATGCAAAAAAAATGCAAAAAAAATGTAAAAAAAAAAGTGCAAAAAAACACAAAAAAATGCAAAAAAAAATGCAAAAAAAATGCAAAAAAATGCAAAAAAAATGCAAAAAAAATGCAAAAAAAATGCAAAAAAATGCAAAAAAATGCAAAAAAAATGCAAAAAAAAATGCAAAAAAATGCAAAAAAAAATGCAAAAAAATGCAAAAAAAAATGCAAAAAAACACAAAAAAATGCAAAAAAAACACAAAAAAATGAAAAAAAATGCAAAAAAAATGCAAAAAAAATGCAAAAAAATGCAAAAAAACAAAACAAAAAAAATGAAAAGAAATTGCAAAAAAAATGCAAAAAATGCAAAAAAAAATGAAAAAAAATGCAAAAAAAAAATGCAAAAAACCCACAAAAAAATGCAAAAAAAATGCAAAAAAATGCAAAAAAAATACAAAAAAAATGCAAAAAATGCAAAAAAACCACAAAAAAATGCAAAAAATGCAAAAAAAACACAAAAAAATGCAAAAAACCCCACAAAAAATGCAAAAAAATGTAAAAAAAAGTGCAAAAAAAACACAAAAAAAATGCAAAAAAAATGCAAAAAAAAAATGCAAAAAAATGCAAAAAAAATGCAAAAAAATGCAAAAAAAAATGCAAAAAATGCAAAAAAAAACACAAAAAATGCAAAAAAAACCCACAAAAAAATGCAAAAAAAATGTAAAAAAAAAGTGCAAAAAAAACAAAAAAAATGCAAAAAAAAATGCAAAAAAAATGCAAAAAAATGCAAAAAAAATGCAAAAAAATGCAAAAAAAATGCAAAAAAAATGCAAAAAAATGCTAAAAAAAAATGCAAAAAAATGCAAAAAAAAAAAGCAAAAAAAAATGCAAAAAAAACACAAAAAAATGAAAAAAAATGCAAAAAAAAATGCAAAAAAATGCAAAAAAAATGCAAAAAAAATGCAAAAAAAATGCAAAAAAATGCAAAAAAAAAGTGCAAAAAAAACAAAAAAAAATGCAAAAAAAAATGCAAAAAAAATGCAAAAAAATGCAAAAAAAATGCAAAAAAAATGCAAAAAAAATGCAAAAAAATGCAAAAAAATGCAAAAAAACAAAAAAAATGCAAAAAAAATGCAAAAAAATGCAAAAAAAATGCAAAAAAAATGCAAAAAAAAATGCAAAAAAATGCAAAAAAAATGCAAAAAAACACAAAAAAACAAAAAAAATGCAAAAAAAATGCAAAAAAATGCAAAAAAAAATGCAAAAAAAATGCAAAAAAAATGCAAAAAAACACAAAAAAATGCAAAAAAAACACAAAAAAATGCAAAAAAAATGCAAAAAAAATGCAAAAAAAAATGCAAAAAATGCAAAAAAAATGCAAAAAAACACAAAAAAATGCAAAAAAAACACAAAAAAAACACAAAAAAAAATGCAAAAAAAATGCAAAAAAAAATGCAAAAAATGCAAAAAAAATGCAAAAAAACAAAACAAAAAAAAATGCAAAAAAATTGCAAAAAAAATGCAAAAAATGCAAAAAAAATGCAAAAAAATGCAAAAAAAATGCAAAAAAACACAAAAAAATGCTAAAAAAAAATGCTAAAAAAAAAACAAAAAAAATGCAAAAAAATTGCAAAAAAATGCAAAAAAACAAAACAAAAAAAATGCAAAAAAATTGCAAAAAAAATGCAAAAAATGCAAAAAAAATGCAAAAAAAATGCAAAAAAAATGCAAAAAAACACAAAAAAATGCTAAAAAAAAATGCTAAAAAAAAAACAAAAAAAATGCAAAAAAATTGCAAAAAAATGAAAAAAATGCAAAAAAAAAATGCAAAAAAATGCAAAAAAAAATGCAAAAAAAACAAAAAAAACAAAAAAAATGCAAAAAAAATGCAAAAAAATGCAAAAAAATGCAAAAAAATGCAAAAAAAATGCAAAAAAATGCAAAAAAACAAAACAAAAAAAATGCAAAAAAATTGCAAAAAAAATGCAAAAAAAAAATGCAAAAAACCCACAAAAAAATGCAAAAAAAATGCAAAAAAATGCAAAAAAAGTACAAAAAAAATGCAAAAAATGCAAAAAAAACACAAAAAAATGCAAAAAATGCAAAAAAAAACACAAAAAAATGCAAAAAAACCCACAAAAAATGCAAAAAAAATGTAAAAAAAAAGTGCAAAAAAAACACAAAAAATGCAAAAAAAAATGCAAAAAAATGCAAAAAAAATGCAAAAAAAATGCAAAAAAATGCAAAAAAAATGCAAAAAAAATGCAAAAAAATGCAAAAAAATGCAAAAAAACAAAACAAAAAAAATGCAAAAAAATTGCAAAAAAAATGCAAAAAATGCAAAAAAAATGCAAAAAAATGCAAAAAAAATGCAAAAAAACACAAAAAAATGCTAAAAAAAAATGCTAAAAAAAAAACAAAAAAAATGCAAAAAAATTGCAAAAAAATGAAAAAAATGCAAAAAAAAAATGCAAAAAAATGCAAAAAAAAAATGCAAAAAAAACAAAAAAAACAAAAAAAATGCAAAAAAAATGCAAAAAAATGCAAAAAAATGCAAAAAAATGCAAAAAAAATGCAAAAAAATGCAAAAAAACAAAACAAAAAAAATGCAAAAAAATTGCAAAAAAAATGCAAAAAATGCAAAAAAAAATGCAAAAAAATGCAAAAAAAATGCAAAAAAAAAATGCAAAAAACCCACAAAAAAATGCAAAAAAAATGCAAAAAAAGTACAAAAAAAATGCAAAAAATGCAAAAAAAACACAAAAAAATGCAAAAAATGCAAAAAAAACACAAAAAAATGCAAAAAAAACCACAAAAAATGCAAAAAAAATGTAAAAAAAAAGTGCAAAAAAAACACAAAAAATGCAAAAAAAAAATGCAAAAAAAATGCAAAAAAATGCAAAAAAAAATGCAAAAAAATGCAAAAAAAACACAAAAAATGCAAAAAAAAACCCACAAAAAATGCAAAAAAAATGTAAAAAAAAAGTGCAAAAAAAACACAAAAAATGCAAAAAAAAATGCAAAAAAAATGCAAAAAAAATGCAAAAAAATGCAAAAAAAATGCAAAAAAAATGCAAAAAAAATGCAAAAAAATGCAAAAAAAATGCAAAAAAAATGCAAAAAAAATGCAAAAAAAATGCAAAAAAACACAAAAAAATGCAAAAAAAAAATGCTAAAAAAAAAACAAAAAAAATGCAAAAAAATTGCAAAAAAAATGCAAAAAATGCAAAAAAAATGCAAAAAAATGCAAAAAAAAAATGCAAAAAAATGCAAAAAAAAATGCAAAAAAAACACAAAAAAATGCAAAAAAAACACAAAAAAAATGCAAAAAAAAATGCAAAAAAAATGCAAAAAAAAATGCAAAAAAACAAAACAAAAAAAATGCAAAAAAATTGCAAAAAAAATGCAAAAAATGCAAAAAAAAATGCAAAAAAATTCAAAAAAAAAAAAGCAAAAAACCCACAAAAAATGCAAAAAAAATGTAAAAAAAAAGTGCAAAAAAAACACAAAAAATGCAAAAAAAAAATGCAAAAAAAATGCAAAAAAATGCAAAAAAAAATGCAAAAAAATGCAAAAAAAATGCAAAAAATGCAAAAAAAAACACAAAAAATGCAAAAAAAACCCACAAAAAAATGCAAAAAAAATGTAAAAAAAAAGTGCAAAAAAAACAAAAAAAATGCAAAAAAAAATGCAAAAAAATGCAAAAAAAATGCAAAAAAAATGCAAAAAAATGCAAAAAAAATGCAAAAAAAATGCAAAAAAAATGCAAAAAAATGCAAAAAAAATGCAAAAAAAATGCAAAAAAATGCAAAAAAAAATGCAAAAAAACACAAAAAAATGCAAAAAAAAATGCTAAAAAAAAAAAAAAAAAAATGCAAAAAAATTGCAAAAAAAATGAAAAAAATGCAACAAAAAAAAATGCAAAAAAAAAAATGCAAAAAAACAAAAAAAACAAAAAAAATGCAAAAAAAATGCAAAAAAATGCAAAAAAAAATGCAAAAAAAATGCAAAAAAAATGCAAAAAAACACAAAAAAATGCAAAAAAAAAATGCTAAAAAAATGCAAAAAAAATGCAAAAAAATGCAAAAAAACAAAACAAAAAAAATGCAAAAAAATTGCAAAAAAAATGCAAAAAATGCAAAAGAAAATGCAAAAAAATGCAAAAAAATGCAAAAAAAAAATGCAAAAAACCCACAAAAAAATGCAAAAAAAATGCAAAAAAATGCAAAAAAAATACAAAAAAAATGCAAAAAATGCAAAAAAAACACAAAAAAATGCAAAAAATGCAAAAAAAACACAAAAAAATGCAAAAAAACCCACAAAAAATGCAAAAAAAATGTAAAAAAAAAGTGCAAAAAAACACAAAAAAATGCAAAAAAAAATGCAAAAAAAATGCAAAAAAATGCAAAAAAAATGCAAAAAAAATGCAAAAAAAATGCAAAAAAATGCAAAAAAATGCAAAAAAAAATGCAAAAAAAAATGCAAAAAAATGCAAAAAACAATGCAAAAAAATGCAAAAAAAAATGCAAAAAAACACAAAAAAATGCAAAAAAAACACAAAAAAATGAAAAAAAATGCAAAAAAAATGCAAAAAAAATGCAAAAAAATGCAAAAAAACAAAACAAAAAAAATGAAAAAAAATTGCAAAAAAAATGCAAAAAATGCAAAAAAAAATGAAAAAAAATGCAAAAAAAAAATGCAAAAAACCCACAAAAAAATGCAAAAAATGCAAAAAAAACAAAAAAATGCAAAAAACCCCACAAAAAATGCAAAAAAATGTAAAAAAAGTGCAAAAAAAACACAAAAAAAATGCAAAAAAAAATGCAAAAAAAATGCAAAAAAAAAATGCAAAAAAATGCAAAAAAAATGCAAAAAAATGCAAAAAAAATGCAAAAAATGCAAAAAAAAAACACAAAAAATGCAAAAAAAACCCACAAAAAAATGCAAAAAAAATGTAAAAAAAAAGTGCAAAAAAAACAAAAAAAATGCAAAAAAAAATGCAAAAAAAATGCAAAAAAATGCAAAAAAAATGCAAAAAAATGCAAAAAAAATGCAAAAAAAATGCAAAAAAATGCTAAAAAAAATGCAAAAAAATGCAAAAAAAAAAAGCAAAAAAAAATGCAAAAAAAACACAAAAAAATGAAAAAAAATGCAAAAAAAAATGCAAAAAAATGCAAAAAAAATGCAAAAAAAATGCAAAAAAAATGCAAAAAAATGCAAAAAAAAAGTGCAAAAAAAACAAAAAAAAATGCAAAAAAAAATGCAAAAAAAATGCAAAAAAATGCAAAAAAAATGCAAAAAAAATGCAAAAAAAATGCAAAAAAATGCAAAAAAATGCAAAAAAACAAAAAAAATGCAAAAAAAATGCAAAAAAATGCAAAAAAAAATGCAAAAAAAATGCAAAAAAAAATGCAAAAAAATGCAAAAAAAATGCAAAAAAACACAAAAAAACAAAAAAAATGCAAAAAAAACACAAAAAAAATGCAAAAAAAATGCAAAAAAAAATGCAAAAAATTCAAAAAAAATGCAAAAAAACACAAAAAAATGCAAAAAAAACACAAAAAAAATGCAAAAAAAAATGCAAAAAAAATGCAAAAAAAAATGCAAAAAATGCAAAAAAAATGCAAAAAAAACACAAAAAAATGAAAAAAAAATGCAAAAAAAATGCAAAAAAATGCAAAAAAATGCAAAAAAACAAAACAAAAAAAATGCAAAAAAATTGCAAAAAAAATGCAAAAAATGCAAAAAAAATGCAAAAAAATGTAAAAAAAAAAAGTGCAAAAAAAACACAAAAAATGCAAAAAAAAAATGCAAAAAAAATGCAAAAAAATGCAAAAAAAAATGCAAAAAAATGCAAAAAAAAACAAAAAAAATGCAAAAAAAAATGCAAAAAAATGCAAAAAAAATGCAAAAAAAATGCAAAAAAATGCAAAAAAACAAAACAAAAAAAATGCAAAAAAATTGCAAAAAAAATGCAAAAAATGCAAAAAAAATGCAAAAAAATGCAAAAAAAATGCAAAAAAACACAAAAAAATGCTAAAAAAAAATGCTAAAAAAAAAACAAAAAAAATGCAAAAAAATTGCAAAAAAATGAAAAAAATGCAAAAAAAAAATGCAAAAAAATGCAAAAAAAAAATGCAAAAAAAACAAAAAAAACAAAAAAAATGCAAAAAAAATGCAAAAAAATGCAAAAAAATGCAAAAAAATGCAAAAAAAATGCAAAAAAATGCAAAAAAACAAAACAAAAAAAATGCAAAAAAATTGCAAAAAAAATGCAAAAAATGCAAAAAAAAATGCAAAAAAATGCAAAAAAAATGCAAAAAAAAAATGCAAAAAACCCACAAAAAAATGCAAAAAAAATGCAAAAAAATGCAAAAAAAGTACAAAAAAAATGCAAAAAATGCAAAAAAAACACAAAAAAATGCAAAAAATGCAAAAAAAACACAAAAAAATGCAAAAAAACCCACAAAAAATGCAAAAAAAATGTAAAAAAAAAGTGCAAAAAAAACACAAAAAATGCAAAAAAAAAATGCAAAAAAAATGCAAAAAAATGCAAAAAAAAATGCAAAAAAATGCAAAAAAAACACAAAAAATGCAAAAAAAACCCCACAAAAAAATGCAAAAAAAATGTAAAAAAAAAGTGCAAAAAAAACAAAAAAAATGCAAAAAAAAATGCAAAAAAATGCAAAAAAAATGCAAAAAAAATGCAAAAAAATGCAAAAAAAATGCAAAAAAAATGCAAAAAAAATGCAAAAAAATGCAAAAAAAATGCAAAAAAAATGCAAAAAAAATGCAAAAAAAATGCAAAAAAACACAAAAAAATGCAAAAAAAAATGCTAAAAAAAAAACAAAAAAAATGCAAAAAAATTGCAAAAAAAATGCAAAAAATGCAAAAAAAATGCAAAAAAATGCAAAAAAAAAATGCAAAAAAATGCAAAAAAAAATGCAAAAAAAACACAAAAAAATGCAAAAAAAACAAAAAAAATGCAAAAAAAAATGCAAAAAAAATGCAAAAAAAAATGCAAAAAATGCAAAAAAAATGCAAAAAAAACACAAAAAAATGAAAAAAAAATGCAAAAAAAATGCAAAAAAATGCAAAAAAAATGCAAAAAAACAAAACAAAAAAAATGCAAAAAAATTGCAAAAAAAATGCAAAAAATGCAAAAAAAAATGCAAAAAAATTCAAAAAAAAAAAAGCAAAAAACCCACAAAAAAATGCAAAAAAAATGTAAAAAAAAAGTGCAAAAAAAACACAAAAAATGCAAAAAAAAAATGCAAAAAAAATGCAAAAAAATGCAAAAAAAAATGCAAAAAAATGCAAAAAAAATGCAAAAAATGCAAAAAAAAACACAAAAAATGCAAAAAAAACCCACAAAAAAATGCAAAAAAAATGTAAAAAAAAAGTGCAAAAAAAACAAAAAAAATGCAAAAAAAAATGCAAAAAAATGCAAAAAAAATGCAAAAAAAATGCAAAAAAATGCAAAAAAAATGCAAAAAAAATGCAAAAAAATGCAAAAAAAATGCAAAAAAAATGCAAAAAAATGCAAAAAAAAATGCAAAAAAACACAAAAAAATGCAAAAAAAAAATGCTAAAAAAAAAACAAAAAAAATGCAAAAAAATTGCAAAAAAAATGAAAAAAATGCAAAAAAAAAAATGCAAAAAAATGCAAAAAAAAAATGCAAAAAAACAAAAAAAACAAAAAAAATGCAAAAAAAATGCAAAAAAATGCAAAAAAAATGCAAAAAAATGCAAAAAAAATGCAAAAAAATGCAAAAAAAATGCAAAAAAAATGCAAAAAAAATGCAAAAAAACACAAAAAATGCAAAAAAAAAATGCTAAAAAAATGCAAAAAAAATGCAAAAAAATGCAAAAAAACAAAACAAAAAAAATGCAAAAAAATTGCAAAAAAAATGCAAAAAATGCAAAAAAAAATGCAAAAAAATGCAAAAAAATGCAAAAAAAAAATGCAAAAAACCCACAAAAAAATGCAAAAAAAATGCAAAAAAATGCAAAAAAAATACAAAAAAAATGCAAAAAATGCAAAAAAAACACAAAAAAATGCAAAAAATGCAAAAAAAACACAAAAAAATGCAAAAAAACCCACAAAAAATGCAAAAAAAATGTAAAAAAAAAGTGCAAAAAAAACACAAAAAATGCAAAAAAAAAATGCAAAAAAAATGCAAAAAAATGCAAAAAATGCAAAAAAACCACAAAAAAATGCAAAAAATGCAAAAAAAACACAAAAAAATGCAAAAAACCCCACAAAAAATGCAAAAAAATGTAAAAAAAAGTGCAAAAAAAACACAAAAAAAATGCAAAAAAAAATGCAAAAAAAATGCAAAAAAAAAATGCAAAAAAATGCAAAAAAAATGCAAAAAAATGCAAAAAAAAATGCAAAAAATGCAAAAAAAACACAAAAAATGCAAAAAAAAACCCACAAAAAAATGCAAAAAAATGTAAAAAAAAAGTGCAAAAAAAACAAAAAAAATGCAAAAAAAAATGCAAAAAAAATGCAAAAAAATGCAAAAAAAATGCAAAAAAATGCAAAAAAAATGCAAAAAAAATGCAAAAAAATGCTAAAAAAAATGCAAAAAAATGCAAAAAAAAAAAGCAAAAAAAAATGCAAAAAAACACAAAAAAATGAAAAAAAATGCAAAAAAAAATGCAAAAAAATGCAAAAAAAATGCAAAAAAAATGCAAAAAAAATGCAAAAAAATGCAAAAAAAAAGTGCAAAAAAAACAAAAAAAAATGCAAAAAAAAATGCAAAAAAAATGCAAAAAAATGCAAAAAAAATGCAAAAAAAATGCAAAAAAAATGCAAAAAAATGCAAAAAAATGCAAAAAAACAAAAAAAAATGCAAAAAAAATGCAAAAAAATGCAAAAAAATGCAAAAAAAATGCAAAAAAAATGCAAAAAAATGCAAAAAAATGCAAAAAAACACAAAAAAACAAAAAAAATGCAAAAAAAATGCAAAAAAATGCAAAAAAAAATGCAAAAAAAATGCAAAAAAAATGCAAAAAAACACAAAAAAATGCAAAAAAAACACAAAAAAAATGCAAAAAAAATGCAAAAAAAATGCAAAAAAAAATGCAAAAAATGCAAAAAAAATGCAAAAAAACACAAAAAAATGCAAAAAAAACACAAAAAAAATGCAAAAAAAAATGCAAAAAAAATGCAAAAAAAAATGCAAAAAATGCAAAAAAAATGCAAAAAAAACACAAAAAAATGCAAAAAAATTGCAAAAAAAATGCAAAAAATGCAAAAAAAAATGCAAAAAAATTCAAAAAAAAAAAAGCAAAAAACCCACAAAAAATGCAAAAAAAATGTAAAAAAAAAGTGCAAAAAAAACACAAAAAATGCAAAAAAAAAATGCAAAAAAAATGCAAAAAAATGCAAAAAAAAATGCAAAAAAATGCAAAAAAAATGCAAAAAATGCAAAAAAAAACACAAAAAATGCAAAAAAAACCCACAAAAAAATGCAAAAAAAATGTAAAAAAAAAGTGCAAAAAAAACAAAAAAAATGCAAAAAAAAATGCAAAAAAATGCAAAAAAAATGCAAAAAAAATGCAAGAAAATGCAAAAAAAATGCAAAAAAAATGCAAAAAAAATGCAAAAAAATGCAAAAAAAATGCAAAAAAAATGCAAAAAAATGCAAAAAAAAATGCAAAAAAACACAAAAAAATGCAAAAAAAAAATGCTAAAAAAAAAACAAAAAAAATGCAAAAAAATTGCAAAAAAAATGAAAAAAATGCAAAAAAAAAAATGCAAAAAAATGCAAAAAAAAAAATGCAAAAAAACAAAAAAAACAAAAAAAATGCAAAAAAAATGCAAAAAAATGCAAAAAAAATGCAAAAAAATGCAAAAAAAATGCAAAAAAATGCAAAAAAAATGCAAAAAAAATGCAAAAAAAATGCAAAAAAACACAAAAAAATGCAAAAAAAAAATGCTAAAAAAATGCAAAAAAAATGCAAAAAAATGCAAAAAAACAAAACAAAAAAAATGCAAAAAAATTGCAAAAAAAATGCAAAAAATGCAAAAAAAAATGCAAAAAAATGCAAAAAAATGCAAAAAAAAAATGCAAAAAACCCACAAAAAAATGCAAAAAAAATGCAAAAAAATGCAAAAAAAATACAAAAAAAATGCAAAAAATGCAAAAAAAACACAAAAAAATGCAAAAAATGCAAAAAAAACACAAAAAAATGCAAAAAAACCCACAAAAAATGCAAAAAAAATGTAAAAAAAAAGTGCAAAAAAAACACAAAAAATGCAAAAAAAAAATGCAAAAAAAATGCAAAAAAATGCAAAAAATGCAAAAAAACCACAAAAAAATGCAAAAAATGCAAAAAAACCACAAAAAAATGCAAAAAACCCCACAAAAAATGCAAAAAAATGTAAAAAAAAGTGCAAAAAAAACACAAAAAAAATGCAAAAAAAAATGCAAAAAAAATGCAAAAAAAAAATGCAAAAAAATGCAAAAAAAATGCAAAAAAATGCAAAAAAAAATGCAAAAAATGCAAAAAAAAACACAAAAAATGCAAAAAAAAACCACAAAAAAATGCAAAAAAAATGTAAAAAAAAAGTGCAAAAAAAACAAAAAAAATGCAAAAAAAAATGCAAAAAAAATGCAAAAAAATGCAAAAAAAATGCAAAAAAATGCAAAAAAATGCAAAAAAAATGCAAAAAAATGCTAAAAAAAATGCAAAAAAATGCAAAAAAAAAAAGCAAAAAAAAATGCAAAAAAACACAAAAAAATGAAAAAAAATGCAAAAAAAAATGCAAAAAAATGCAAAAAAAATGCAAAAAAAATGCAAAAAAAATGCAAAAAAATGCAAAAAAAAAGTGCAAAAAAAACAAAAAAAAATGCAAAAAAAAATGCAAAAAAAATGCAAAAAAATGCAAAAAAAATGCAAAAAAAATGCAAAAAAAATGCAAAAAAATGCAAAAAAATGCAAAAAAACAAAAAAAATGCAAAAAAAATGCAAAAAAATGCAAAAAAATGCAAAAAAAATGCAAAAAAAAATGCAAAAAAATGCAAAAAAAATGCAAAAAAACACAAAAAAACAAAAAAAATGCAAAAAAAATGCAAAAAAATGCAAAAAAAAATGCAAAAAAAATGCAAAAAAAATGCAAAAAAACACAAAAAAATGCAAAAAAAACACAAAAAAAATGCAAAAAAAATGCAAAAAAAATGCAAAAAAAAATGCAAAAAATGCAAAAAAAATGCAAAAAAACACAAAAAAATGCAAAAAAAACACAAAAAAAATGCAAAAAAAAATGCAAAAAAAATGCAAAAAAAAATGCAAAAAATGCAAAAAAAATGCAAAAAAAACACAAAAAAATGAAAAAAAAATGCAAAAAAAAATGCAAAAAAATGCAAAAAAATGCAAAAAAACAAAACAAAAAAAATGCAAAAAAATTGCAAAAAAAATGCAAAAAATGCAAAAAAAATGCAAAAAAATGCAAAAAAAAAAATGCAAAAAACCCACAAAAAAATGCAAAAAAAATGTAAAAAAAAAGTGCAAAAAAAACACAAAAAATGCAAAAAAAAAATGCAAAAAAAATGCAAAAAAATGCAAAAAAAAATGCAAAAAAATGCAAAAAAAATGCAAAAAATGCAAAAAAAAACACAAAAAATGCAAAAAAACCCACAAAAAAATGCAAAAAAAATGTAAAAAAAAAGTTCAAAAAAAACACAAAAAATGCAAAAAAAAAATGCAAAAAAAATGCAAAAAAATGCAAAAAAAAATGCAAAAAAATGCAAAAAAAACACAAAAAATGCAAAAAAAAACCACAAAAAAATGCAAAAAAAATGTAAAAAAAAAGTGCAAAAAAAACAAAAAAAATGCAAAAAAAAATGCAAAAAAATGCAAAAAAAATGCAAAAAAAATGCAAAAAAATGCAAAAAAATGCAAAAAAACAAAACAAAAAAAATGCAAAAAAATTGCAAAAAAAATGCAAAAAATGCAAAAAAAATGCAAAAAAATGCAAAAAAAATGCAAAAAAACACAAAAAAATGCTAAAAAAAAATGCTAAAAAAAAAACAAAAAAAATGCAAAAAAATTGCAAAAAAATGAAAAAAATGCAAAAAAAAAAATGCAAAAAAATGCAAAAAAAAAATGCAAAAAAAACAAAAAAAACAAAAAAAATGCAAAAAAAATGCAAAAAAATGCAAAAAAATGCAAAAAAATGCAAAAAAATGCAAAAAAAATGCAAAAAATGCAAAAAATGCAAAAAAAAATGCAAAAAAATGCAAAAAAAATGCAAAAAAAAAATGCAAAAAACCCACAAAAAAATGCAAAAAAAATGCAAAAAAATGCAAAAAAAGTACAAAAAAAATGCAAAAAATGCAAAAAAAACACAAAAAAATGCAAAAAATGCAAAAAAAATGCAAAAAAAACCACAAAAAATGCAAAAAAAATGTAAAAAAAAAGTGCAAAAAAAACACAAAAAATGCAAAAAAAAAATGCAAAAAAAATGCAAAAAAATGCAAAAAAAAATGCAAAAAAATGCAAAAAAAACACAAAAAATGCAAAAAAAACCCACAAAAAAATGCAAAAAAAATGTAAAAAAAAAGTGCAAAAAAAAACAAAAAAAATGCAAAAAAAAATGCAAAAAAATGCAAAAAAAATGCAAAAAAAATGCAAAAAAATGCAAAAAAAATGCAAAAAAAATGCAAAAAAAATGCAAAAAAATGCAAAAAAAATGCAAAAAAAATGCAAAAAAAATGCAAAAAAAATGCAAAAAAACACAAAAAAATGCAAAAAAAAAAATGCTAAAAAAAAAACAAAAAAAATGCAAAAAAATTGCAAAAAAAATGCAAAAAATGCAAAAAAAATGCAAAAAAATGCAAAAAAAAAATGCAAAAAAATGCAAAAAAAAATGCAAAAAAAATGCAAAAAAAAATGCAAAAAATGCAAAAAAAATGCAAAAAAACAAAACAAAAAAAATGCAAAAAAATTGCAAAAAAAATGCAAAAAATGCAAAAAAAAATGCAAAAAAATTCAAAAAAAAAGTGCAAAAAAAACACAAAAAATGCAAAAAAAAAATGCAAAAAAAATGCAAAAAAATGCAAAAAAAAATGCAAAAAAATGCAAAAAAAATGCAAAAAATGCAAAAAAAACACAAAAAATGCAAAAAAAACCCACAAAAAAATGCAAAAAAAATGTAAAAAAAAAGTGCAAAAAAAACAAAAAAAATGCAAAAAAAAATGCAAAAAAATGCAAAAAAAATGCAAAAAAAATGCAAAAAAATGCAAAAAAAAATGCAAAAAAAATGCAAAAAAAATGCAAAAAAATGCAAAAAAAATGCAAAAAAAATGCAAAAAAATGAAAAAAAAAATGCAAAAAAACACAAAAAAATGCAAAAAAAAAAATGCTAAAAAAAAAACAAAAAAAATGCAAAAAAATTGCAAAAAAAATGAAAAAAATGCAAAAAAAAAATGCAAACAAATGCAAAAAAAAAATGCAAAAAAACAAAAAAAACAAAAAAAATGCAAAAAAAATGCAAAAAAATGCAAAAAAAATGCAAAAAAACACAAAAAAATGCAAAAAAAAAATGCTAAAAAAATGCAAAAAAAATGCAAAAAAATGCAAAAAAACAAAACAAAAAAAATGCAAAAAAATTGCAAAAAAAATGCAAAAAAAGCAAAAAAAAATGCAAAAAAATGCAAAAAAATGCAAAAAAAAAATGCAAAAAACCCACAAAAAAATGCAAAAAAAATGCAAAAAAATGCAAAAAAAATACAAAAAAAATGCAAAAAATGCAAAAAAAACACAAAAAAATGCAAAAAATGCAAAAAAAACACAAAAAAATGCAAAAAAACCCACAAAAAATGCAAAAAAAATGTAAAAAAAAAGTGCAAAAAAAACACAAAAAATGCAAAAAAAAAATGCAAAAAAAATGCAAAAAAATGCAAAAAAAAATGTAAAAAAATGCAAAAAAAACACAAAAAATGCAAAAAAAACCCACAAAAAAATGCAAAAAAAATGTAAAAAAAAAGTGCAAAAAAAACAAAAAAAATGCAAAAAAAAATGCAAAAAAATGCAAAAAAAATGCAAAAAAAATGCAAAAAAAATGCAAAAAAACAAAAAAATGCAAAAAAAAAATGCTAAAAAAAAAACAAAAAAAATGCAAAAAAATTGCAAAAAAAATGCAAAAAAAATGCAAAAAAATGCAAAAAAAAATGCAAAAAAATGCAAAAAAAAATGCAAAAAAAACACAAAAAAATGCAAAAAAAACACAAAAAAAATGCAAAAAAAAATGCAAAAAAAATGCAAAAAAAAATGCAAAAAATGCAAAAAAAATGCAAAAAAAACACAAAAAAATGAAAAAAAAATGCAAAAAAAATGCAAAAAAATGCAAAAAAAATGCAAAAAAACAAAACAAAAAAAATGCAAAAAAATTGCAAAAAAAATGCAAAAAATGCAAAAAAAATGCAAAAAAATGCAAAAAAAAAAATGCAAAAAACCCACAAAAAAATGCAAAAAAAATGTAAAAAAAAAGTGCAAAAAAAACACAAAAAATGCAAAAAAAAAATGCAAAAAAAATGCAAAAAAATGCAAAAAAAAATGCAAAAAAATGCAAAAAAAATGCAAAAAATGCAAAAAAAAACACAAAAAATGCAAAAAAAACCCACAAAAAAATGCAAAAAAAATGTAAAAAAAAAGTGCAAAAAAAACAAAAAAAATGCAAAAAAAAATGCAAAAAAAATGCAAAAAAAATGCAAAAAAATGCAAAAAAAATGCAAAAAAAATGCAAAAAAAATGCAAAAAATGCAAAAAAAATGCAAAAAAAATGCAAAAAAATGCAAAAAAAATGCAAAAAAACAAAAAAATGCAAAAAAAAAATGCTAAAAAAAAAACAAAAAAAATGCAAAAAAATTGCAAAAAAAATGAAAAAAATGCAAAAAAAAAATGCAAAAAAATGCAAAAAAAAAATGCAAAAAAACAAAAAAAACAAAAAAAATGCAAAAAAAATGCAAAAAAATGCAAAAAAAATGCAAAAAAATGCAAAAAAAATGCAAAAAAATGCAAAAAAAATGCAAAAAAATGCAAAAAAACAAAACAAAAAAAATGCAAAAAAATTGCAAAAAAAATGCAAAAAATGCAAAAAAAAATGCAAAAAAATGCAAAAAAATGCAAAAAAAAAATGCAAAAAACCCACAAAAAAATGCAAAAAAAATGCAAAAAAATGCAAAAAAAATACAAAAAAAATGCAAAAAATGCAAAAAAAACACAAAAAAATGCAAAAAATGCAAAAAAAACACAAAAAAATGCAAAAAAACCCACAAAAAATGCAAAAAAAATGTAAAAAATGCAAAAAAAAAATGCAAAAAAAATGCAAAAAAATGCAAAAAAAATGCAAAAAAATGCAAAAAAAACACAAAAAATGCAAAAAAAATGCAAAAAAAATGTAAAAAAAAAGTGCAAAAAAAAAAAAAAAAATGCAAAAAAAAATGCAAAAAAATGCAAAAAAAATGCAAAAAAAATGCAAAAAAATGCAAAAAAAATGCAAAAAAAATGCAAAAAAAATGCAAAAAAATGCAAAAAAAAATGCAAAAAAAAAATGCTAAAAAAAAAACAAAAAAAATGCAAAAAAATTGCAAAAAAAATGAAAAAAATGCAAAAAAAAAAATGCAAAAAAATGCAAAAAAAAAATGCAAAAAAACAAAAAAAACAAAAAAAATGCAAAAAAAATGCAAAAAAATGCAAAAAAAATGCAAAAAAATGCAAAAAAAATGCAAAAAAATGCAAAAAAAATGCAAAAAAAATGCAAAAAAAATGCAAAAAAACACAAAAAAATGCAAAAAAAAAATGCTAAAAAAATGCAAAAAAAATGCAAAAAAATGCAAAAAAACAAAACAAAAAAAATGCAAAAAAATTGCAAAAAAAATGCAAAAAATGCAAAAAAAAATGCAAAAAAATGCAAAAAAATGCAAAAAAAAAATGCAAAAAACCACAAAAAAATGCAAAAAAAATGCAAAAAAATGCAAAAAAAATACAAAAAAAATGCAAAAAATGCAAAAAAAACACAAAAAAATGCAAAAAATGCAAAAAAAACACAAAAAATGCAAAAAAACCCACAAAAAATGCAAAAAAAATGTAAAAAAAAAGTGCAAAAAAAACACAAAAAATGCAAAAAAAAAATGCAAAAAAAATGCAAAAAAATGCAAAAAATGCAAAAAAACCACAAAAAAATGCAAAAAATGCAAAAAAAACACAAAAAAATGCAAAAAACCCCACAAAAAATGCAAAAAAATGTAAAAAAAAGTGCAAAAAAAACACAAAAAAAATGCAAAAAAAAATGCAAAAAAAATGCAAAAAAAAAATGCAAAAAAATGCAAAAAAAATGCAAAAAAATGCAAAAAAAAATGCAAAAAATGCAAAAAAAAACACAAAAAATGCAAAAAAAAACCACAAAAAAATGCAAAAAAATGTAAAAAAAAAGTGCAAAAAAAACAAAAAAAATGCAAAAAAAAAATGCAAAAAAAATGCAAAAAAAATGCAAAAAAAATGCAAAAAAATGCAAAAAAATGCAAAAAAAAATGCAAAAAAAATGCTAAAAAAAATGCAAAAAAATGCAAAAAAAAAAAGCAAAAAAAATGCAAAAAAACACAAAAAAATGAAAAAAAATGCAAAAAAAAAATGCAAAAAAATGCAAAAAAAAATGCAAAAAAAATGCAAAAAAAAATGCAAAAAAAATGCAAAAAAAAAGTGCAAAAAAAAACAAAAAAAAATGCAAAAAAAAATGCAAAAAAAAATGCAAAAAAATGCAAAAAAAATGCAAAAAAATGCAAAAAAAATGCAAAAAAATGCAAAAAAAATGCAAAAAAACAAAAAAAAATGCAAAAAAAATGCAAAAAAATGCAAAAAAAATGCAAAAAAAATGCAAAAAAAAATGCAAAAAAATGCAAAAAAAATGCAAAAAAACACAAAAAAACAAAAAAAATGCAAAAAAAATGCAAAAAAAATGCAAAAAAAAATGCAAAAAAAATGCAAAAAAAATGCAAAAAAAACACAAAAAAATGCAAAAAAAACACAAAAAAAATGCAAAAAAAATGCAAAAAAAAATGCAAAAAAAAATGCAAAAAATGCAAAAAAAATGCAAAAAAACACAAAAAAATGCAAAAAAAACACAAAAAAAATGCAAAAAAAAATGCAAAAAAAAATGCAAAAAAAAATGCAAAAAATGCAAAAAAAATGCAAAAAAAACACAAAAAAATGAAAAAAAAATGCAAAAAAAATGCAAAAAAATGCAAAAAAATGCAAAAAAACAAACAAAAAAAATGCAAAAAAATTGCAAAAAAAATGCAAAAAATGCAAAAAAAAATGCAAAAAAATGCAAAAAAAAAATGCAAAAAACCCACAAAAAAATGCAAAAAAAATGTAAAAAAAAAGTGCAAAAAAAACACAAAAAATGCAAAAAAAAAATGCAAAAAAATGCAAAAAAAATGCAAAAAAAATGCAAAAAAATGCAAAAAAAATGCAAAAAAATGCAAAAAAAAACACAAAAAATGCAAAAAAAACCCACAAAAAAATGCAAAAAAAATGTAAAAAAAAAGTTCAAAAAAAACACAAAAAAGCAAAAAAAAAATGCAAAAAAAAAATGCAAAAAAAATGCAAAAAAATGCAAAAAAAATGCAAAAAAATGCAAAAAAAACACAAAAAATGCAAAAAAAAACCACAAAAAAATGCAAAAAAAATGTAAAAAAAAAGTGCAAAAAAAACAAAAAAAATGCAAAAAAAATGCAAAAAAATGCAAAAAAAAATGCAAAAAAAATGCAAAAAAATGCAAAAAAATGCAAAAAAAACAAAACAAAAAAAATGCAAAAAAATTGCAAAAAAAAATGCAAAAAATGCAAAAAAAATGCAAAAAAAATGCAAAAAAAATGCAAAAAAACACAAAAAAATGCTAAAAAAAAAATGCTAAAAAAAAAAACAAAAAAAATGCAAAAAAATTGCAAAAAAAATGAAAAAA
>JAKRKW010000126.1:0-68136 GCA_023566125.1 Zingel zingel
AAAAAAATGCAAAAAAAATGCAAAAAAAAATGCAAAAAAAATGCAAAAAAATGCAAAAAAAAATGCAAAAAAAATGCAAAAAAAAATGCAAAAAAAATTCAAAAAAAATGCAAAAAAATGCAAAAAAAAATGCAAAAAAATGCAAAAAAAAATGCAAAAAAAAAATGCAAAAAAATGCAAAAAAATGTAAAAAAAATGCAAAAAAAATGCAAAAAAAAAAATGCAAAAAAAATGCAAAAAATGCAAAAAAAAACACAAAAAAATGCAAAAAAAATGCAAAAAAAAATGCAAAAAATTGCAAAAAAAAAAAGCAAAAAAAATGCAAAAAAATGCAAAAAAAAATGCAAAAAAATGCAAAAAAATGCAAAAAAAATGCAAAAAAAATGCAAAAAAAAATGCAAAAAAAATGCAAAAAAATGCAAAAAAAATGCAAAAAAAAATCCAAAAAAAAATGCAAAAAAATGCAAAAAAAATGCAAAAAAAAAATGCAAAAAAATGCAAAAAAAAAAATGCAAAAAAAATGCAAAAAAAATGCAAAAAAAAAATGCAAAAAAAAGCAAAAAAAAATGCAAAAAAAATGCAAAAAAAAATGCAAAAAAAAAAGCAAAAAAATGCAAAAAAAAATGCAAAAAAAAATGCAAAAAAAAATGCAAAAAAAAATGCAAAAAAAATGCAAAAAAATGCAAAAAAAAATGCAAAAAAATGCAAAAAAAAAAGCAAAAAAAATGCAAAAAAAATGCAAAAAAAAATGCAAAAAAATGCAAAAAAAATGCAAAAAAAAATGCAAAAAAAATGCAAAAAAATGCAAAAAAAAAAACACAAAAAAAGCAAAAAAAATGCAAAAAAAATGCAAAAAAAATGCAAAAAAAATGCAAAAAATTGCAAAAAAAAAAGCAAAAAAAATGCAAAAAAAATGCAAAAAAAAATGCAAAAAAAATGCAAAAAAATGCAAAAAAAATGCAAAAAAAATGCAAAAAAAAATGCAAAAAAAATGCAAAAAAAAATGCAAAAAATTGCAAAAAAAAAGCAAAAAAAATGCAAAAAAAATGCAAAAAAAAAAGCAAAAAAATGCAAAAAAAATGCAAAAAAAATGCAAAAAAATGCAAAAAAAAAACACAAAAAAAGCAAAAAAAATGCAAAAAAAATGCGAAAAAAAATGCAAAAAAAAATGCAAAAAAATTGCAAAAAAATGCAAAAAAAAATGCAAAAAAATGCAAAAAAAAGCAAAAAAAATGCAAAAAAAATGCAAAAAAAATGCAAAAAAATGCAAAAAAAATGCAAAAAAAAATGCAAAAAAAATGCAAAAAAATGCAAAAAAAAAACACAAAAAAAAGCAAAAAAAATGCAAAAAAAATGCAAAAAAAATGCAAAAAAAATGCAAAAAAAAATGCAAAAAAATGCAAAAAAAATGCAAAAAAAATGCAAAAAAAAATGCAAAAAAAAAATGCAAAAAAATGCAAAAAAATGCAAAAAAAATGCAAAAAAATGCAAAAAAAAAGCAAAAAAAATGCAAAAAAAATGCAAAAAAAAATGCAAAAAAATGCAAAAAAAATGCAAAAAAATGCAAAAAAAAATGCAAAAAAATGCAAAAAAAAATGCAAAAAAAAAATGCAAAAAAAATGCAAAAAATGCAAAAAAAAATGCAAAAAATTGCAAAAAAAAATGCAAAAAAATGCAAAAAAAATGCAAAAAAAATGCAAAAAAAAATGCAAAAAAAAATGCAAAAAAAATGCAAAAAAATGCAAAAAAAAAATGCAAAAAAATGCAAAAAAATGCAAAAAAAAATGCAAAAAAAATGCAAAAAAAAATGCAAAAAAATGCAAAAAAAATGCAAAAAAAAATGCAAAAAAAATGCAAAAAAATGCAAAAAAAAAACACAAAAAAATGCAAAAAAATGCAAAAAAAAATGCAAAAAAAATGCAAAAAAAAATGCAAAAAAAATGCAAAAAAAATGCAAAAAAATGCAAAAAAAAAACACAAAAAAATGCAAAAAAATGCAAAAAAAAATGCAAAAAAAATGCAAAAAAAAATGCAAAAAAAAATGCAAAAAAATGCAAAAAAAAATGCAAAAAATTGCAAAAAAAATGCAAAAAAATGCAAAAAAAAATGCAAAAAAAATGCAAAAAAAAATGCAAAAAAAAATGCAAAAAAAATGCAAAAAAATGCAAAAAAAAATGCTAAAAAATGCAAAAAAAAAGCAACAAAAATGCAAAAAAAATGCAAAAAAAAATGCAAAAAAATGCAAAAAAAATGCAAAAAAAAATGCAAAAAAAAATGCAAAAAAATGCAAAAAAAAAACACAAAAAAAAGCAAAAAAAATGCAAAAAAAATGCAAAAAAAATGCAAAAAAAAATGCAAAAAAATGCAAAAAAAAATGCAAAAAAAAATGCAAAAAAAATGCAAAAAATTGCAAAAAAAAAGCAAAAAAAATGCAAAAAAATGCAAAAAAAAATGCAAAAAAATGCAAAAAAAAATGCAAAAAAAATGCAAAAAAATGCAAAAAAAAAACACAAAAAAAGCAAAAAAAATGCAAAAAAAAAATGCAAAAAAAATGCAAAAAAATGCAAAAAAAAATGCAAAAAAAATGCAAAAAAAAATGCAAAAAAAAATGCAAAAAAATGCAAAAAAAAATGCAAAAAATTGCAAAAAAAAATGCAAAAAAATGCAAAAAAATGCAAAAAAATGCCAAAAAAAAATGCAAAAAAAAATGCAAAAAAATGCAAAAAAAAATGCAAAAAAAATGCAAAAAAATGCAAAAAAAATGCAAAAAAAAATCCAAAAAAAAATGCAAAAAAAATGCAAAAAAAAAATGCAAAAAAAAATGCAAAAAAATGCAAAAAAAAATGCAAAAAAAAATGCAAAAAAATGCAAAAAAAAATGCAAAAAATTGCAAAAAAAATGCAAAAAAATGCAAAAAAAAATGCAAAAAAATGCAAAAAAAATGCAAAAAAAAATGCAAAAAAAAATGCAAAAAAAATGCAAAAAAATGCAAAAAAAAATGCAAAAAAAATGCAAAAAAAAATGCAAAAAAAATGCAAAAAAATGCAAAAAAAAACACAAAAAAAAGCAAAAAAAATGCAAAAAAAATGCAAAAAAAAATGCAAAAAAATGCAAAAAAAAATGCAAAAAAAAATGCAAAAAAAATGCAAAAAAATGCAAAAAAAAAACACAAAAAAATGCAAAAAAATGCAAAAAAAAATGCAAAAAAAATGCAAAAAAAAATGCAAAAAAAAATGCAAAAAAAATGCAAAAAAAAATGCAAAAAATTGCAAAAAAATGCAAAAAAATGCAAAAAAAAATGCAAAAAAAATGCAAAAAAAAATGCAAAAAAAAATGCAAAAAAAATGCAAAAAAATGCAAAAAAAATGCTAAAAAATGCAAAAAAAAGCAAAAAAAATGCAAAAAAAATGCAAAAAAAAATGCAAAAAAATGCAAAAAAAATGCAAAAAAAAATGCAAAAAAAATGCAAAAAAATGCAAAAAAAAAACACAAAAAAAAGCAAAAAAAATGCAAAAAAAATGCAAAAAAAATGCAAAAAAAAATGCAAAAAAATGCAAAAAAAATGCAAAAAAAAATGCAAAAAAAATGCAAAAAATTGCAAAAAAAAAAGCAAAAAAAATGCAAAAAAATGCAAAAAAAAATGCAAAAAAATGCTAAAAAAAATGCTAAAAAAATGCAAAAAAATGCAAAAAAAAAAACACAAAAAAAAGCAAAAAAAATGCAAAAAAAAATGCAAAAAAAATGCAAAAAAATGCAAAAAAAAAATGCAAAAAAAATGCAAAAAAAAATGCAAAAAAAAATGCAAAAAAATGCAAAAAAAAATGCAAAAAATTGCAAAAAAAAATGCAAAAAAATGCAAAAAAAAATGCAAAAAAAATGCAAAAAAAAATGCAAAAAAAAATGCAAAAAAAATGCAAAAAAATGCAAAAAAAAATGCAAAAAAATGCAAAAAAAAGCAAAAAAAATGCAAAAAAAAATGCAAAAAAAAATGCAAAAAAAATGCAAAAAAATGCAAAAAAAAATGCAAAAAAATGCAAAAAAAGCAAAAAAAATGCAAAAAAAATGCAAAAAAAAATGCAAAAAAAATGCAAAAAAATGCAAAAAAAAATGCAAAAAAATGCAAAAAAAATGCAAAAAAAAATGCAAAAAAAAATGCAAAAAAAAATGCAAAAAAAAATGCAAAAAAATGCAAAAAAAAAATGCAAAAAAATGCAAAAAAATGCAAAAAAAAATGCAAAAAAAATGCAAAAAAAAATGCAAAAAAAAATGCAAAAAAAATGCAAAAAATGCAAAAAAAAAATGCAAAAAATTGCAAAAAAAAAGCAAAAAAAAATGCAAAAAAATGCAAAAAAAATGCAAAAAAAATGCAAAAAAAAATGCAAAAAAAATGCAAAAAAATGCAAAAAAAAATGCAAAAAAAAATGCAAAAAAAAATGCAAAAAAAAATGCAAAAAATGCAAAAAATGCAAAAAAAAAATGCAAAAAATTGCAAAAAAAAAAGCAAAAAAAATGCAAAAAAAAAATGCAAAAAAAATGCAAAAAAATGCAAAAAAAAAACACAAAAAAATGCAAAAAAATGCAAAAAAAAATGCAAAAAATTGCAAAAAAAAAAGCAAAAAAAATGCAAAAAAAATGCAAAAAAAAATGCAAAAAAAAATGCAAAAAAATGCAAAAAAAAAACACAAAAAAAAGCAAAAAAAATGCAAAAAAAAATGCAAAAAAAATGCAAAAAAAAATGCAAAAAAATGCAAAAAAAAATGCAAAAAAAAATGCAAAAAAAAATGCAAAAAATTGCAAAAAAAAAGCAAAAAAAATGCAAAAAAATGCAAAAAAAAATGCAAAAAAATGCAAAAAAAAATGCAAAAAAAATGCAAAAAAATGCAAAAAAAAAACACAAAAAAAGCAAAAAAAATGCAAAAAAAAAATGCAAAAAAAATGCAAAAAAATGCAAAAAAAAATGCAAAAAAAATGCAAAAAAAAATGCAAAAAAAAATGCAAAAAAATGCAAAAAAAAATGCAAAAAATTGCAAAAAAAAATGCAAAAAAATGCAAAAAAATGCAAAAAAATGCCAAAAAAAAATGCAAAAAAAAATGCAAAAAAATGCAAAAAAAAATGCAAAAAAAATGCAAAAAAATGCAAAAAAAATGCAAAAAAAAATCCAAAAAAAAATGCAAAAAAAATGCAAAAAAAAATGCAAAAAAAAATGCAAAAAAATGCAAAAAAAAATGCAAAAAAAAATGCAAAAAAATGCAAAAAAAAAATGCAAAAAATTGCAAAAAAAATGCAAAAAAATGCAAAAAAAAATGCAAAAAAATGCAAAAAAAATGCAAAAAAAAAATGCAAAAAAAAATGCAAAAAAAATGCAAAAAAATGCAAAAAAAATGCAAAAAAAAATCCAAAAAAAAATGCAAAAAAAATGCAAAAAAAATGCAAAAAAAAATGCAAAAAAATGCAAAAAAAAATGCAAAAAAAAATGCAAAAAAATGCAAAAAAAAATGCAAAAAATTGCAAAAAAAATGCAAAAAAATGCAAAAAAAAATGCAAAAAAATGCAAAAAAAATGCAAAAAAAAATGCAAAAAAAAATGCAAAAAAAATGCAAAAAAATGCAAAAAAAAATGCAAAAAAAATGCAAAAAAAAATGCAAAAAAAATGCAAAAAAAATGCAAAAAAAAACACAAAAAAAAGCAAAAAAAATGCAAAAAAAAATGCAAAAAAAAATGCAAAAAAATGCAAAAAAAAATGCAAAAAAAAATGCAAAAAAAATGCAAAAAAATGCAAAAAAAAAACACAAAAAAATGCAAAAAAATGCAAAAAAAAAATGCAAAAAAAATGCAAAAAAAAATGCAAAAAAAAATGCAAAAAAATGCAAAAAAAAATGCAAAAAATTGCAAAAAAAATGCAAAAAAATGCAAAAAAAAATGCAAAAAAAATGCAAAAAAAAATGCAAAAAAAAATGCAAAAAAAATGCAAAAAAATGCAAAAAAAATGCTAAAAAATGCAAAAAAAAGCAAAAAAAATGCAAAAAAAATGCAAAAAAAAATGCAAAAAAATGCAAAAAAAATGCAAAAAAAAATGCAAAAAAAATGCAAAAAAATGCAAAAAAAAAACACAAAAAAAAGCAAAAAAAATGCAAAAAAAATGCAAAAAAAATGCAAAAAAAAATGCAAAAAAATGCAAAAAAAATGCAAAAAAAAATGCAAAAAAAATGCAAAAAATTGCAAAAAAAAAAAGCAAAAAAAATGCAAAAAAATGCAAAAAAAAATGCAAAAAAATGCTAAAAAAAATGCTAAAAAAATGCAAAAAAATGCAAAAAAAAAAACACAAAAAAAAGCAAAAAAAATGCAAAAAAAAATGCAAAAAAAATGCAAAAAAATGCAAAAAAAAATGCAAAAAAAATGCAAAAAAAAATGCAAAAAAAAATGCAAAAAAAATGCAAAAAAAAATGCAAAAAATTGCAAAAAAAAATGCAAAAAAATGCAAAAAAAAATGCAAAAAAAATGCAAAAAAAAATGCAAAAAAAAATGCAAAAAAAATGCAAAAAAATGCAAAAAAAAATGCAAAAAAATGCAAAAAAAAGCAAAAAAAATGCAAAAAAAAATGCAAAAAAAAATGCAAAAAAAATGCAAAAAAATGCAAAAAAAAATGCAAAAAAAATGCAAAAAAAGCAAAAAAAATGCAAAAAAAATGCAAAAAAAAATGCAAAAAAAATGCAAAAAAATGCAAAAAAAAATGCAAAAAAATGCAAAAAAATGCAAAAAAAAATGCAAAAAAAATGCAAAAAAAAATGCAAAAAAAAATGCAAAAAAATGCAAAAAAAAATGCAAAAAAATGCAAAAAAATGCAAAAAAAAATGCAAAAAAAATGCAAAAAAAAATGCAAAAAAAAATGCAAAAAAAATGCAAAAAATGCAAAAAAAAAATGCAAAAAATTGCAAAAAAAAAGCAAAAAAAATGCAAAAAAATGCAAAAAAAATGCAAAAAAAATGCAAAAAAAAATGCAAAAAAAATGCAAAAAAATGCAAAAAAAAATGCAAAAAAAATGCAAAAAAAAATGCAAAAAAAAATGCAAAAAATGCAAAAAATGCAAAAAAAAAATGCAAAAAATTGCAAAAAAAAAAGCAAAAAAAATGCAAAAAAAAAATGCAAAAAAAATGCAAAAAAATGCAAAAAAAAAACACAAAAAAATGCAAAAAAATGCAAAAAAAAATGCAAAAAATTGCAAAAAAAAAAGCAAAAAAAATGCAAAAAAAATGCAAAAAAAAATGCAAAAAAAAATGCAAAAAAATGCAAAAAAAAAACACAAAAAAAAGCAAAAAAAATGCAAAAAAAATGCAAAAAAAATGCAAAAAAAAATGCAAAAAAATGCAAAAAAAAATGCAAAAAAAAATGCAAAAAAAATGCAAAAAATTGCAAAAAAAAAGCAAAAAAAATGCAAAAAAATGCAAAAAAAAATGCAAAAAAATGCAAAAAAAAATGCAAAAAAAATGCAAAAAAATGCAAAAAAAAAACACAAAAAAAGCAAAAAAAATGCAAAAAAAAAATGCAAAAAAAATGCAAAAAAATGCAAAAAAAAATGCAAAAAAAATGCAAAAAAAAATGCAAAAAAAAATGCAAAAAAATGCAAAAAAAAATGCAAAAAATTGCAAAAAAAAATGCAAAAAAATGCAAAAAAATGCAAAAAAATGCCAAAAAAAAATGCAAAAAAAAATGCAAAAAAATGCAAAAAAAAATGCAAAAAAAATGCAAAAAAATGCAAAAAAAAATGCAAAAAAAAATCCAAAAAAAAATGCAAAAAAAATGCAAAAAAAAATGCAAAAAAAAATGCAAAAAAATGCAAAAAAAAATGCAAAAAAAAATGCAAAAAAATGCAAAAAAAAATGCAAAAAATTGCAAAAAAAATGCAAAAAAATGCAAAAAAAAATGCAAAAAAATGCAAAAAAAATGCAAAAAAAAATGCAAAAAAAAATGCAAAAAAAATGCAAAAAAATGCAAAAAAAAATGCAAAAAAAATGCAAAAAAAAATGCAAAAAAAATGCAAAAAAATGCAAAAAAAAACACAAAAAAAAGCAAAAAAAATGCAAAAAAAATGCAAAAAAAAATGCAAAAAAATGCAAAAAAAAATGCAAAAAAAAATGCAAAAAAAATGCAAAAAAATGCAAAAAAAAAACACAAAAAAATGCAAAAAAATGCAAAAAAAAATGCAAAAAAAATGCAAAAAAAAATGCAAAAAAAAATGCAAAAAAATGCAAAAAAAAATGCAAAAAATTGCAAAAAAAATGCAAAAAAAATGCAAAAAAAAATGCAAAAAAAATGCAAAAAAAAATGCAAAAAAAAATGCAAAAAAAATGCAAAAAAATGCAAAAAAAAATGCTAAAAAATGCAAAAAAAAGCAAAAAAAATGCAAAAAAAATGCAAAAAAAAATGCAAAAAAATGCAAAAAAAATGCAAAAAAAAATGCAAAAAAAAATGCAAAAAAATGCAAAAAAAAAACACAAAAAAAAGCAAAAAAAATGCAAAAAAAAATGCAAAAAAAATGCAAAAAAAAATGCAAAAAAATGCAAAAAAAATGCAAAAAAAAATGCAAAAAAAATGCAAAAAATTGCAAAAAAAAAAGCAAAAAAAATGCAAAAAAATGCAAAAAAAAATGCAAAAAAATGCAAAAAAAAATGCAAAAAAAATGCAAAAAAATGCAAAAAAAAAAACACAAAAAAAAGCAAAAAAAATGCAAAAAAAAATGCAAAAAAAATGCAAAAAAATGCAAAAAAAAATGCAAAAAAAATGCAAAAAAAAATGCAAAAAAAAATGCAAAAAAATGCAAAAAAAAATGCAAAAAATTGCAAAAAAAAATGCAAAAAAATGCAAAAAAAAATGCAAAAAAAATGCAAAAAAAAATGCAAAAAAAAATGCAAAAAAAATGCAAAAAAATGCAAAAAAAAATGCAAAAAAATGCAAAAAAAAGCAAAAAAAATGCAAAAAAAAATGCAAAAAAAAATGCAAAAAAAATGCAAAAAAATGCAAAAAAAAATGCAAAAAAATGCAAAAAAAGCAAAAAAAATGCAAAAAAAATGCAAAAAAAAATGCAAAAAAAATGCAAAAAAATGCAAAAAAAAATGCAAAAAAATGCAAAAAAATGCAAAAAAAAATGCAAAAAAAATGCAAAAAAAAATGCAAAAAAAAATGCAAAAAAATGCAAAAAAAAATGCAAAAAAATGCAAAAAAATGCAAAAAAAAATGCAAAAAAAATGCAAAAAAAAATGCAAAAAAAAATGCAAAAAAAATGCAAAAAATGCAAAAAAAAAATGCAAAAAATTGCAAAAAAAAAGCAAAAAAAATGCAAAAAAATGCAAAAAAAATGCAAAAAAAATGCAAAAAAAAATGCAAAAAAAATGCAAAAAAATGCAAAAAAAAATGCAAAAAAAATGCAAAAAAAAATGCAAAAAAAAATGCAAAAAATGCAAAAAATGCAAAAAAAAAATGCAAAAAATTGCAAAAAAAAAAGCAAAAAAAATGCAAAAAAAAAATGCAAAAAAAATGCAAAAAAATGCAAAAAAAAAACACAAAAAAATGCAAAAAAATGCAAAAAAAAATGCAAAAAATTGCAAAAAAAAAAGCAAAAAAAATGCAAAAAAAATGCAAAAAAAAATGCAAAAAAATGCAAAAAAAATGCAAAAAAAAATGCAAAAAAAATGCAAAAAAAATGCAAAAAAAAAACACAAAAAAAGCAAAAAAAATGCAAAAAAAATGCAAAAAAAAATGCAAAAAAATGCAAAAAAAAATGCAAAAAAAATGCAAAAAAAAAGCAAAAAAAAATGCAAAAAAAATGCAAAAAAAAATGCAAAAAAAAATGCAAAAAAAAATGCAAAAAATGCAAAAAAAAATGCAAAAAATTGCAAAAAAAAAAGCAAAAAAAATGCAATAAAAATGCAAAAAAAAATGCAAAAAAAATGCAAAAAAAAAATGCAAAAAAAAAATGCAAAAAAATGCAAAAAAATGCAAAAAAATGCAAAAAAAAAATGCAAAAAAATGCAAAAAAAAAATGCAAAAAATGCAAAAAAAAATGCAAAAAAAATGCAAAAAAATGCAAAAAAAATGCAAAAAAAAATCCAAAAAAAAATGCAAAAAAAATGCAAAAAAAAATGCAAAAAAAATGCAAAAAATGCAAAAAAAAATGCAAAAAAAAATGCAAAAAAATGCAAAAAAAAATGCAAAAAATTGCAAAAAAAATGCAAAAAAATGCAAAAAAAAATGCAAAAAATGCAAAAAAAAATGCAAAAAAAAAAATGCAAAAAAATGCAAAAAAATGTAAAAAAAAGCAAAAAAAATGCAAAAAAAAAATGCAAAAAAAATGCAAAAAAATGCAAAAAAAAAACACAAAAAAATGCAAAAAAAATGCAAAAAAAAATGCAAAAAATTGCAAAAAAAAAACACAAAAAAATGCAAAAAAAATGCAAAAAAAAATGCAAAAAAAATGCAAAAAAATGCAAAAAAAAAACACAAAAAAAAAGCAAAAAAAATGCAAAAAAAATGCAAAAAAAAATGCAAAAAAATGCAAAAAAAATGCAAAAAAAATGCAAAAAAAAAATGCAAAAAAATGCAAAAAAATGCAAAAAAAAAACACAAAAAAATGCAAAAAAAATGCAAAAAAAAATGCAAAAAATTGCAAAAAAAAAGCAAAAAAAATGCAAAAAAAATGCAAAAAAAAATGCAAAAAAATGCAAAAAAAATGCAAAAAAAAATGCAAAAAAAAATGCAAAAAAATGCAAAAAAAAAACACAAAAAAAAGCAAAAAAAATGCAAAAAAAATGCAAAAAAAAATGCAAAAAAATGCAAAAAAAAAATGCAAAAAAAATGCAAAAAAATGCAAAAAAAAATGCAAAAAAAATGCAAAAAAAAATGCAAAAAAAAATGCAAAAAAAAAATGCAAAAAATGCAAAAAAAAATGCAAAAAATTGCAAAAAAAAAAGCAAAAAAAATGCAATAAAAATGCAAAAAAAATGCAAAAAAATGCAAAAAAAAATGCAAAAAAAATGCAAAAAAATGCAAAAAAAAAATGCAAAAAAAATGCAAAAAAAAATGCAAAAAAAAATGCAAAAAAAATGCAAAAAAAAATGCAAAAAATTGCAAAAAAAAATGCAAAAAAATGCAAAAAAAATGCAAAAAAATGCAAAAAAAAATGCAAAAAAAAATGCAAAAAAATGCAAAAAAAAGCAAAAAAAATGCAAAAAAAATGCAAAAAAAAATGCAAAAAAATGCAAAAAAAATGCAAAAAAATGCAAAAAAAAATGCAAAAAATGCAAAAAAAAATGCAAAAAAAATGCAAAAAAATGCAAAAAAAATGCAAAAAAAAATCCCAAAAAAAATGCAAAAAAAATGCAAAAAAAAATGCAAAAAAAATGCAAAAAATGCAAAAAAAAATGCAAAAAAAAATGCAAAAAAATGCAAAAAAAAATGCAAAAAATTGCAAAAAAATGCAAAAAAAATGCAAAAAAAAAATGCAAAAAAATGCAAAAAAAAATGCAAAAAAAAATGCAAAAAAAAATGCAAAAAAAATGCAAAAAAATGCAAAAAAATGCAAAAAAATGCAAAAAAAAATGCAAAAAAAATGCAAAAAAATGCAAAAAAAAAACACAAAAAAAAGCAAAAAAAATGCAAAAAAAATGCAAAAAAAAATGCAAAAAAATGCAAAAAAATGCAAAAAAAAATGCAAAAAAATGCAAAAAAATGCAAAAAAAAACACAAAAAAAAGCAAAAAAAATGCAAAAAAAATGCAAAAAAAATGCAAAAAAAAATGCAAAAAAAATGCAAAAAAATGCAAAAAAAAAATGCAAAAAAATGCAAAAAAAAATGCAAAAAATTGCAAAAAAAAATGCAAAAAAATGCAAAAAAAATGCAAAAAAAATGCAAAAAAAAATGCAAAAAAAAATGCAAAAAAAATGCAAAAAAAAATGCAAAAAAAATGCAAAAAAATGCAAAAAAAAATGCAAAAAAAAATGCAAAAAAATGCAAAAAAAAATGCAAAAAAAATGCAAAAAAAATGCAAAAAAAATGCAAAAAAAAATCCAAAAAAAATGCAAAAAAAATGCAAAAAAAAATGCAAAAAAAAATGCAAAAAAATGCAAAAAAAAATGCAAAAAAATGCAAAAAAAAATGCAAAAAAAAATGCAAAAAAAAATGCAAAAAAATGCAAAAAAATGCAAAAAAAAATGCAAAAAAAATGCAAAAAAAAATGCAAAAAATTGCAAAAAAAATGCAAAAAAATGCAAAAAAAATGCAAAAAAATGCAAAAAAAAATGCAAAAAAAAATGCAAAAAAAATGCAAAAAAAATGCAAAAAAATGCAAAAAAAAATGCAAAAAAAATGCAAAAAAAAATGCAAAAAAAATGCAAAAAAATGCAAAAAAAAAACACAAAAAAAAGCAAAAAAAATGCAAAAAAAATGCAAAAAAAATGCAAAAAATGCAAAAAAAAATGCAAAAAAAATGCAAAAAAAAATGCAAAAAAAAATGCAAAAAAATGCAAAAAAAATGCAAAAAATTGCAAAAAAAAATGCAAAAAAATGCAAAAAAAAATGCAAAAAAAATACAAAAAAAAATGCAAAAAAAAATGCAAAAAAAATGCAAAAAAATGCAAAAAAAAATGCAAAAAAATGCAAAAAAAAGCAAAAAAAAATGCAAAAAAAATGCAAAAAAAAATGCAAAAAAATGCAAAAAATATGCAAAAAAAAATGCAAAAAAATGCAAAAAAAACCCACAAAAAAATGCAAAAAAATGCAAAAAAAAATGCAAAAAATTGCAAAAAAAAATGCAAAAAAATGCAAAAAAAAATGCAAAAAAAATGCAAAAAAAAATGCAAAAAAAAATGCAAAAAAAATGCAAAAAAATGCAAAAAAAAATGCAAAAAAATGCAAAAAAAAGCAAAAAAAATGCAAAAAAAATGCAAAAAAAAATGCAAAAAAATGCAAAAAAAATGCAAAAAAAAATGCAAAAAAAATGCAAAAAAATGCAAAAAAAAAACACAAAAAAATGCAAAAAAATGCAAAAAAAATGCAAAAAAAATGCAAAAAAAAATGCAAAAAAAAATGCAAAAAAATGCAAAAAAAAATGCAAAAAATTGCAAAAAAAATGCAAAAAAATGCAAAAAAAAATGCAAAAAAAAATGCAAAAAAAAATGCAAAAAAAAATGCAAAAAAAATGCAAAAAAATGCAAAAAAAAAATGCAAAAAAAATGCAAAAAAATGCAAAAAAAAAACACAAAAAAAGCAAAAAAAATGCAAAAAAAAAAGCAAAAAAAATGCAAAAAAAAATGCAAAAAAATGCAAAAAAAAATGCAAAAAAAAATGCAAAAAAAATGCAAAAAATTGCAAAAAAAAAAGCAAAAAAAATGCAAAAAAATGCAAAAAAAAATGCAAAAAAATGCAAAAAGAAATGCAAAAAAAATGCAAAAAAATGCAAAAAAAAACACAAAAAAAAAGCAAAAAAAATGCAAAAAAAAATGCAAAAAAAATGCAAAAAAATGCAAAAAAAAATGCAAAAAAAATGCAAAAAAAAAATGCAAAAAAAAATGCAAAAAAATGCAAAAAAAAATGCAAAAAATTGCAAAAAAAAATGCAAAAAAAATGCAAAAAAAAATGCAAAAAAAATGCAAAAAAAAATGCAAAAAAAAATGCAAAAAAAATGCAAAAAAAATGCAAAAAAAAATGCAAAAAAATGCAAAAAAAGCAAAAAAAATGCAAAAAAAATGCCAAAAAAAAATGCAAAAAAATGCAAAAAAAATGCAAAAAAAAATGCAAAAAAAATGCAAAAAAATGCAAAAAAAAAACACAAAAAAAAGCAAAAAAAATGCAAAAAAAAATGCAAAAAAAATGCAAAAAAATGCAAAAAAAAATGCAAAAAAAAAATGCAAAAAAATGCAAAAAAAAATGCAAAAAAAATGCAAAAAAATGCAAAAAAAATGCAAAAAAAAAATCCAAAAAAAAAAAAATGCAAAAAAAAATCCAAAAAAAATGCAAAAAAAATGCAAAAAAAAATGCAAAAAAAAATGCAAAAAAATGCAAAAAAAAAATGCAAAAAAATGCAAAAAAAAATGCAAAAAAAAATGCAAAAAAAAATGCAAAAAAATGCAAAAAAATGCAAAAAAAAATGCAAAAAAAATGCAAAAAAAAATGCAAAAAATTGCAAAAAAAATGCAAAAAAATGCAAAAAAAATGCAAAAAAATGCAAAAAAAAATGCAAAAAAAAATGCAAAAAAAATGCAAAAAAAATGCAAAAAAATGCAAAAAAAAATGCAAAAAAAATGCAAAAAAAAATGCAAAAAAAATGCAAAAAAATGCAAAAAAAAAACACAAAAAAAAGCAAAAAAAATGCAAAAAAAATGCAAAAAAAATGCAAAAAATGCAAAAAAAAATGCAAAAAAAAATGCAAAAAAAAATGCAAAAAAAAAATGCAAAAAAATGCAAAAAAAAATGCAAAAAATTGCAAAAAAAAATGCAAAAAAATGCAAAAAAAAATGCAAAAAAAATACAAAAAAAAATGCAAAAAAAAATGCAAAAAAAATGCAAAAAAATGCAAAAAAAAATGCAAAAAAATGCAAAAAAAAAGCAAAAAAAATGCAAAAAAAATGCAAAAAAAAATGCAAAAAAATGCAAAAAATATGCAAAAAAAAATGCAAAAAAATGCAAAAAAAACCCACAAAAAAATGCAAAAAAATGCAAAAAAAAATGCAAAAAATTGCAAAAAAAAATGCAAAAAAATGCAAAAAAAAATGCAAAAAAAATGCAAAAAAAAATGCAAAAAAAAATGCAAAAAAAATGCAAAAAAATGCAAAAAAAAATGCAAAAAAATGCAAAAAAAAGCAAAAAAAATGCAAAAAAAATGCAAAAAAAAATGCAAAAAAATGCAAAAAAAATGCAAAAAAAAATGCAAAAAAAATGCAAAAAAATGCAAAAAAAAAACACAAAAAAATGCAAAAAAATGCAAAAAAAATGCAAAAAAAATGCAAAAAAAAATGCAAAAAAAAATGCAAAAAAATGCAAAAAAAAATGCAAAAAATTGCAAAAAAAATGCAAAAAAATGCAAAAAAAAATGCAAAAAAAAATGCAAAAAAAAATGCAAAAAAAAATGCAAAAAAAATGCAAAAAAATGCAAAAAAAAATGCAAAAAAAATGCAAAAAAATGCAAAAAAAAAACACAAAAAAAGCAAAAAAAATGCAAAAAAAAAAGCAAAAAAAATGCAAAAAAAAATGCAAAAAAATGCAAAAAAAAATGCAAAAAAAAATGCAAAAAAAATGCAAAAAATTGCAAAAAAAAAAGCAAAAAAAATGCAAAAAAATGCAAAAAAAAATGCAAAAAAATGCAAAAAGAAATGCAAAAAAAATGCAAAAAAATGCAAAAAAAAACACAAAAAAAAGCAAAAAAAATGCAAAAAAAAATGCAAAAAAAATGCAAAAAAATGCAAAAAAAAATGCAAAAAAAATGCAAAAAAAAATGCAAAAAAAAATGCAAAAAAATGCAAAAAAAAATGCAAAAAATTGCAAAAAAAAATGCAAAAAAATGCAAAAAAAAATGCAAAAAAAATGCAAAAAAAAAATGCAAAAAAAAATGCAAAAAAAATGCAAAAAAAATGCAAAAAAAAATGCAAAAAAATGCAAAAAAAAGCAAAAAAAATGCCAAAAAAATGCAAAAAAAAATGCAAAAAAAATGCAAAAAAAATGCAAAAAAAAATGCAAAAAAAATGCAAAAAATGCAAAAAAAAAACACAAAAAAAAGCAAAAAAAATGCAAAAAAAATGCAAAAAAAATGCAAAAAAAATGCTAAAAATTGCAAAAAAAAGCAAAAAAATGCAAAAAAAATGCAAAAAAAAATGCAAAAAAAATGCAAAAAAATGCAAAAAAAAATGCAAAAAAATGCAAAAAAAAATGCAAAAAAAATTCAAAAAAAATGCAAAAAAATGCAAAAAAAAAAATGCAAACAATGCAAAAAAAAATGCAAAAAAAAAATGCAAAAAAATGCAAAATAATGTAAAAAAAAATGCAAAAAAAATGCAAAAAAAAAAATGCAAAAAAAATGCAAAAAAATGCAAAAAAAAAACACAAAAAAATGCAAAAAAAATTGCAAAAAATTGCAAAAAAAAAAGCAAAAAAAATGCAAAAAAATGCAAAAAAAATGCAAAAAAATGCAAAAAAAATGCAAAAAAAAATGCAAAAAAAATGCAAAAAATGCAAAAAAAAAACACAAAAAAAAAGCAAAAAAAAATGCTAAAAAAATGCAAAAAAAAATGCAAAAAAATGCAAAAAAAATGCAAAAAAATGCAAAAAAATGCAAAAAAAATGCAAAAAAAATGCAAAAAAAAATGCAAAAAAAAATGCAAAAAAATGCAAAAAAAAATGCAAAAAAATGCAAAAAAAAGCAAAAAAAATGCAAAAAAAATGCAAAAAAAAATGCAAAAAAATGCAAAAAATATGCAAAAAAAAAATGCAAAAAAATGCAAAAAAAACCCACAAAAAAATGCAAAAAAATGCAAAAAAAAATGCAAAAAATTGCAAAAAAAAATGCAAAAAAATGCAAAAAAAAATGCAAAAAAAATGCAAAAAAAAATGCAAAAAAAAATGCAAAAAAAATGCAAAAAAATGCAAAAAAAAATGCAAAAAATGCAAAAAAAGCAAAAAAAATGCAAAAAAAATGCAAAAAAAAATGCAAAAAAATGCAAAAAAAATGCAAAAAAAAATGCAAAAAAATGCAAAAAAATGCAAAAAAAAAACACAAAAAAATGCAAAAAAATGCAAAAAAAATGCAAAAAAAATGCAAAAAAAATGCAAAAAAAAATGCAAAAAATGCAAAAAAAAATGCAAAAAATTGCAAAAAAAATGCAAAAAAATGCAAAAAAAAATGCAAAAAAAATGCAAAAAAAAAATGCAAAAAAAAATGCAAAAAAAATGCAAAAAAATGCAAAAAAAAATGCAAAAAAAATGCAAAAAAATGCAAAAAAAAAACACAAAAAAAGCAAAAAAAATGCAAAAAAAAATGCAAAAAAAATGCAAAAAAAATGCAAAAAAAAATGCAAAAAAATGCAAAAAAAAGCAAAAAAAATGCAAAAAAAATGCAAAAAAAAATGCAAAAAAATGCAAAAAAAATGCAAAAAAAAATGCAAAAAAAATGCAAAAAAATGCAAAAAAAAAACACAAAAAAAAGCAAAAAAAATGCAAAAAAAATGCAAAAAAAATGCAAAAAAAATGCTAAAAATTGCAAAAAAAAGCAAAAAAATGCAAAAAAAATGCAAAAAAAAATGCAAAAAAAATGCAAAAAAATGCAAAAAAAAATGCAAAAAAATGCAAAAAAAAATGCAAAAAAAATTCAAAAAAAATGCAAAAAAATGCAAAAAAAAAATGCAAAACAATGCAAAAAAAAATGCAAAAAAAAAATGCAAAAAAATGCAAAAAAATGTAAAAAAAAAATGCAAAAAAAATGCAAAAAAAAAATGCAAAAAAAATGCAAAAAAATGCAAAAAAAAAAACACAAAAAAATGCAAAAAAAATTGCAAAAAATTGCAAAAAAAAAAGCAAAAAAAATGCAAAAAAAATGCAAAAAAAATGCAAAAAAATGCAAAAAAAATGCAAAAAAAAATGCAAAAAAAATGCAAAAAAATGCAAAAAAAAAACACAAAAAAAAGCAAAAAAAATGCTAAAAAAATGCAAAAAAAAATGCAAAAAAATGCAAAAAAAAATGCAAAAAAATGCAAAAAAATGCAAAAAAAAATGCAAAAAAAATGCAAAAAAAAATGCAAAAAAAAATGCAAAAAAATGCAAAAAAAAATGCAAAAAAATGCAAAAAAAAGCAAAAAAAATGCAAAAAAAATGCAAAAAAAAATGCAAAAAAATGCAAAAAATATGCAAAAAAAAATGCAAAAAAATGCAAAAAAAACCCACAAAAAAATGCAAAAAAATGCAAAAAAAATGCAAAAAATTGCAAAAAAAAATGCAAAAAAATGCAAAAAAAAATGCAAAAAAAATGCAAAAAAAAATGCAAAAAAAAAATGCAAAAAAAATGCAAAAAAATGCAAAAAAAAATGCAAAAAAATGCAAAAAAAAGCAAAAAAAATGCAAAAAAAATGCAAAAAAAAATGCAAAAAAATGCAAAAAAAATGCAAAAAAAAATGCAAAAAAAATGCAAAAAAATGCAAAAAAAAAACACAAAAAAATGCAAAAAAATGCAAAAAAAATGCAAAAAAAATGCAAAAAAAAATGCAAAAAAAAATGCAAAAAAATGCAAAAAAAAATGCAAAAAATTGCAAAAAAAATGCAAAAAAATGCAAAAAAAAATGCAAAAAAAATGCAAAAAAAAATGCAAAAAAAAATGCAAAAAAAATGCAAAAAAATGCAAAAAAAAATGCAAAAAAAATGCAAAAAAATGCAAAAAAAAAACACAAAAAAAGCAAAAAAAATGCAAAAAAAAAGCAAAAAAAATGCAAAAAAAAAATGCAAAAAAATGCAAAAAAAAATGCAAAAAAAAATGCAAAAAAAATGCAAAAAATTGCAAAAAAAAAAGCAAAAAAAATGCAAAAAAATGCAAAAAAAAATGCAAAAAAATGCAAAAAGAAATGCAAAAAAAATGCAAAAAAATGCAAAAAAAAACACAAAAAAAAGCAAAAAAAATGCAAAAAAAAATGCAAAAAAAATGCAAAAAAATGCAAAAAAAAATGCAAAAAAAATGCAAAAAAAAATGCAAAAAAAAATGCAAAAAAATGCAAAAAAAAATGCAAAAAATTGCAAAAAAAAATGCAAAAAAATGCAAAAAAAAATGCAAAAAAAATGCAAAAAAAAATGCAAAAAAAAATGCAAAAAAAATGCAAAAAAAAATGCAAAAAAAAATGCAAAAAAATGCAAAAAAAAGCAAAAAAAATGCAAAAAAAATGCAAAAAAAAATGCAAAAAAATGCAAAAAAAATGCAAAAAAAAATGCAAAAAAAATGCAAAAAAATGCAAAAAAAAAACACAAAAAAAAGCAAAAAAAATGCAAAAAAAATGCAAAAAAAATGCAAAAAAAATGCTAAAAATTGCAAAAAAAAGCAAAAAAAATGCAAAAAAAATGCAAAAAAAAATGCAAAAAAAATGCAAAAAAATGCAAAAAAAAATGCAAAAAAATGCAAAAAAAAATGCAAAAAAAATTCAAAAAAAATGCAAAAAAATGCAAAAAAAAATGCAAAACAATGCAAAAAAAAATGCAAAAAAAAAATGCAAAAAAATGCAAAAAAATGTAAAAAAAAATGCAAAAAAAATGCAAAAAAAAAATGCAAAAAAAATGCAAAAAAATGCAAAAAAAAAAACACAAAAAAATGCAAAAAAAATTGCAAAAAATTGCAAAAAAAAAAGCAAAAAAAATGCAAAAAAAATGCAAAAAAAATGCAAAAAAATGCAAAAAAAATGCAAAAAAAAATGCAAAAAAAATGCAAAAAAATGCAAAAAAAAAACACAAAAAAAAGCAAAAAAAATGCTAAAAAAATGCAAAAAAAAATGCAAAAAAATGCAAAAAAAAATGCAAAAAAAAATGCAAAAAAATGCAAAAAAAAATGCAAAAAAATGCAAAAAAATGCAAAAAAAAATGCAAAAAAAATGCAAAAAAAAATGCAAAAAAAAAATCCAAAAAAAATGCAAAAAATGCAAAAAAAAAATGCAAAAAATTGCAAAAAAAAAAGCAAAAAAATGCAAAAAAAATGCAAAAAAAATGCAAAAAAATGCAAAAAAAAATGCAAAAAAATGCAAAAAAAAATGCAAAAAAAAATGCAAAAAAAAAATGCAAAAAAATGCAAAAAAATGCAAAAAAATGCAAAAAAATGCAAAAAAAAATGCAAAAAAAAATGCAAAAAAAAATGCAAAAAAAATGCAAAAAAATGCAAAAAAAAATGCAAAAAAATGCAAAAAAAATGCAAAAAAAATGCAAAAAAAAATGCAAAAAAAAGCAAAAAAAATGCAAAAAAAAATGCAAAAAAAATGCAAAAAAAATGCAAAAAATTGCAAAAAAAAATCAAAAAAAATGCAAAAAAAATGCAAAAAAAAATGCAAAAAAATGCAAAAAAATGCAAAAAAAAATGCAAAAAAAATGCAAAAAAAAATGCAAAAAAAATTCAAAAAAATGCAAAAAAATGCAAAAAAAATGCAAAAAAATGCAAAAAAAAATGCAAAAAAAAAATGCAAAAAATGCAAAAAAATGTAAAAAAAAGCAAAAAAAATGCAAAAAAAAAATGCAAAAAAAATGCAAAAAAATGCAAAAAAAAAACACAAAAAAATGCAAAAAAAATGCAAAAAATGCAAAAAAAAATGCAAAAAATTGCAAAAAAAAAAGCAAAAAAAATGCAAAAAAAATGCAAAAAAAAATGCAAAAAAATGCAAAAAAAATGCAAAAAAATGCAAAAAAAAATGCAAAAAAATGCAAAAAAAATGCAAAAAAATGCAAAAAAAAAATGCAAAAAATTGCAAAAAAAAAGCAAAAAAAATGCAAAAAAAATGCAAAAAAAAATGCAAAAAAATGCAAAAAAAATGCAAAAAAATGCAAAAAAAAATGCAAAAAAATGCAAAAAAAAATGCAAAAAAAAATGCAAAAAAAAAATGCAAAAAAATGCAAAAAAATGTAAAAAAAAAGCAAAAAAAATGCAAAAAAAAAATGCAAAAAAAATGCAAAAAAAAATGCAAAAAAATGCAAAAAAAATGCAAAAAAAAATGCAAAAAAAATGCAAAAAAATGCAATAAAAAAACACAAAAAAAGCAAAAAAAATGCAAAAAAAATGCAAAAAAAAATGCAAAAAAATGCAAAAAAAAAATGCAAAAAAAATGCAAAAAAAAAATGCAAAAAAAATGCAAAAAAATGCAAAAAAAAAACACAAAAAAATGCAAAAAAATGCAAAAAAAAATGCAAAAAATTGCAAAAAAAAATGCAAAAAAATGCAAAAAAATGCAAAAAAAAATGCAAAAAAAAATGCAAAAAATGCAAAAAAATGCAAAAAAAAATGCAAAAAAAATGCAAAAAAATGCAAAAAAAAACACAAAAAAAAGCAAAAAAAATGCAAAAAAAATGCAAAAAAAATGCAAAAAAAATGCAAAAAATTGCAAAAAAAAAGCAAAAAAAAAAGCAAAAAAAATGCAAAAAAAAATGCAAAAAAAATGCAAAAAAATGCAAAAAAAAAATGCAAAAAAAAATGCAAAAAAAAATGCAAAAAAAATTCAAAAAAAATGCAAAAAAATGCAAAAAAAATGCAAAAAAATGCAAAAAAAAATGCAAAAAAAAATGCAAAAAAATGCAAAAAAATGTAAAAAAAAAAAGCAAAAAAATGCAAAAAAAAAATACAAAAAAAATGCAAAAAAATGCAAAAAAAAAACACAAAAAATGCAAAAAAAATGCAAAAAAAAATGCAAAAAATTGCAAAAAAAAAAGCAAAAAAAATGCAAAAAAAATGCAAAAAAAAATGCAAAAAAATGCAAAAAAAATGCAAAAAAAAATGCAAAAAAAATGCAAAAAAATGCAAAAAAAAAAACACAAAAAAAGCAAAAAAAATGCAAAAAAAAATGCAAAAAAAAATGCAAAAAAATGCAAAAAAAAATGCAAAAAAAATGCAAAAAAAAAATGCAAAAAAAATGCAAAAAAATGCAAAAAAAAAACACAAAAAAAGCAAAAAAAATGCAAAAAAAAAATGCAAAAAAAAATGCAAAAAAATGCAAAAAAAAAATGCAAAAAAAATGCAAAAAAAAAATGCAAAAAAAATGCAAAAAAATGCAAAAAAAAAACACACAAAAAATGCAAAAAAATGCAAAAAAAAATGCAAAAAATTGCAAAAAAAAAAGCAAAAAAAATGCAAAAAAAATGCAAAAAAAAATGCAAAAAATGCAAAAAAAATGCAAAAAAAAAACACAAAAAAAAGCAAAAAAAATGCAAAAAAAATGCAAAAAAAAATGCAAAAAATTGCAAAAAAAATGCAAAAAAATGCAAAAAAAATGCAAAAAAAGCAAAAAAAATGCAAAAAAAATGCAAAAAAAATGCAAAAAAAATGCAAAAAATTGCAAAAAAAAAGCAAAAAAAAAAGCAAAAAAAATGCAAAAAAAAATGCAAAAAAAATGCAAAAAAATGCAAAAAAAAATGCAAAAAAAATGCAAAAAAAAAATGCAAAAAAAATTCAAAAAAAATGCAAAAAAATGCAAAAAAAATGCAAAAAAATGCAAAAAAAAATGCAAAAAAAAAATGCAAAAAAATGCAAAAAAATGTAAAAAAAAAAAGCAAAAAAAATGCAAAAAAAAAATAAAAAAAAAATGCAAAAAAATGCAAAAAAAAAACACAAAAAATGCAAAAAATGCAAAAAAAAATGCAAAAAATTGCAAAAAAAATGCAAAAAAAAGCAAAAAAAATGCAAAAAAAATGCAAAAAAAAATGCAAAAAAATGCAAAAAAAATGCAAAAAAAAATGCAAAAAAATTCAAAAAAATGCAAAAAAATGCAAAAAAAATGCAAAAAAATGCAAAAAAAAATGCAAAAAAAAAATGCAAAAAATGCAAAAAAATGTAAAAAAAAAAGCAAAAAAAATGCAAAAAAAAAATGCAAAAAAAATGCAAAAAAATGCAAAAAAAAAACACAAAAAAATGCAAAAAAAATGCAAAAAATGCAAAAAAAAATGCAAAAAATTGCAAAAAAAAAAGCAAAAAAAATGCAAAAAAAATGCAAAAAAAAATGCAAAAAAATGCAAAAAAAATGCAAAAAAAAATGCAAAAAATTGCAAAAAAAAATGCAAAAAAATGCAAAAAAATGCAAAAAAAAATGCAAAAAAAATGCAAAAAAAAATGCAAAAAAAATTCAAAAAAATGCAAAAAAATGCAAAAAAAATGCAAAAAAATGCAAAAAAAAATGCAAAAAAAAAATGCAAAAAATGCAAAAAAATGTAAAAAAAAAAGCAAAAAAAATGCAAAAAAAAAATGCAAAAAAAATGCAAAAAAATGCAAAAAAAAAACACAAAAAAATGCAAAAAAAATGCAAAAAATGCAAAAAAAAATGCAAAAAATTGCAAAAAAAAAAGCAAAAAAAATGCAAAAAAAATGCAAAAAAAAATGCAAAAAAATGCAAAAAAAATGCAAAAAAATGCAAAAAAAAATGCAAAAAAAAAACACAAAAAAAAGCAAAAAAAAAGCAAAAAAAATGCAAAAAAAAATGCAAAAAAAATGCAAAAAAATGCAAAAAAAAATGCAAAAAAAATGCAAAAAAAAATGCAAAAAAAATTCAAAAAAAATGCAAAAAAATGCAAAAAAAATGCAAAAAAATGCAAAAAAAAATGCAAAAAAAAAATGCAAAAAAATGCAAAAAAATGTAAAAAAAAAAAGCAAAAAAAATGCAAAAAAAAAATACAAAAAAAATGCAAAAAAAAAACACAAAAAATGCAAAAAAAATGCAAAAAAAAATGCAAAAAATTGCAAAAAAAAAAAGCAAAAAAAATGCAAAAAAAATGCAAAAAAAAATGCAAAAAAATGCAAAAAAAATGCAAAAAAAAATGCAAAAAAAATGCAAAAAAATGCAAAAAAAAAACACAAAAAAAGCAAAAAAAATGCAAAAAAAAATGCAAAAAAAAATGCAAAAAAATGCAAAAAAAAATGCAAAAAAAATGCAAAAAAAAAATGCAAAAAAAATGCAAAAAAATGCAAAAAAAAAACACAAAAAAAGCAAAAAAAATGCAAAAAAAAAATGCAAAAAAAAATGCAAAAAAATGCAAAAAAAAATGCAAAAAAAATGCAAAAAAAAAATGCAAAAAAAATGCAAAAAAATGCAAAAAAAAAACACAAAAAAATGCAAAAAAATGCAAAAAAAAATGCAAAAAATTGCAAAAAAAAAAGCAAAAAAAATGCAAAAAAAATGCAAAAAAAAATGCAAAAAATGCAAAAAAAATGCAAAAAAAAAACACAAAAAAAAGCAAAAAAAATGCAAAAAAAATGCAAAAAAAAATGCAAAAAATTGCAAAAAAAATGCAAAAAAATGCAAAAAAAATGCAAAAAAAAGCAAAAAAAATGCAAAAAAAATGCAAAAAAAAATGCAAAAAAATGCAAAAAAAATGCAAAAAAAAATGCAAAAAAAATTCAAAAAAATGCAAAAAAATGCAAAAAAAATGCAAAAAAATGCAAAAAAAAATGCAAAAAAAAAATGCAAAAAATGCAAAAAAATGTAAAAAAAAAAGCAAAAAAAATGCAAAAAAAAAATGCAAAAAAAATGCAAAAAAATGCAAAAAAAAAACACAAAAAAATGCAAAAAAAATGCAAAAAATGCAAAAAAAAATGCAAAAAATTGCAAAAAAAAAAGCAAAAAAAATGCAAAAAAAATGCAAAAAAAAATGCAAAAAAATGCAAAAAAAATGCAAAAAAAAATGCAAAAAATTGCAAAAAAAAATGCAAAAAAATGCAAAAAAATGCAAAAAAAAATGCAAAAAAAATGCAAAAAAAAATGCAAAAAAAATTCAAAAAAATGCAAAAAAATGCAAAAAAAATGCAAAAAAATGCAAAAAAAAATGCAAAAAAAAAATGCAAAAAATGCAAAAAAATGTAAAAAAAAAAGCAAAAAAAATGCAAAAAAAAAATGCAAAAAAAATGCAAAAAAATGCAAAAAAAAAACACAAAAAAATGCAAAAAAAATGCAAAAAATGCAAAAAAAAATGCAAAAAATTGCAAAAAAAAAAGCAAAAAAAATGCAAAAAAAATGCAAAAAAAAATGCAAAAAAATGCAAAAAAAATGCAAAAAAATGCAAAAAAAAATGCAAAAAAATGCAAAAAAAATGCAAAAAAATGCAAAAAAAAAATGCAAAAAATTGCAAAAAAAAAGCAAAAAAAATGCAAAAAAAATGCAAAAAAAAATGCAAAAAAATGCAAAAAAAAATGCAAAAAAATGCAAAAAAAAATGCAAAAAAATGCAAAAAAAAATGCAAAAAAAAATGCAAAAAAAAAATGCAAAAAAATGCAAAAAAATGTAAAAAAAAAGCAAAAAAAATGCAAAAAAAAAATGCAAAAAAAATGCAAAAAAAAATGCAAAAAAATGCAAAAAAAATGCAAAAAAAAATGCAAAAAAAATGCAAAAAAATGCAATAAAAAAACACAAAAAAAGCAAAAAAAATGCAAAAAAAATGCAAAAAAAAATGCAAAAAAATGCAAAAAAAAATGCAAAAAAAATGCAAAAAAAAAATGCAAAAAAAATGCAAAAAAATGCAAAAAAAAAACACAAAAAAATGCAAAAAAATGCAAAAAAAAATGCAAAAAATTGCAAAAAAAAATGCAAAAAAAATGCAAAAAAAATGCAAAAAAAAATGCAAAAAAATGCAAAAAAAATGCAAAAAAAAATGCAAAAAAAATGCAAAAAAATGCAAAAAAAAAACACAAAAAAAAGCAAAAAAAATGCAAAAAAAATGCAAAAAAAATGCAAAAAAAATGCAAAAAATTGCAAAAAAAAAGCAAAAAAAAAGCAAAAAAAATGCAAAAAAAAATGCAAAAAAAATGCAAAAAAATGCAAAAAAAAAATGCAAAAAAAATGCAAAAAAAAATGCAAAAAAAATTCAAAAAAAATGCAAAAAAATGCAAAAAAAATGCAAAAAAATGCAAAAAAAAATGCAAAAAAAAAATGCAAAAAAATGCAAAAAAATGTAAAAAAAAAAAGCAAAAAAAATGCAAAAAAAAAATACAAAAAAAATGCAAAAAAATGCAAAAAAAAAACACAAAAAATGCAAAAAAAATGCAAAAAAAAATGCAAAAAATTGCAAAAAAAAAAGCAAAAAAAATGCAAAAAAAATGCAAAAAAAAATGCAAAAAAATGCAAAAAAAATGCAAAAAAAAATGCAAAAAAAAATGCAAAAAAATGCAATAAAAAAACACAAAAAAAGCAAAAAAAATGCAAAAAAAATGCAAAAAAAAATGCAAAAAAATGCAAAAAAAAATGCAAAAAAAATGCAAAAAAAAAATGCAAAAAAAATGCAAAAAAATGCAAAAAAAAAACACAAAAAAATGCAAAAAAATGCAAAAAAAAATGCAAAAAATTGCAAAAAAAAATGCAAAAAAATGCAAAAAAAATGCAAAAAAAAAATGCAAAAAAATGCAAAAAAAATGCAAAAAAAAATGCAAAAAAAATGCAAAAAAATGCAAAAAAAAAACACAAAAAAAAGCAAAAAAAATGCAAAAAAAATGCAAAAAAAATGCAAAAAAAATGCAAAAAATTGCAAAAAAAAAGCAAAAAAAAAGCAAAAAAAATGCAAAAAAAAATGCAAAAAAAATGCAAAAAAATGCAAAAAAAAATGCAAAAAAAATGCAAAAAAAAATGCAAAAAAAATTCAAAAAAAATGCAAAAAAATGCAAAAAAAATGCAAAAAAATGCAAAAAAAAATGCAAAAAAAAAATGCAAAAAAATGCAAAAAAATGTAAAAAAAAAAAGCAAAAAAAATGCAAAAAAAAAATACAAAAAAAATGCAAAAAAATGCAAAAAAAAAACACAAAAAATGCAAAAAAAATGCAAAAAAAAATGCAAAAAATTGCAAAAAAAAAAGCAAAAAAAATGCAAAAAAAATGCAAAAAAAAATGCAAAAAAATGCAAAAAAAATGCAAAAAAAAATGCAAAAAAAATGCAAAAAAATGCAAAAAAAAAACACAAAAAAAGCAAAAAAAATGCAAAAAAAAATGCAAAAAAAAATGCAAAAAAATGCAAAAAAAAATGCAAAAAAAATGCAAAAAAAAAATGCAAAAAAAATGCAAAAAAATGCAAAAAAAAAACACAAAAAAAGCAAAAAAAATGCAAAAAAAAATGCAAAAAAAAATGCAAAAAAATGCAAAAAAAAATGCAAAAAAAATGCAAAAAAAAAATGCAAAAAAAATGCAAAAAAATGCAAAAAAAAACCACAAAAAAATGCAAAAAAATGCAAAAAAAAATGCAAAAAATTGCAAAAAAAAAAGCAAAAAAAATGCAAAAAAAATGCAAAAAAAAATGCAAAAAATGCAAAAAAAATGCAAAAAAAAAACACAAAAAAAAGCAAAAAAAATGCAAAAAAAATGCAAAAAAAAATGCAAAAAATTGCAAAAAAAATGCAAAAAAATGCAAAAAAAATGCAAAAAAATGCAAAAAAAAATGCAAAAAAAAATGCAAAAAAATGCAAAAAAAAGCAAAAAAAATGCAAAAAAAATGCAAAAAAATGCAAAAAAAAATGCAAAAAAAATGCAAAAAAAAATGCAAAAAATATGCAAAAAAATGCAAAAAAAAAACAAAAAAAACCAAAAAAAAGCAAAAAAAATGCAAAAAAAATGCAAAAAAATGCAAAAAAAAATGCAAAAAAAATGCAAAAAAAAATGCAAAAAAAATGCAAAAAAATGCAAAAAAAAATGCAAAAAATTGCAAAAAAAAATGCAAAAAAATGCAAAAAAATGCAAAAAAAAAACACAAAAAAATGCAAAAAAATGCAAAAAAAAATGCAAAAAATTGCAAAAAAAAAAGCAAAAAAAATGCAAAAAAAATGCAAAAAAAAATGCAAAAAAATGCAAAAAAAATGCAAAAAATTGCAAAAAAAATGCAAAAAAAATGCAAAAAAAAATGCAAAAAATTGCAAAAAAAAAGCAAAAAAAATGCAAAAAAAAATGCAAAAAAAAAATGCAAAAAAAATGCAAAAAAATGCAAAAAAAAATGCAAAAAAAATGCAAAAAAAAAATGCAAAAAAATGCAAAAAAAAATGCAAAAAAAAAATGCAAAAAAATGCAAAAAAATGTAAAAAAAAGCAAAAAAAATGCAAAAAAAAAATGCAAAAAAAATGCAAAAAAATGCAAAAAAAAACACAAAAAAATGCAAAAAAAATGCAAAAAAAATGCAAAAAATTGCAAAAAAAAAGCAAAAAAAATGCAAAAAAAATGCAAAAAAAAATGCAAAAAAATGCAAAAAAAATGCAAAAAAAAATGCAAAAAAAATGCTAAAAAATGCAAAAAAAAAACACAAAAAAAGCAAAAAAAATGCAAAAAAAAATGCAAAAAAAAAAGCAAAAAAATGCAAAAAAAAATGCAAAAAAAATGCAAAAAAAAAATGCAAAAAAAATGCAAAAAAATGCAAAAAAAAAACACAAAAAAATGCAAAAAAATGCAAAAAAAAATGCAAAAAATTGCAAAAAAAAAAGCAAAAAAAATGCAAAAAAAATGCAAAAAAAAATGCAAAAAATGCAAAAAAAATGCAAAAAAAAATGCAAAAAAATGCAAAAAAATGCAAAAAAAAAACACAAAAAAATGCAAAAAAAATGCAAAAAAAAATGCAAAAAATTGCAAAAAAAATGCAAAAAAATGCAAAAAAAATGCAAAAAAATGCAAAAAAAAATGCAAAAAAAAATGCAAAAAAATGCAAAAAAATGCAAAAAAAATTCAAAAAAAATGCAAAAAAATGCAAAAAAAATGCAAAAAAATGCAAAAAAAAATGCAAAAAAAAATGCAAAAAAATGCAAAAAAATGTAAAAAAAAAGCAAAAAAAATGCAAAAAAAAAATGCAAAAAAAATGCAAAAAAATGCAAAAAAAAACACAAAAAAATGCAAAAAAAATGCAAAAAAAAATGCAAAAAATTGCAAAAAAAAAGCAAAAAAAATGCAAAAAAAATGCAAAAAAAAATGCAAAAAAATGCAAAAAAAATGCAAAAAAAAATGCAAAAAAAATGCAAAAAAATGCAAAAAAAAAACACAAAAAAAGCAAAAAAAATGCAAAAAAAAATGCAAAAAAAAATGCAAAAAAATGCAAAAAAAAATGCAAAAAAAATGCAAAAAAAAAATGCAAAAAAAATGCAAAAAAAAAACACAAAAAAATGCAAAAAAATGCAAAAAAAAATGCAAAAAATTGCAAAAAAAAAAGCAAAAAAAATGCAAAAAAAATGCAAAAAAAAATGCAAAAAATGCAAAAAAAATGCAAAAAAAAATGCAAAAAAATGCAAAAAAATGCAAAAAAAAAACACAAAAAAATGCAAAAAAAATGCAAAAAAAAATGCAAAAAATTGCAAAAAAAATGCAAAAAAATGCAAAAAAAATGCAAAAAAATGCAAAAAAAAATGCAAAAAAAAATGCAAAAAAATGCAAAAAAATGCAAAAAAAATGCAAAAAAAATGCAAAAAAAAATGCAAAAAAATGCAAAAAAAATGCAAAAAAATGCAAAAAAAAATGCAAAAAAATGCAAAAAAAAAAATGCAAAAAAAAAATGCAAAAAAATGCAAAAAAATGCAAAAAAATGCAAAAAAAAAATGCAAAAAAATGCAAAAAAAAAATGCAAAAAATGCAAAAAAAAATGCAAAAAAAATGCAAAAAAATGCAAAAAAAATGCAAAAAAAAATCCAAAAAAAAATGCAAAAAAAATGCAAATAAAAATGCAAAAAAAATGCAAAAAATGCAAAAAAAAATCCAAAAAAAAATGCAAAAAAAATGCAAAAAAAAATGCAAAAAAATGCAAAAAAAAATGCAAAAAAAATGCAAAAAAATGCAAAAAAAAAATGCAAAAAAAATGCAAAAAAAAATGCAAAAAAAAAATGCAAAAAAAATGCAAAAAACGCAAAAAAAAATGCAAAAAATTGCAAAAAAAAAAGCAAAAAAAATGCAAAAAAAATGCAAAAAAAAATGCAAAAAAATGCCAAAAAAATGCAAAAAAATGCAAAAAAAAATGCAAAAAAATGCAAAAAAAATGCAAAAAAATGCAAAAAAAAAATGCAAAAAATTGCAAAAAAAAAGCAAAAAAAATGCAAAAAAAATGCAAAAAAAAATGCAAAAAAATGCAAAAAAAATGCAAAAAAATGCAAAAAAAAATGCAAAAAAATGCAAAAAAAAATGCAAAAAAAAATGCAAAAAAAAATGCAAAAAAATGCAAAAAAAATGCAAAAAAATGCAAAAAAAAATGCAAAAAAATGCAAAAAAAAATGCAAAAAAAAATGCAAAAAAAATGCAAAAAACGCAAAAAAAAATGCAAAAAATTGCAAAAAAAAAGCAAAAAAAATGCAAAAAAAATGCAAAAAAAAATGCAAAAAAATGCAAAAAAAATGCAAAAAAATGCAAAAAAAAATGCAAAAAAATGCAAAAAAAAAATGCAAAAAAAAAATGCAAAAAAATGCAAAAAAATGCAAAAAAATGCAAAAAAAAAATGCAAAAAAATGCAAAAAAAAAATGCAAAAAATGCAAAAAAAAATGCAAAAAAAATGCAAAAAAATGCAAAAAAAATGCAAAAAAAAATCCAAAAAAAAATGCAAAAAAAATGCAAAAAAAAATGCAAAAAAAATGCAAAAAATGCAAAAAAAAATGCAAAAAAAAATGCAAAAAAATGCAAAAAAAAATGCAAAAAATTGCAAAAAAAATGCAAAAAAATGCAAAAAAATGCAAAAAAAAATGCAAAAAAAAATGCAAAAAAAAATGCAAAAAAAATGCAAAAAAATGCAAAAAAAAATGCAAAAAAAATGCAAAAAAAAATGCAAAAAAATGCAAAAAAAAATGCAAAAAAAATGCAAAAAAATGCAAAAAAAAAACACAAAAAAAGCAAAAAAAATGCAAAAAAAATGCAAAAAAAATGCAAAAAAATGCAAAAAAAAATGCAAAAAAAATGCAAAAAAATGCAAAAAAAAAATGCAAAAAAATGCAAAAAAAAATGCAAAAAAAAATGCAAAAAAAATGCAAAAAACGCAAAAAAAAATGCAAAAAATTGCAAAAAAAAAAGCAAAAAAAATGCAAAAAAAATGCAAAAAAAAATGCAAAAAAAAAATGCAAAAAAATGCAAAAAAATGCAAAAAAATGCAAAAAAAAAATGCAAAAAAATGCAAAAAAAAAATGCAAAAAATGCAAAAAAAAATGCAAAAAAAATGCAAAAAAATGCAAAAAAAATGCAAAAAAAAATCCAAAAAAAAATGCAAAAAAAATGCAAAAAAAAATGCAAAAAAAATGCAAAAAATGCAAAAAAAAATGCAAAAAAAAATGCAAAAAAATGCAAAAAAAAATGCAAAAAATTGCAAAAAAAATGCAAAAAAATGCAAAAAAATGCAAAAAAAAATGCAAAAAAAAATGCAAAAAAAAATGCAAAAAAAATGCAAAAAAATGCAAAAAAAAATGCAAAAAAAATGCAAAAAAAAATGCAAAAAAATGCAAAAAAAAATGCAAAAAAAATGCAAAAAAATGCAAAAAAAAAACACAAAAAAAGCAAAAAAAATGCAAAAAAAATGCAAAAAAAATGCAAAAAAATGCAAAAAAAAATGCAAAAAAAATGCAAAAAAATGCAAAAAAAAAATGCAAAAAAAATGCAAAAAAAAATGCAAAAAAAAATGCAAAAAAAATGCAAAAAACGCAAAAAAAAATGCAAAAAATTGCAAAAAAAAAGCAAAAAAAATGCAAAAAAAATGCAAAAAAAAATGCAAAAAAATGCAAAAAAAATGCAAAAAAATGCAAAAAAAAATGCAAAAAAATGCAAAAAAAATGCAAAAAAATGCAAAAAAAAAATGCAAAAAATTGCAAAAAAAAAGCAAAAAAAATGCAAAAAAAATGCAAAAAAAAATGCAAAAAAATGCAAAAAAAATGCAAAAAAATGCAAAAAAAAATGCAAAAAAATGCAAAAAAAAATGCAAAAAAAATGCAAAAAAATGCAAAAAAAAATGCAAAAAAAATGCAAAAAAAAATGCAAAAAAAAATGCAAAAAAAATGCAAAAAACGCAAAAAAAAATGCAAAAAATTGCAAAAAAAAATGCAAAAAAAATGCAAAAAAATGCAAAAAAAAAATGCAAAAAAAATGCAAAAAAAAATGCAAAAAAAAATGCAAAAAAAATGCAAAAAACGCAAAAAAAAATGCAAAAAATTGCAAAAAAAAAAGCAAAAAAAATGCAAAAAAAATGCAAAAAAAAATGCAAAAAAATGCAAAAAAAATGCAAAAAAATGCAAAAAAAAATGCAAAAAAATGCAAAAAAAATGCAAAAAAATGCAAAAAAAAAATGCAAAAAATTGCAAAAAAAAAGCAAAAAAAATGCAAAAAAAATGCAAAAAAAAATGCAAAAAATGCAAAAAAAATGAAAAAAAATGCAAAAAAAATGCAAAAAAATGCAAAAAAAAATGCAAAAAAAAATGCAAAAAAATGCAAAAAAAAAAACACAAACAAAAGCAAAAAAAATGCAAAAAAAATGCAAAAAAAAATGCAAAAAAATGCAAAAAAAAATGCAAAAAAAATGCAAAAAAATGCAAAAAAAAAACACAAAAAAAAGCAAAAAAAATGCAAAAAAAATGCAAAAAAAATGCAAAAAAAATGCAAAAAATTGCAAAAAAAAAGCAAAAAAAAAATGAAAAAAAATGCAAAAAAAATGCAAAAAAATGCAAAAAAAAATGCAAAAAAAAATGCAAAAAAATGCAAAAAAAAAACACAAACAAAAGCAAAAAAAATGCAAAAAAAATGCAAAAAAAAATGCAAAAAAATGCAAAAAAAAATGCAAAAAAAATGCAAAAAAATGCAAAAAAAAAACACAAAAAAAAGCAAAAAAAATGCAAAAAAAAATGCAAAAAATGCAAAAAAAATGCAAAAAAAAATGCAAAAAAAATGCAAAAAAATGCAAAAAAAAACACAAAAAAAAGCAAAAAAAATGCAAAAAAAATGCAAAAAAAAATGCAAAAAAATGCAAAAAAAAATGCAAAAAAAATGCAAAAAAATGCAAAAAAAAATGCAAAAAAAATGCAAAAAAAAATGCAAAAAAAAATGCAAAAAAAAATGCAAAAAATGCAAAAAAAAATGCAAAAAATTGCAAAAAAAAAAGCAAAAAAAATGCAATAAAAATGCAAAAAAAAATGCAAAAAAATGCAAAAAAAAATGCAAAAAAAATGCAAAAAAATGCAAAAAAAAATGCAAAAAAAATGCAAAAAAAAATGCAAAAAAATGCAAAAAAAAATGCAAAAAATTGCAAAAAAAATGCAAAAAAATGCAAAAAAAATGCAAAAAAATGCAAAAAAAAATGCAAAAAAAAATGCAAAAAAATGCAAAAAAAAGCAAAAAAAATGCAAAAAAAATGCAAAAAAAAATGCAAAAAAATGCAAAAAAAATGCAAAAAAATGCAAAAAAAAATGCAAAAAATTGCAAAAAAAAAATGCAAAAAAAAATGCAAAAAAAAATGCAAAAAAATGCAAAAAAAAAACACAAACAAAAGCAAAAAAAATGCAAAAAAAATGCAAAAAAAAATGCAAAAAAATGCAAAAAAAAATGCAAAAAAAATGCAAAAAAATGCAAAAAAAAAACACAAAAAAAAGCAAAAAAAATGCAAAAAAAAATGCAAAAAATGCAAAAAAAATGCAAAAAAAAATGCAAAAAAAATGCAAAAAAATGCAAAAAAAAACACAAAAAAAAGCAAAAAAAATGCAAAAAAAATGCAAAAAAAAATGCAAAAAAATGCAAAAAAAAATGCAAAAAAAATGCAAAAAAATGCAAAAAAAAATGCAAAAAAAATGCAAAAAAAAATGCAAAAAAAAATGCAAAAAAAAATGCAAAAAATGCAAAAAAAAATGCAAAAAATTGCAAAAAAAAAAGCAAAAAAAATGCAATAAAAATGCAAAAAAAAATGCAAAAAAATGCAAAAAAAAATGCAAAAAAAATGCAAAAAAATGCAAAAAAAAATGCAAAAAAAATGCAAAAAAAAATGCAAAAAAATGCAAAAAAAAATGCAAAAAATTGCAAAAAAAATGCAAAAAAATGCAAAAAAAATGCAAAAAAATGCAAAAAAAAATGCAAAAAAAAATGCAAAAAAATGCAAAAAAAAGCAAAAAAAATGCAAAAAAAATGCAAAAAAAAATGCAAAAAAATGCAAAAAAAATGCAAAAAAATGCAAAAAAAAATGCAAAAAATTGCAAAAAAAAAATGCAAAAAAAAAATGCAAAAAAATGCAAAAAAATGCAAAAAAAAAATGCAAAAAAATGCAAAAAAAAAATGCAAAAAATGCAAAAAAAAATGCAAAAAAAATGCAAAAAAATGCAAAAAAAATGCAAAAAAAAATCCAAAAAAAAATGCAAAAAAAATGCAAAAAAAAATGCAAAAAAAATGCAAAAAATGCAAAAAAAAATGCAAAAAAAAATGCAAAAAATTGCAAAAAAAAATGCAAAAAAATGCAAAAAAATGCAAAAAAAAAACACAAAAAAATGCAAAAAAATGCAAAAAAAAATGCAAAAAATTGCAAAAAAAAAAGCAAAAAAAATGCAAAAAAAATGCAAAAAAAAATGCAAAAAAATGCAAAAAAAATGCAAAAAATTGCAAAAAAAATGCAAAAAAAATGCAAAAAAAATGCAAAAAATTGCAAAAAAAAAGCAAAAAAAATGCAAAAAAAAATGCAAAAAAAAATGCAAAAAAAATGCAAAAAAATGCAAAAAAAAATGCAAAAAAAATGCAAAAAAAAATGCAAAAAAAATTCAAAAAAAATGCAAAAAATGCAAAAAAAATGCAAAAAAATGCAAAAAAAAATGCAAAAAAAAATGCAAAAAAATGCAAAAAAATGTAAAAAAAAAGCAAAAAAAATGCAAAAAAAAAATGCAAAAAAAATGCAAAAAAATGCAAAAAAAAACACAAAAAAATGCAAAAAAAATGCAAAAAAAAATGCAAAAAATTGCAAAAAAAAAGCAAAAAAAATGCAAAAAAATGCAAAAAAAAATGCAAAAAAATGCAAAAAAAATGCAAAAAAAAATGCAAAAAAAATGCAAAAAAATGCAAAAAAAAACCACAAAAAAAGCAAAAAAAATGCAAAAAAAAATGCAAAAAAAAATGCAAAAAAATGCAAAAAAAAATGCAAAAAAAATGCAAAAAAAAAATGCAAAAAAAATGCAAAAAAATGCAAAAAAAAAACACAAAAAAATGCAAAAAAATGCAAAAAAAAATGCAAAAAATTGCAAAAAAAAAAGCAAAAAAAATGCAAAAAAAATGCAAAAAAAAATGCAAAAAATGCAAAAAAAATGCAAAAAAAAATGCAAAAAAATGCAAAAAAATGCAAAAAAAAACACAAAAAAATGCAAAAAAAATGCAAAAAAAAATGCAAAAAATTGCAAAAAAAATGCAAAAAAATGCAAAAAAAATGCAAAAAAATGCAAAAAAAAATGCAAAAAAAAATGCAAAAAAATGCAAAAAAATGCAAAAAAAATGCAAAAAAAATGCAAAAAAAAATGCAAAAAAATGCAAAAAAAAATGCAAAAAAATGCAAAAAAAAATGCAAAAAAATGCAAAAAAAAAATGCAAAAAAAAAATGCAAAAAAATGCAAAAAAATGCAAAAAAAAATGCAAAAAAATGCAAAAAAAAATGCAAAAAAAATGCAAAAAACGCAAAAAAAAATGCAAAAAATTGCAAAAAAAAAAGCAAAAAAATGCAAAAAAATGCAAAAAAAAAATGCAAAAAATGCAAAAAAAAATGCAAAAAAAATGCAAAAAAATGCAAAAAAAATGCAAAAAAAAATCCAAAAAAAAATGCAAAAAAAATGCAAAAAAAAATGCAAAAAAAATGCAAAAAATGCAAAAAAAAATCCAAAAAAAAATGCAAAAAAAATGCAAAAAAAATGCAAAAAAATGCAAAAAAAAATGCAAAAAAAATGCAAAAAAATGCAAAAAAAAATGCAAAAAAAATGCAAAAAAAAATGCAAAAAAAAATGCAAAAAAAATGCAAAAAACGCAAAAAAAAATGCAAAAAATTGCAAAAAAAAAAGCAAAAAAATGCAAAAAAAATGCAAAAAAATGCAAAAAAAAATGCAAAAAAATGCAAAAAAAATGCAAAAAACTGCAAAAAAAAAATGCAAAAAATTGCAAAAAAAAAGCAAAAAAAATGCAAAAAAAATGCAAAAAAAAATGCAAAAAAATGCAAAAAAAATGCAAAAAAATGCAAAAAAAAATGCAAAAAAATGCAAAAAAAAATGCAAAAAAATGCAAAAAAAATGCAAAAAAATGCAAAAAAAATGCAAAAAAATGCAAAAAAAATGCAAAAAAATGCAAAAAAAAATGCAAAAAAATGCAAAAAAAAATGCAAAAAAAAATGCAAAAAAAATGCAAAAAACGCAAAAAAAAATGCAAAAAATTGCAAAAAAAAAGCAAAAAAAATGCAAAAAAAATGCAAAAAAAAATGCAAAAAAATGCAAAAAAAATGCAAAAAAATGCAAAAAAAAAATGCAAAAAAATGCAAAAAAAAAATGCAAAAAAAAAATGCAAAAAAATGCAAAAAAATGCAAAAAAATGCAAAAAAAAAATGCAAAAAAATGCAAAAAAAAAATGCAAAAAATGCAAAAAAAAATGCAAAAAAAATGCAAAAAAATGCAAAAAAAATGCAAAAAAAAATCCAAAAAAAAATGCAAAAAAAATGCAAAAAAAAATGCAAAAAAAATGCAAAAAATGCAAAAAAAAATGCAAAAAAAAATGCAAAAAAATGCAAAAAAAAATGCAAAAAATTGCAAAAAAAATGCAAAAAAATGCAAAAAAATGCAAAAAAAAATGCAAAAAAAAATGCAAAAAAAAATGCAAAAAAAATGCAAAAAAATGCAAAAAAAAATGCAAAAAAAATGCAAAAAAAAATGCAAAAAAATGCAAAAAAAAATGCAAAAAAAATGCAAAAAAATGCAAAAAAAAAACACAAAAAAAGCAAAAAAAATGCAAAAAAAATGCAAAAAAAATGCAAAAAAATGCAAAAAAAAATGCAAAAAAAATGCAAAAAAATGCAAAAAAAAATGCAAAAAAATGCAAAAAAAAATGCAAAAAAAATGCAAAAAAATGCAAAAAAAATGCAAAAAAATGCAAAAAAAAATGCAAAAAAATGCAAAAAAAAAATGCAAAAAAAAAATGCAAAAAAATGCAAAAAAATGCAAAAAAATGCAAAAAAAAAATGCAAAAAAATGCAAAAAAAAAATGCAAAAAATGCAAAAAAAAATGCAAAAAAAATGCAAAAAAATGCAAAAAAAATGCAAAAAAAAATCCAAAAAAAAATGCAAAAAAAATGCAAAAAAAAATGCAAAAAAAATGCAAAAAATGCAAAAAAAAATGCAAAAAAAAATGCAAAAAAATGCAAAAAAAAATGCAAAAAATTGCAAAAAAAATGCAAAAAAATGCAAAAAAATGCAAAAAAAAATGCAAAAAAAAATGCAAAAAAAAATGCAAAAAAAATGCAAAAAAATGCAAAAAAAAATGCAAAAAAAATGCAAAAAAAAATGCAAAAAAATGCAAAAAAAAATGCAAAAAAAATGCAAAAAAATGCAAAAAAAAAACACAAAAAAAGCAAAAAAAATGCAAAAAAAATGCAAAAAAAATGCAAAAAAATGCAAAAAAAAATGCAAAAAAAATGCAAAAAAATGCAAAAAAAAATGCAAAAAAATGCAAAAAAAAATGCAAAAAAAATGCAAAAAAATGCAAAAAAAAATGCAAAAAAAATGCAAAAAAAAATGCAAAAAAAAATGCAAAAAAAATGCAAAAAACGCAAAAAAAAATGCAAAAAATTGCAAAAAAAAAAGCAAAAAAAATGCAAAAAAAATGCAAAAAAAAATGCAAAAAAATGCAAAAAAAATGCAAAAAAAAATGCAAAAAAAATGCAAAAAAATGCAAAAAAAAATGCAAAAAAAATGCAAAAAAAAATGCAAAAAAAAATGCAAAAAAAATGCAAAAAACGCAAAAAAAAATGCAAAAAATTGCAAAAAAAAAGCAAAAAAAATGCAAAAAAAATGCAAAAAAAAATGCAAAAAAATGCAAAAAAAATGCAAAAAAATGCAAAAAAAAATGCAAAAAAATGCAAAAAAAATGCAAAAAAATGCAAAAAAAAAATGCAAAAAATTGCAAAAAAAAAGCAAAAAAAATGCAAAAAAACTGCAAAAAAAAATGCAAAAATTGCAAAAAAAATGCAAAAAAATGCAAAAAAAATGCAAAAAAATGCAAAAAAATGCAAAAAAAAATGCAAAAAAAAAATGCAAAAAAATGCAAAAAAAAAACACAAACAAAAGCAAAAAAAATGCAAAAAAAATGCAAAAAAAAATGCAAAAAAATGCAAAAAAAAATGCAAAAAAAATGCAAAAAAATGCAAAAAAAAAACACAAAAAAAAACAAAAAAAATGCAAAAAAAATGCAAAAAAAATGCAAAAAAAATGCAAAAAATTGCAAAAAAAAAGCAAAAAAAATGCAAAAAAAATGCAAAAAAAATGCAAAAAAAATGCAAAAAAATGCAAAAAAAAATGCAAAAAAAAATGCAAAAAAAAATGCAAAAAAAATTCAAAAAAAATGCAAAAAAATGCAAAAAAAAATGCAAAAAAATGCAAAAAAAAATGCAAAAAAAAAATGCAAAAAAATGCAAAAAAATGTAAAAAAAAAGCAAAAAAAATGCAAAAAAAAAATGCAAAAAAAATGCAAAAAAATGCAAAAAAAAAACACAAAAAAATGCAAAAAAAATGCAAAAAAAAATGCAAAAAATTGCAAAAAAAAAAGCAAAAAAAATGCAAAAAAAATGCAAAAAAAAATGCAAAAAAATGCAAAAAAAATGCAAAAAAAAATGCAAAAAAAATGCAAAAAATGCAAAAAAAAAACACAAAAAAAGCAAAAAAAATGCAAAAAAAAATGCAAAAAAAAATGCAAAAAAATGCAAAAAAAAATGCAAAAAAAATGCAAAAAAAAAATGCAAAAAAAATGCAAAAAAATGCAAAAAAAAAACACAAAAAAATGCAAAAAAATGCAAAAAAAAATGCAAAAAATTGCAAAAAAAAAAGCAAAAAAAATGCAAAAAAAATGCAAAAAAAAATGCAAAAAATGCAAAAAAAATGCAAAAAAAAATGCAAAAAAAATGCAAAAAAATGCAAAAAAAAAACACAAAAAAAAGCAAAAAAAATGCAAAAAAAATGCAAAAAAAAATGCAAAAAAATGCAAAAAAAAATGCAAAAAAAATGCAAAAAAATGCAAAAAAAAATGCAAAAAAAATGCAAAAAAAAATGCAAAAAAAAATGCAAAAAAAAATGCAAAAAATGCAAAAAAAAATGCAAAAAATTGCAAAAAAAAAAGCAAAAAAAATGCAATAAAAATGCAAAAAAAATGCAAAAAAATGCAAAAAAAAATGCAAAAAAAATGCAAAAAAATGCAAAAAAAAATGCAAAAAAAATGCAAAAAAAAATGCAAAAAAAATGCAAAAAAAAATGCAAAAAATTGCAAAAAAAATGCAAAAAAATGCAAAAAAAATGCAAAAAAATGCAAAAAAAAATGCAAAAAAAAATGCAAAAAAATGCAAAAAAAAGCAAAAAAAATGCAAAAAAAATGCAAAAAAAAATGCAAAAAAATGCAAAAAAAAATGCAAAAAAATGCAAAAAAAAATGCAAAAAATTGCAAAAAAAAAATGCAAAAAAAAAATGCAAAAAAATGCAAAAAAATGCAAAAAAATGCAAAAAAAAAATGCAAAAAAATGCAAAAAAAAAATGCAAAAAATGCAAAAAAAAATGCAAAAAAAATGCAAAAAAATGCAAAAAAAATGCAAAAAAAAATCCAAAAAAAAATGCAAAAAAAATGCAAAAAAAAATGCAAAAAAAATGCAAAAAATGCAAAAAAAAATGCAAAAAAAAATGCAAAAAAATGCAAAAAAAAATGCAAAAAATTGCAAAAAAAATGCAAAAAAATGCAAAAAAAAATGCAAAAAAATGCAAAAAAATGCAAAAAAAATGCAAAAAAAAATCCAAAAAAAAATGCAAAAAAAATGCAAAAAAAAATGCAAAAAAAATGCAAAAAATGCAAAAAAAAATGCAAAAAAAAATGCAAAAAAATGCAAAAAAAAATGCAAAAAATTGCAAAAAAAATGCAAAAAAATGCAAAAAAATGCAAAAAAAAATGCAAAAAAAAATGCAAAAAAAAATGCAAAAAAAATGCAAAAAAATGCAAAAAAAAATGCAAAAAAAATGCAAAAAAAAAATGCAAAAAAATGCAAAAAAAAATGCAAAAAAAATGCAAAAAAATGCAAAAAAAAAACACAAAAAAAGCAAAAAAAATGCAAAAAAAATGCAAAAAAAAATGCAAAAAAATGCAAAAAAAAATGCAAAAAAAATGCAAAAAAATGCAAAAAAAAGCAAAAAAAATGCAAAAAAAAATGCAAAAAAAAATGCAAAAAAAATGCAAAAAACGCAAAAAAAAATGCAAAAAATTGCAAAAAAAAAAGCAAAAAAAATGCAAAAAAAATGCAAAAAAAAATGCAAAAAAATGCAAAAAAAATGCAAAAAAATGCAAAAAAAAATGCAAAAAAATGCAAAAAAAATGCAAAAAAATGCAAAAAAAAAATGCAAAAAATTGCAAAAAAAAAGCAAAAAAAATGCAAAAAAAATGCAAAAAAAAATGCAAAAAAATGCAAAAAAAATGCAAAAAAATGCAAAAAAAAATGCAAAAAAATGCAAAAAAAAATGCAAAAAAAATGCAAAAAAATGCAAAAAAAAATGCAAAAAAAATGCAAAAAAAATGCAAAAAAAAATGCAAAAAAAATGCAAAAAACGCAAAAAAAAATGCAAAAAATTGCAAAAAAAAAGCAAAAAAAATGCAAAAAAAATGCAAAAAAAAATGCAAAAAAATGCAAAAAAAATGCAAAAAAATGCAAAAAAAAATGCAAAAAAATGCAAAAAAATGCAAAAAAATGCAAAAAAAAATGCAAAAAATTGCAAAAAAAAAGCAAAAAAAATGCAAAAAAAATGCAAAAAAAAATGCAAAAAATGCAAAAAAAATGCAAAAAAATGCAAAAAAAATGCAAAAAAATGCAAAAAAAAATGCAAAAAAAAAATGCAAAAAAATGCAAAAAAAAAACACAAACAAAAGCAAAAAAAATGCAAAAAAAATGCAAAAAAAAATGCAAAAAAATGCAAAAAAAAATGCAAAAAAAATGCAAAAAAAATGCAAAAAAAAATGCAAAAAAAATGCAAAAAAAAATGCAAAAAATTGCAAAAAAAATGCAAAAAAATGCAAAAAAAATGCAAAAAAATGCAAAAAAAAATGCAAAAAAAAATGCAAAAAAATGCAAAAAAAAGCAAAAAAAATGCAAAAAAAATGCAAAAAAAAATGCAAAAAAATGCAAAAAAAAATGCAAAAAAATGCAAAAAAAAATGCAAAAAATTGCAAAAAAAAAATGCAAAAAAAAAATGCAAAAAAATGCAAAAAAATGCAAAAAAATGCAAAAAAAAAATGCAAAAAAATGCAAAAAAAAAATGCAAAAAATGCAAAAAAAAATGCAAAAAAAATGCAAAAAAATGCAAAAAAAATGCAAAAAAAAATCCAAAAAAAAATGCAAAAAAAATGCAAAAAAAAATGCAAAAAAAATGCAAAAAATGCAAAAAAAAATGCAAAAAAAAATGCAAAAAAATGCAAAAAAAAATGCAAAAAATTGCAAAAAAAATGCAAAAAAATGCAAAAAAAAATGCAAAAAAATGCAAAAAAATGCAAAAAAAATGCAAAAAAAAATCCAAAAAAAAATGCAAAAAAAATGCAAAAAAAAATGCAAAAAAAATGCAAAAAATGCAAAAAAAAATGCAAAAAAAAATGCAAAAAAATGCAAAAAAAAATGCAAAAAATTGCAAAAAAAATGCAAAAAAATGCAAAAAAATGCAAAAAAAAATGCAAAAAAAAATGCAAAAAAAAATGCAAAAAAAATGCAAAAAAATGCAAAAAAAAATGCAAAAAAAATGCAAAAAAAAAATGCAAAAAAATGCAAAAAAAAATGCAAAAAAAATGCAAAAAAATGCAAAAAAAAAACACAAAAAAAGCAAAAAAAATGCAAAAAAAATGCAAAAAAAAATGCAAAAAAATGCAAAAAAAAATGCAAAAAAAATGCAAAAAAATGCAAAAAAAAGCAAAAAAAATGCAAAAAAAAATGCAAAAAAAAATGCAAAAAAAATGCAAAAAACGCAAAAAAAAATGCAAAAAATTGCAAAAAAAAAAGCAAAAAAAATGCAAAAAAAATGCAAAAAAAAATGCAAAAAAATGCAAAAAAAATGCAAAAAAATGCAAAAAAAAATGCAAAAAAATGCAAAAAAAATGCAAAAAAATGCAAAAAAAAAATGCAAAAAATTGCAAAAAAAAAGCAAAAAAAATGCAAAAAAAATGCAAAAAAAAATGCAAAAAAATGCAAAAAAAATGCAAAAAAATGCAAAAAAAAATGCAAAAAAATGCAAAAAAAAATGCAAAAAAAATGCAAAAAAATGCAAAAAAAAATGCAAAAAAAATGCAAAAAAAATGCAAAAAAAAATGCAAAAAAAATGCAAAAAACGCAAAAAAAAATGCAAAAAATTGCAAAAAAAAAGCAAAAAAAATGCAAAAAAAATGCAAAAAAAAATGCAAAAAAATGCAAAAAAAATGCAAAAAAATGCAAAAAAAAATGCAAAAAAATGCAAAAAAATGCAAAAAAATGCAAAAAAAAATGCAAAAAATTGCAAAAAAAAAGCAAAAAAAATGCAAAAAAAATGCAAAAAAAAATGCAAAAAATGCAAAAAAAATGCAAAAAAATGCAAAAAAAATGCAAAAAAATGCAAAAAAAAATGCAAAAAAAAAATGCAAAAAAATGCAAAAAAAAAACACAAACAAAAGCAAAAAAAATGCAAAAAAAATGCAAAAAAAAATGCAAAAAAATGCAAAAAAAAATGCAAAAAAAATGCAAAAAAATGCAAAAAAAAAACACAAAAAAAAGCAAAAAAAATGCAAAAAAAATGCAAAAAAAATGCAAAAAAAATGCAAAAAATTGCAAAAAAAAAAGCAAAAAAAATGCAAAAAAAATGCAAAAAAAAATGCAAAAAAAATGCAAAAAAATGCAAAAAAAAATGCAAAAAAAATGCAAAAAAAAATGCAAAAAAAATTCAAAAAAAATGCAAAAAAATGCAAAAAAAAATGCAAAAAAATGCAAAAAAAAATGCAAAAAAAAAATGCAAAAAAATGCAAAAAAATGTAAAAAAAAAGCAAAAAAAATGCAAAAAAAAAATGCAAAAAAAATGCAAAAAAATGCAAAAAAAAAACACAAAAAAATGCAAAAAAAATGCAAAAAAAAATGCAAAAAATTGCAAAAAAAAAAGCAAAAAAAATGCAAAAAAAATGCAAAAAAAATGCAAAAAAATGCAAAAAAAAATGCAAAAAAAAATGCAAAAAAAATGCAAAAAAATGCAAAAAAAAAACACAAAAAAAGCAAAAAAAATGCAAAAAAAAATGCAAAAAAAAATGCAAAAAAATGCAAAAAAAAATGCAAAAAAAATGCAAAAAAAAAATGCAAAAAAAATGCAAAAAAATGCAAAAAAAAAACACAAAAAAATGCAAAAAAATGCAAAAAAAAATGCAAAAAATTGCAAAAAAAAAAGCAAAAAAAATGCAAAAAAAATGCAAAAAAAAATGCAAAAAATGCAAAAAAAATGCAAAAAAAAATGCAAAAAAAATGCAAAAAAATGCAAAAAAAAAACACAAAAAAAAGCAAAAAAAATGCAAAAAAAATGCAAAAAAAAATGCAAAAAAATGCAAAAAAAAATGCAAAAAAAATGCAACAAAATGCAAAAAAAAATGCAAAAAAAATGCAAAAAAAATGCAAAAAAAAATGCAAAAAAAAATGCAAAAAATGCAAAAAAAAATGCAAAAAATTGCAAAAAAAAAAGCAAAAAAAATGCAATAAAAATGCAAAAAAAAATGCAAAAAAATGCAAAAAAAATGCAAAAAAAATGCAAAAAAATGCAAAAAAAAATGCAAAAAAAATGCAAAAAAAAATGCAAAAAAAAATGCAAAAAAAATGCAAAAAAAAATGCAAAAAATTGCAAAAAAAATGCAAAAAAATGCAAAAAAAATGCAAAAAAATGCAAAAAAAAATGCAAAAAAAAATGCAAAAAAATGCAAAAAAAAGCAAAAAAAATGCAAAAAAAAGCAAAAAAAATGCAAAAAAAATGCAAAAAAAAATGCAAAAAAATGCAAAAAAAATGCAAAAAAATGCAAAAAAAAATGCAAAAAATTGCAAAAAAAAAATGCAAAAAAAAAATGCAAAAAAATGCAAAAAAATGCAAAAAAATGCAAAAAAAAAATGCAAAAAAATGCAAAAAAAAATGCAAAAAATGCAAAAAAAAATGCAAAAAAAATGCAAAAAAATGCAAAAAAAATGCAAAAAAAAATCCAAAAAAAAATGCAAAAAAAATGCAAAAAAAAATGCAAAAAAAATGCAAAAAATGCAAAAAAAAATGCAAAAAAAAATGCAAAAAAATGCAAAAAAAAATGCAAAAAATTGCAAAAAAAATGCAAAAAAATGTAAAAAAAAATGCAAAAAAATGCAAAAAAAATGCAAAAAAAAATGCAAAAAAAATGCAAAAAAAATGCAAAAAAATGCAAAAAAAAATGCAAAAAAAATGCAAAAAAAAATGCAAAAAAATGCAAAAAAAAATGCAAAAAAAATGCAAAAAAATGCAAAAAAAAAACACAAAAAAAGCAAAAAAAATGCAAAAAAAATGCAAAAAAAAATGCAAAAAAATGCAAAAAAAAATGCAAAAAAAATGCAAAAAAATGCAAAAAAAAATGCAAAAAAAAATGCAAAAAAAAATGCAAAAAAAAATGCAAAAAAAAATGCAAAAAAATGCAAAAAAAAATGCAAAAAAAATGCAAAAAAATGCAAAAAAAAAACACAAAAAAAGCAAAAAAAATGCAAAAAAAATGCAAAAAAATGCAAAAAAAATGCAAAAAAAAATGCAAAAAAATGCAAAAAAAAATGCAAAAAAAATGCAAAAAAATGCAAAAAAAAATGCAAAAAAAATGCAAAAAAAAATGCAAAAAAAAATGCAAAAAAAATGCAAAAAACGCAAAAAAAAAATGCAAAAAATTGCAAAAAAAAAAGCAAAAAAATGCAAAAAAAATGCAAAAAAAAATGCAAAAAAATGCAAAAAAAAATGCAAAAAAATGCAAAAAAAATGCAAAAAAATGCAAAAAAAAAATGCAAAAAAATGCAAAAAAAAATGCAAAAAATGCAAAAAAAAATGCAAAAAAAATGCAAAAAAATGCAAAAAAAATGCAAAAAAAAATCCAAAAAAAAATGCAAAAAAAATGCAAAAAAAAATGCAAAAAAAATGCAAAAAATGCAAAAAAAAATGCAAAAAAAAATGCAAAAAAATGCAAAAAAAAATGCAAAAAATTGCAAAAAAAATGCAAAAAAATGTAAAAAAAAATGCAAAAAAATGCAAAAAAAATGCAAAAAAAAATGCAAAAAAAAATGCAAAAAAAATGCAAAAAAATGCAAAAAAAAATGCAAAAAAAATGCAAAAAAAAATGCAAAAAAATGCAAAAAAAAATGCAAAAAAAATGCAAAAAAATGCAAAAAAAAAACACAAAAAAAGCAAAAAAAATGCAAAAAAAATGCAAAAAAAAATGCAAAAAAATGCAAAAAAAAATGCAAAAAAAATGCAAAAAAATGCAAAAAAAAATGCAAAAAAAATGCAAAAAAAAATGCAAAAAAAAATGCAAAAAAAAATGCAAAAAAATGCAAAAAAAAATGCAAAAAAAATGCAAAAAAATGCAAAAAAAAAACACAAAAAAAGCAAAAAAAATGCAAAAAAAATGCAAAAAAAAATGCAAAAAAATGCAAAAAAAAATGCAAAAAAAATGCAAAAAAATGCAAAAAAAAATGCAAAAAAAATGCAAAAAAAAATGCAAAAAAAAATGCAAAAAAAATGCAAAAAACGCAAAAAAAAATGCAAAAAATTGCAAAAAAAAAAGCAAAAAAATGCAAAAAAAATGCAAAAAAAAATGCAAAAAAATGCAAAAAAAATGCAAAAAAATGCAAAAAAAAATGCAAAAAAATGCAAAAAAAATGCAAAAAAATGCAAAAAAAAAATGCAAAAAATTGCAAAAAAAAAAGCAAAAAAAATGCAAAAAAAATGCAAAAAAAAATGCAAAAAAAATGCAAAAAAAAATGCAAAAAAATGCAAAAAAAAATGCAAAAAAATGCAAAAAAAAATGCAAAAAAAATGCAAAAAAATGCAAAAAAAAAACACAAAAAAAAGCAAAAAAAATGCAAAAAAAAATGCAAAAAAAATGCAAAAAAATGCAAAAAAAAATGCAAAAAAAAAATGCAAAAAAATGCAAAAAAATGCAAAAAAATGCAAAAAAATGTAAAAAAAAATGCAAAAAAATGCAAAAAAAAATGCAAAAAAAAAATGCAAAAAAATGCAAAAAAATGTAAAAAAAAGCAAAAAAAATGCAAAAAAAAAATGCAAAAAAAATGCAAAAAAATGCAAAAAAAAACACAAAAAAATGCAAAAAAAATGCAAAAAAAAATGCAAAAAATTGCAAAAAAAAAAGCAAAAAAAATGCAAAAAAAAATGCAAAAAAATGCAAAAAAAAAATGCAAAAAAAAAATGCAAAAAAATGCAAAAAAATGCAAAAAAAATGCAAAAAAAAATGCAAAAAAATGCAAAAAAAATGCAAAAAAAAATGCAAAAAAATGCAAAAAAAAATGCAAAAAAAATGCAAAAAAAAATGCAAAAAAAATGCAAAAAAAAATGCAAAAAATGCAAAAAAAATTGCAAAAAAAAAAGCAAAAAAAATGCAATAAAAATGCAAAAAAAAATGCAAAAAAATGCAAAAAAAAATGCAAAAAAAATGCAAAAAAATGCAAAAAAAAAATGCAAAAAAAATGCAAAAAAAAATGCAAAAAAAAATGCAAAAAAAATGCAAAAAAAAATGCAAAAAAATGCAAAAAAAAGCAAAAAAAATGCAAAAAAAATGCAAAAAAAAATGCAAAAAAATGCAAAAAAAATGCAAAAAAATGCAAAAAAAAATGCAAAAAAATGCAAAAAAATGCAAAAAAATGTAAAAAAAAATGCAAAAAAATGCAAAAAAAAATGCAAAAAAAAAATGCAAAAAAATGCAAAAAAATGTAAAAAAAAAAGCAAAAAAAATGCAAAAAAAAAATGCAAAAAAAATGCAAAAAAATGCAAAAAAAAAACACAAAAAAATGCAAAAAAAATGCAAAAAAAAATGCAAAAAATTGCAAAAAAAAAAGCAAAAAAAATGCAAAAAAAATGCAAAAAAATGCAAAAAAAAATGCAAAAAAAAAATGCAAAAAAATGCAAAAAAATGCAAAAAAAATGCAAAAAAAAATGCAAAAAAATGCAAAAAAAATGCAAAAAAAAATGCAAAAAAATGCAAAAAAAAATGCAAAAAAAATGCAAAAAAAAATGCAAAAAAAATGCAAAAAAAAATGCAAAAAATGCAAAAAAAAATGCAAAAAATTGCAAAAAAAAAAGCAAAAAAAATGCAATAAAAATGCAAAAAAAAATGCAAAAAAATGCAAAAAAAAATGCAAAAAAAATGCAAAAAAATGCAAAAAAAAAATGCAAAAAAAATGCAAAAAAAAATGCAAAAAAAAATGCAAAAAAAATGCAAAAAAAAATGCAAAAAATTGCAAAAAAAATGCAAAAAAATGCAAAAAAAAATGCAAAAAAATGCAAAAAAAAATGCAAAAAAAAAGCAAAAAAATGCAAAAAAAAGCAAAAAAAATGCAAAAAAAATGCAAAAAAAAATGCAAAAAAATGCAAAAAAAATGCAAAAAAATGCAAAAAAAAATGCAAAAAAATGCAAAAAAAAAATGCAAAAAAAAAATGCAAGAAAATGCAAAAAAATGCAAAAAAAATGCAAAAAAAAATGCAAAAAAATGCAAAAAAAAAATGCAAAAAATGCAAAAAAAAATGCAAAAAAAATGCAAAAAAATGCAAAAAAAATGCAAAAAAAAATCCAAAAAAAAATGCAAAAAAAATGCAAAAAAAAATGCAAAAAAAATGCAAAAAATGCAAAAAAAAATGCAAAAAAAAATGCAAAAAAATGCAAAAAAAAATGCAAAAAATTGCAAAAAAAATGCAAAAAAATGCAAAAAAAAATGCAAAAAAATGCAAAAAAAAATGCAAAAAAAAATGCAAAAAAAAAATGCAAAAAAAATGCAAAAAAATGCAAAAAAAATGCAAAAAAAATGCAAAAAAAAATGCAAAAAAATGCAAAAAAAAATGCAAAAAAAATGCAAAAAAATGCAAAAAAAAAACACAAAAAAAGCAAAAAAAATGCAAAAAAAATGCAAAAAAATGCAAAAAAAAAACACAAAAAAAGCAAAAAAAATGCAAAAAAAAATGCAAAAAAAAATGCAAAAAAATGCAAAAAAAAATGCAAAAAAATGCAAAAAAAAAATGCAAAAAATTGCAAAAAAAAAGCAAAAAAAATGCAAAAAAAATGCAAAAAATGCAAAAAAAATTGCAAAAAAAAAAGCAAAAAAAATGCAATAAAAATGCAAAAAAAAATGCAAAAAAATGCAAAAAAAAATGCAAAAAAAATGCAAAAAAATGCAAAAAAAAAATGCAAAAAAAATGCAAAAAAAAATGCAAAAAAAAATGCAAAAAAAATGCAAAAAAAAATGCAAAAAAATGCAAAAAAAAGCAAAAAAAATGCAAAAAAAATGCAAAAAAAAATGCAAAAAAATGCAAAAAAAATGCAAAAAAATGCAAAAAAAAATGCAAAAAAATGCAAAAAAATGCAAAAAAATGTAAAAAAAAATGCAAAAAAATGCAAAAAAAAATGCAAAAAAAAAATGCAAAAAAATGCAAAAAAATGTAAAAAAAAAAGCAAAAAAAATGCAAAAAAAAAATGCAAAAAAAATGCAAAAAAATGCAAAAAAAAAACACAAAAAAATGCAAAAAAAATGCAAAAAAAAATGCAAAAAATTGCAAAAAAAAAAGCAAAAAAAATGCAAAAAAAAATGCAAAAAAATGCAAAAAAAAAATGCAAAAAAAAAATGCAAAAAAATGCAAAAAAATGCAAAAAAAATGCAAAAAAAAATGCAAAAAAATGCAAAAAAAATGCAAAAAAAATGCAAAAAAATGCAAAAAAAAATGCAAAAAAAATGCAAAAAAAAATGCAAAAAAAATGCAAAAAAAAATGCAAAAAATGCAAAAAAAATGCAAAAAATTGCAAAAAAAAAAGCAAAAAAAATGCAATAAAAATGCAAAAAAAAATGCAAAAAAATGCAAAAAAAAATGCAAAAAAAATGCAAAAAAATGCAAAAAAAAAATGCAAAAAAAATGCAAAAAAAAATGCAAAAAAAATGCAAAAAAAATGCAAAAAAAAATGCAAAAAATTGCAAAAAAAATGCAAAAAAATGCAAAAAAAAATGCAAAAAAATGCAAAAAAAAATGCAAAAAAAAATGCAAAAAAATGCAAAAAAAAGCAAAAAAAATGCAAAAAAAATGCAAAAAAAAATGCAAAAAAATGCAAAAAAAATGCAAAAAAATGCAAAAAAAAATGCAAAAAAATGCAAAAAAAAAATGCAAAAAAAAAATGCAAGAAAATGCAAAAAAATGCAAAAAAATGCAAAAAAAAATGCAAAAAAATGCAAAAAAAAAATGCAAAAAATGCAAAAAAAAATGCAAAAAAAATGCAAAAAAATGCAAAAAAAATGCAAAAAAAAATCCAAAAAAAAATGCAAAAAAAATGCAAAAAAAAATGCAAAAAAAATGCAAAAAATGCAAAAAAAAATGCAAAAAAAAATGCAAAAAAATGCAAAAAAAAATGCAAAAAATTGCAAAAAAAATGCAAAAAAATGCAAAAAAAAATGCAAAAAATGCAAAAAAAAATGCAAAAAAAAAATGCAAAAAAAAAATGCAAAAAAAATGCAAAAAAATGCAAAAAAAAATGCAAAAAAAATGCAAAAAAAAATGCAAAAAAATGCAAAAAAAAATGCAAAAAAAATGCAAAAAAATGCAAAAAAAAAACACAAAAAAAGCAAAAAAAATGCAAAAAAAATGCAAAAAAATGCAAAAAAAAAACACAAAAAAAGCAAAAAAAATGCAAAAAAAAATGCAAAAAAAAATGCAAAAAAATGCAAAAAAAAATGCAAAAAAAATGCAAAAAAATGCAAAAAAAAATGCAAAAAAAATGCAAAAAAAAATGCAAAAAAAAATGCAAAAAAAATGCAAAAAACGCAAAAAAAAATGCAAAAAATTGCAAAAAAAAAAGCAAAAAAAATGCAAAAAAAAATGCAAAAAAAAAATGCAAAAAAATGCAAAAAAATGTAAAAAAAAATGCAAAAAAATGCAAAAAAAATGCAAAAAAATGCAAAAAAAAATGCAAAAAAAAAATGCAAAAAAATGCAAAAAAATGTAAAAAAAAAAGCAAAAAAAATGCAAAAAAAAAATGCAAAAAAAAAAGCAAAAAAAATGCAAAAAAAATGCAAAAAAAAATGCAAAAAAATGCAAAAAAAATGCAAAAAAAAATGCAAAAAAAATGCAAAAAAATGCAAAAAAAAAACACAAAAAAAGCAAAAAAAATGCAAAAAAAAATGCAAAAAAAAATGCAAAAAAATGCAAAAAAAAATGCAAAAAAAATGCAAAAAAAAAATGCAAAAAAAATGCAAAAAAATGCAAAAAAAAAACACAAAAAAATGCAAAAAAATGCAAAAAAAAATGCAAAAAATTGCAAAAAAAAAAGCAAAAAAAATGCAAAAAAAATGCAAAAAAAAATGCAAAAAATGCAAAAAAAATGCAAAAAAAAATGCAAAAAAAATGCAAAAAAATGCAAAAAAAAAACACAAAAAAAAGCAAAAAAAATGCAAAAAAAATGCAAAAAAAAATGCAAAAAAATGCAAAAAAAAAATGCAAAAAAAATGCAAAAAAATGCAAAAAAAAATGCAAAAAAAATGCAAAAAAAAATGCAAAAAAAAATGCAAAAAAAAATGCAAAAAATGCAAAAAAAAATGCAAAAAATTGCAAAAAAAAAAGCAAAAAAAATGCAATAAAAATGCAAAAAAAATGCAAAAAAATGCAAAAAAAAATGCAAAAAAAATGCAAAAAAATGCAAAAAAAAATGCAAAAAAAATGCAAAAAAAAATGCAAAAAAAAATGCAAAAAAAATGCAAAAAAAAATGCAAAAAATTGCAAAAAAAATGCAAAAAAATGCAAAAAAAATGCAAAAAAATGCAAAAAAAAATGCAAAAAAAAATGCAAAAAAATGCAAAAAAAAGCAAAAAAAATGCAAAAAAAATGCAAAAAAAAATGCAAAAAAATGCAAAAAAAATGCAAAAAAATGCAAAAAAAAATGCAAAAAATTGCAAAAAAAAAATGCAAAAAAAAAATGCAAAAAAATGCAAAAAAAATGCAAAAAAATGCAAAAAAAAATGCAAAAAAATGAAAAAAAAAATGAAAAAAATGCAAAAAAAAATGCAAAAAAAATGAAAAAAAATGCAAAAAAAATGCAAAAAAAAATCCAAAAAAAATGCAAAAAAAATGCAAAAAAAAATGCAAAAAAAATGCAAAAAATGCAAAAAAAAATGCAAAAAAAAATGCAAAAAAATGCAAAAAAAAATGCAAAAAATTGCAAAAAAAATGCAAAAAAATGCAAAAAAAAATGCAAAAAAATGCAAAAAAAAATGCAAAAAAAAATGCAAAAAAAAATGCAAAAAAAATGCAAAAAAATGCAAAAAAAAATGCAAAAAAAATGCAAAAAAAAAAGCAAAAAAAATGCAAAAAAAATGCAAAAAAAAATGCAAAAAAATGCAAAAAAAATGCAAAAAAATGCAAAAAAAAATGCAAAAAAATGCAAAAAAAATGCAAAAAAATGCAAAAAAATGCAAAAAAAATGCAAAAAAATGCAAAAAAAAAAATGCAAAAAAATGCAAAAAAAAAATGCAAAAAATGCAAAAAAAAATGCAAAAAAAATGCAAAAAAATGCAAAAAAAATGCAAAAAAAAATCCAAAAAAAAATGCAAAAAAAATGCAAAAAAAAATGCAAAAAAAATGCAAAAAATGCAAAAAAAAATGCAAAAAATTGCAAAAAAAATGCAAAAAAATGCAAAAAAAAATGCAAAAAAATGCAAAAAAAAATGCAAAAAAAAATGCAAAAAAAATGCAAAAAAATGCAAAAAAAAATGCAAAAAAAATGCAAAAAAAAATGCAAAAAAATGCAAAAAAAAATGCAAAAAAAATGCAAAAAAATGCAAAAAAAAAACACAAAAAAAGCAAAAAAAATGCAAAAAAAATGCAAAAAAAAATGCAAAAAAATGCAAAAAAAAATGCAAAAAAAATGCAAAAAAATGCAAAAAAAAATGCAAAAAAAATGCAAAAAAAAATGCAAAAAAAAATGCAAAAAAAATGCAAAAAACGCAAAAAAAAATGCAAAAAATTGCAAAAAAAAAAGCAAAAAAAATGCAAAAAAAATGCAAAAAAAAATGCAAAAAAATGCAAAAAAAATGCAAAAAAATGCAAAAAAAAATGCAAAAAAATGCAAAAAAAATGCAAAAAAATGCAAAAAAAAAATGCAAAAAATTGCAAAAAAAAAGCAAAAAAAATGCAAAAAAAATGCAAAAAAAAATGCAAAAAAATGCAAAAAAAATGCAAAAAAATGCAAAAAAAAATGCAAAAAAATGCAAAAAAAAATGCAAAAAAATGCAAAAAAATGCAAAAAAAAATGCAAAAAAAATGCAAAAAAAAATGCAAAAAAAAATGCAAAAAAAATGCAAAAAACGCAAAAAAAAATGCAAAAAATTGCAAAAAAAAAGCAAAAAAAATGCAAAAAAAATGCAAAAAAAAATGCAAAAAAATGCAAAAAAAATGCAAAAAAATGCAAAAAAAAATGCAAAAAAATGCAAAAAAAATGCAAAAAAATGCAAAAAAAAAATGCAAAAAATTGCAAAAAAAAAGCAAAAAAAATGCAAAAAAAAGCAAAAAAAAATGCAAAAAAATGCAAAAAAAATGCAAAAAAATGCAAAAAAAAATGCAAAAAAATGCAAAAAAATGCAAAAAAAAAATGCAAAAAAATGCAAAAAAAAAACACAAAAAAAAGCAAAAAAAATGCAAAAAAAATGCAAAAAAAAATGCAAAAAAATGCAAAAAAAAATGCAAAAAAAATGCAAAAAAATGCAAAAAAAAAACACAAAAAAAAGCAAAAAAAATGCAAAAAAAATGCAAAAAAAAATGCAAAAAAATGCAAAAAAAATGCAAAAAAAATGCAAAAAAATGCAAAAAAAAATGCAAAAAAAATGCAAAAAAAAATGCAAAAAAAAATGCAAAAAAAATGCAAAAAACGCAAAAAAAATGCAAAAAATTGCAAAAAAAAAAAGCAAAAAAAATGCAAAAAAAATGCAAAAAAAAATGCAAAAAAATGCAAAAAAAAATGCAAAAAAATGCAAAAAAAATGCAAAAAAATGCAAAAAAAAAATGCAAAAAAATGCAAAAAAAATGCAAAAAAATGCAAAAAAAAATGCAAAAAAAAATGCAAAAAAATGCAAAAAAAAATGCAAAAAAATGCAAAAAAAATGCAAAAAATGCAAAAAAATGTAAAAAAAAATGCAAAAAAAATGCAAAAAAAAAATGCAAAAAAAATGCAAAAAAATGCAAAAAAAAAAAACAAAAAAATGCAAAAAAAATGCAAAAAAAATGCAAAAAAAATGCAAAAAATTGCAAAAAAAAAAAGCAAAAAAAATGCAAAAAAAATGCAAAAAAAATGCAAAAAAATGCAAAAAAAATGCAAAAAAAAATGCAAAAAAAATGCAAAAAAATGCAAAAAAAAACACAAAAAAAGCAAAAAAAATGCAAAAAAAATGCAAAAAAAAAATGCAAAAAAAAAATGCAAAAAAAATGCAAAAAAATGCAAAAAAAAAACACAAAAAAATGCAAAAAAAATGCAAAAAATTGCAAAAAAAAAGCAAAAAAAATGCAAAAAAAATGCAAAAAAAAATGCAAAAAAATGCAAAAAAAATGCAAAAAAAAATGCAAAAAAAATGCAAAAAAATGCAAAAAAAAAACACAAAAAAAGCAAAAAAAATGCAAAAAAAATGCAAAAAAAAATGCAAAAAAATTTGCAAAAAATTGCAAAAAAAAAAGCAAAAAAAATGCAAAAAAAATGCAAAAAAAAATGCAAAAAAATGCAAAAAAAAATGCAAAAAAAATGCAAAAAAATGCAAAAAAAATATGCAAAAAAAATGCAAAAAAAAATGCAAAAAAAAATGCAAAAAAAATGCAAAAAATGCAAAAAAAAATGCAAAAAATTGCAAAAAAAAAGCAAAAAAAATGCAAAAAAAAATGCAAAAAAAAATGCAAAAAAATGCAAAAAAAAATGCAAAAAAATGCAAAAAAAAATGCAAAAAAAAATGCAAAAAAAATGCAAAAAAATGCAAAAAAAAAACACAAAAAAAAGCAAAAAAAATGCAAAAAAAATGCAAAAAAAAATGCAAAAAATTGCAAAAAAAAATGCAAAAAAATGCAAAAAAAAATGCAAAAAAAATGCAAAAAAATGCAAAAAAAATGCAAAAAAAAATGCAAAAAAATGCAAAAAAAATGCAAAAAAAAATGCAAAAAAAATGCAAAAAAATGCAAAAAAAAAACACAAAAAAAAGCAAAAAAAATGCAAAAAAAATGCAAAAAAAATGCAAAAAAAATGCAAAAAATTGCAAAAAAAAAGCAAAAAAAATGCAAAAAAAAATGCAAAAAAAATTCAAAAAAAATGCAAAAAAATGCAAAAAAAAATGCAAAAAAATGCAAAAAAAAATGCAAAAAAGAAATGCAAAAAAATGCAAAAAAATGTAAAAAAAATGCAAAAAAAATGCAAAAAAAAAATGCAAAAAAAATGCAAAAAAATGCAAAAAAAAAACACAAAAAAATGCAAAAAAAATGCAAAAAAAAATGCAAAAAATTGCAAAAAAATGCAAAAAAAATGCAAAAAAAATGCAAAAAAAAATGCAAAAAAATGCAAAAAAAAAACACAAAAAAATGCAAAAAAAATGCAAAAAAAAATGCAAAAAATTGCAAAAAAATGCAAAAAAAATGCAAAAAAAATGCAAAAAAAAATGCAAAAAAATGCAAAAAAAATGCAAAAAAAAATGCAAAAAAAATGCAAAAAAATGCAAAAAAAAAACACAAAAAAGCAAAAAAAAATGCAAAAAAAATGCAAAAAAAAATGCAAAAAAATGCAAAAAAAAATGCAAAAAAATGCAAAAAAATGCAAAAAAAAATGCAAAAAAAATGCAAAAAAAAATGCAAAAAAAAATGCAAAAAAAATGCAAAAAATGCAAAAAAAAATGCAAAAAAAATGCAAAAAATGCAAAAAAAAATGCAAAAAATTGCAAAAAAAAAGCAAAAAAAATGCAAAAAAAATGCAAAAAAAAATGCAAAAAAAATGCAAAAAAAACACAAAAAAATGCAAAAAAAAAACACAAAAAAATGCAAAAAAAATGCAAAAAAAATGCAAAAAAAATGCAAAAAATTGCAAAAAAAAAGCAAAAAAAATGCAAAAAAAATGCAAAAAAAAATGCAAAAAAAATGCAAAAAAATGCAAAAAAAAATGCAAAAAAAATGCAAAAAAAAATGCAAAAAAAATTCAAAAAAAATGCAAAAAAATGCAAAAAAAAATGCAAAAAAATGCAAAAAAAAAAGCAAAAAAAAAATGCAAAAAAATGCAAAAAAATGTAAAAAAAAATGCAAAAAAAATGCAAAAAAAAAATGCAAAAAAAATGCAAAAAAATGCAAAAAAAAAACACAAAAAAATGCAAAAAAAATGCAAAAAAAATTGCAAAAAATTGCAAAAAAAAAGCAAAAAAAATGCAAAAAAATGCAAAAAAAAATGCAAAAAAATGCAAAAAAAAATGCAAAAAAAATGCAAAAAAATGCAAAAAAAAAACACAAAAAAAAGCAAAAAAAATGCAAAAAAAATGCAAAAAAATGCAAAAAAATGCAAAAAAAAATGCAAAAAAAATGCAAAAAAATGCAAAAAAAATGCAAAAAAAATGCAAAAAAAATGCAAAAAAAATGCAAAAAAAAATGCAAAAAAATGCAAAAAAAATGCAAAAAAATGCAAAAAAAAATGCAAAAAATTGCAAAAAAAAAGCAAAAAAAATGCAAAAAAAATGCAAAAAAAATGCAAAAAAATGCAAAAAAAATGCAAAAAAATGCAAAAAAAAATGCAAAAAAATGCAAAAAAAATGCAAAAAAATGCAAAAAAAAATGCAAAAAATGCAAAAAAAAAACACAAAAAAATGCAAAAAAAATGCAAAAAAAAATGCAAAAAATTGCAAAAAAATGCAAAAAAAATGCAAAAAAAATGCAAAAAAAAATGCAAAAAAATGCAAAAAAAATGCAAAAAAAAATGCAAAAAAAATGCAAAAAAATGCAAAAAAAAACACAAAAAAAGCAAAAAAAAATGCAAAAAAAATGCAAAAAAAAATGCAAAAAAATGCAAAAAAAAATGCAAAAAAATGCAAAAAAATGCAAAAAAAAATGCAAAAAAAATGCAAAAAAAAATGCAAAAAAAAATGCAAAAAAAATGCAAAAAATGCAAAAAAAAATGCAAAAAATTGCAAAAAAAAAGCAAAAAAAATGCAAAAAAAATGCAAAAAAAAATGCAAAAAAAATGCAAAAAAAAATGCAAAAAAAACACAAAAAAATGCAAAAAAAAAACACAAAAAAAAGCAAAAAAAATGCAAAAAAAATGCAAAAAAAAAACACAAAAAAAGCAAAAAAAATGCAAAAAAAATGCAAAAAAAAATGCAAAAAAAAATGCAAAAAAATGCAAAAAAAATGCAAAAAATTGCAAAAAAAATGCAAAAAAATGCAAAAAAAAATGCCAAAAAAATGCAAAAAAAAATGCAAAAAAATGCAAAAAAATGCAAAAAAAAATGCAAAAAAATGCAAAAAAAAAGCAAAAAAAAAGCAAAAAAAATGCAAAAAAAAATGCAAAAAAATGCAAAAAAAATGCAAAAAAAAATGCAAAAAAAATGCAAAAAAATGCGAAAAAAAAACACAAAAAAAAGCAAAAAAAATGCAAAAAAAATGCAAAAAAAATGCAAAAAAAATGCAAAAAATTGCAAAAAAAAAGCAAAAAAAATGCAAAAAAAATGCAAAAAAAAATGCAAAAAAAATGCAAAAAAATGCAAAAAAAATGCAAAAAAATGCAAAAAAAAAAGCAAAAAAAAAATGCAAAAAAATGCAAAAAAATGTAAAAAAAAATGCAAAAAAAATGCAAAAAAAAAATGCAAAAAAAATGCAAAAAAATGCAAAAAAAAAACACAAAAAAATGCAAAAAAAATGCAAAAAAAATTGCAAAAAATTGCAAAAAAAAAGCAAAAAAAATGCAAAAAAATGCAAAAAAAAATGCAAAAAAATGCAAAAAAAAATGCAAAAAAAATGCAAAAAAATGCAAAAAAAAAACACAAAAAAAAGCAAAAAAAATGCAAAAAAAATGCAAAAAAAATGCAAAAAAAATGCAAAAAAAATGCAAAAAAAAATGCAAAAAAATGCAAAAAAAATGCAAAAAAATGCAAAAAAAAATGCAAAAAAATGCAAAAAAAAATGCAAAAAAATGCAAAAAAAAATGCAAAAAATGCAAAAAAATGTAAAAAAAAATGCAAAAAAAATGCAAAAAAAAAATGCAAAAAAAATGCAAAAAAATGCAAAAAAAAAACACAAAAAAATGCAAAAAAAAATGCAAAAAAAAATGCAAAAAATTGCAAAAAAAAAAAGCAAAAAAAATGCAAAAAAAATGCAAAAAAAATGCAAAAAAATGCAAAAAAAATGCAAAAAAAAATGCAAAAAAATGCAAAAAAATGTAAAAAAAAATGCAAAAAAAATGCAAAAAAAAAATGCAAAAAAAATGCAAAAAAATGCAAAAAAAAAACACAAAAAAATGCAAAAAAAATGCAAAAAAAATTGCAAAAAATTGCAAAAAAAAAGCAAAAAAAATGCAAAAAAAATGCAAAAAAAATGCAAAAAAATGCAAAAAAAATGCAAAAAAAATGCAAAAAAAAATGCAAAAAAATGCAAAAAAAATGCAAAAAAAATGCAAAAAAATGCAAAAAAAAATGCAAAAAAATGCAAAAAAAATGCAAAAAAAATGCAAAAAAATGCAAAAAAAAATGCAAAAAAAATGCAAAAAAAAATGCAAAAAAAAATGCAAAAAAAATGCAAAAAATGCAAAAAAAAATGCAAAAAATTGCAAAAAAAAAAGCAAAAAAAAAGCAAAAAAAATGCAAAAAAAAATGCAAAAAAATGCAAAAAAAAATGCAAAAAAAATGCAAAAAAATGCAAAAAAAAATGCAAAAAAAATGCAAAAAATTGCAAAAAAAAAAGCAAAAAAAAAGCAAAAAAAATGCAAAAAAAAATGCAAAAAAATGCAAAAAAAAATGCAAAAAAAATGCAAAAAAATGCAAAAAAAAATGCAAAAAAAATGCAAAAAAAAATGCAAAAAAAAAATGCAAAAAAAATGCAAAAAAAATGCAAAAAAAATTCAAAAAAAATGCAAAAAAATGCAAAAAAAAATGCAAAAAAAAATGCAAAAAAAATGCAAAAAATGCAAAAAAAAATGCAAAAAATTGCAAAAAAAAAAGCAAAAAAAATGCAAAAAAAATGCAAAAAAAATGCAAAAAAAAATGCAAAAAAATGCAAAAAAAAATGCAAAAAAATGCAAAAAAAAATGCAAAAAATTGCAAAAAAAAAGCAAAAAAAATGCAAAAAAAATGCAAAAAAAATGCAAAAAAAATGCAAAAAAAATGCAAAAAAATGCAAAAAAAAATGCAAAAAAATGCAAAAAAAAATGCAAAAAAATGCAAAAAAAAATGCAAAAAATTGCAAAAAAAAAGCAAAAAAAATGCAAAAAAAATGCAAAAAAAATGCAAAAAAATGCAAAAAAAATGCAAAAAAATGCAAAAAAAAATGCAAAAAAATGCAAAAAAAAATGCAAAAAAATGCAAAAAAAAATGCAAAAAATGCAAAAAAATGTAAAAAAAAAATGCAAAAAAAATGCAAAAAAAAAATGCAAAAAAAATGCAAAAAAATGCAAAAAAAAAACACAAAAAAATGCAAAAAAAATGCAAAAAAAAATGCAAAAAATTGCAAAAAAAAAAAAGCAAAAAAAATGCAAAAAAAATGCAAAAAAAATGCAAAAAAATGCAAAAAAAATTCAAAAAAAATGCAAAAAAATGCAAAAAAAAATGCAAAAAAATGCAAAAAAAAAAGCAAAAAAAAAATGCAAAAAAATGCAAAAAAATGTAAAAAAAAATGCAAAAAAAATGCAAAAAAAAAATGCAAAAAAAATGCAAAAAAATGCAAAAAAAAAACACAAAAAAATGCAAAAAAAATGCAAAAAAAATTGCAAAAAATTGCAAAAAAAAAGCAAAAAAAATGCAAAAAAATGCAAAAAAAAATGCAAAAAAATGCAAAAAAAAATGCAAAAAAAATGCAAAAAAATGCAAAAAAAAAACACAAAAAAAAGCAAAAAAAATGCAAAAAAAATGCAAAAAAAATGCAAAAAAATGCAAAAAAAAATGCAAAAAAAATGCAAAAAAATGCAAAAAAAATGCAAAAAAAATGCAAAAAAAATGCAAAAAAAATGCAAAAAAATGCAAAAAAAATGCAAAAAAATGCAAAAAAAAATGCAAAAAAATGCAAAAAAAATGCAAAAAAATGCAAAAAAAAATGCAAAAAATTGCAAAAAAAAAGCAAAAAAAATGCAAAAAAAATGCAAAAAAAATGCAAAAAAATGCAAAAAAAATGCAAAAAAATGCAAAAAAAATGCAAAAAAATGCAAAAAAAAATGCAAAAAAATGCAAAAAAAAATGCAAAAAATGCAAAAAAATGTAAAAAAAAATGCAAAAAAAATGCAAAAAAAAAATGCAAAAAAAATGCAAAAAAATGCAAAAAAAAAACACAAAAAAATGCAAAAAAAATGCAAAAAAAAATGCAAAAAATTGCAAAAAAAAAAGCAAAAAAAATGCAAAAAAAATGCAAAAAAAATGCAAAAAAATGCAAAAAAAATGCAAAAAAAAATGCAAAAAAAATGCAAAAAAATGCAAAAAAAAACACAAAAAAAGCAAAAAAAATGCAAAAAAAATGCAAAAAAAAATGCAAAAAAATGCAAAAAAAAATGCAAAAAAAATGCAAAAAAATGCAAAAAAAATGCAAAAAAAATGCAAAAAAAAATGCAAAAAAAAATGCAAAAAAAATGCAAAAAATGCAAAAAAAAATGCAAAAAATTGCAAAAAAAAAAGCAAAAAAAAAGCAAAAAAAATGCAAAAAAAAATGCAAAAAAATGCAAAAAAAAATGCAAAAAAAATGCAAAAAAAAATGCAAAAAAATGCAAAAAAAATGCAAAAAAAATGCAAAAAAAAATGCAAAAAAAATGCAAAAAAAAATGCAAAAAAATGCAAAAAAAATGCAAAAAAATGCAAAAAAAATGCAAAAAATTGCAAAAAAAAAGCAAAAAAAATGCAAAAAAAATGCAAAAAAAATGCAAAAAAATGCAAAAAAAATGCAAAAAAATGCAAAAAAAAATGCAAAAAAATGCAAAAAAAATGCAAAAAAATGCAAAAAAAAATGCAAAAAATTGCAAAAAAAAAGCAAAAAAAATGCAAAAAAAATGCAAAAAAAATGCAAAAAAATGCAAAAAAAATGCAAAAAAATGCAAAAAAAAATGCAAAAAAATGCAAAAAAAAATGCAAAAAAATGCAAAAAAAAATGCAAAAAATGCAAAAAAATGTAAAAAAAAATGCAAAAAAAATGCAAAAAAAAAATGCAAAAAAAATGCAAAAAAATGCAAAAAAAAAACACAAAAAAATGCAAAAAAAATGCAAAAAAAAATGCAAAAAATTGCAAAAAAAAAAAGCAAAAAAAATGCAAAAAAAATGCAAAAAAAATGCAAAAAAATGCAAAAAAAATGCAAAAAAAAATGCAAAAAAAATGCAAAAAAATGCAAAAAAAAACACAAAAAAAGCAAAAAAAATGCAAAAAAAATGCAAAAAAAAATGCAAAAAAATGCAAAAAAAATGCAAAAAAAATGCAAAAAAATGCAAAAAAAAATGCAAAAAAAATGCAAAAAAAAATGCAAAAAAAAATGCAAAAAAAATGCAAAAAATGCAAAAAAAAATGCAAAAAATTGCAAAAAAAAAAGCAAAAAAAAAGCAAAAAAAATGCAAAAAAAAATGCAAAAAAATGCAAAAAAAAATGCAAAAAAAATGCAAAAAAATGCAAAAAAAAATGCAAAAAAAATGCAAAAAATTGCAAAAAAAAAAGCAAAAAAAATGCAAAAAAAAATGCAAAAAAATGCAAAAAAAAATGCAAAAAAAATGCAAAAAAATGCAAAAAAAATGCAAAAAAAATGCAAAAAAAAATGCAAAAAAAAAATGCAAAAAAAATGCAAAAAAAAATGCAAAAAAAATTCAAAAAAAATGCAAAAAAATGCAAAAAAAAATGCAAAAAAAAATGCAAAAAAAATGCAAAAAATGCAAAAAAAAATGCAAAAAATTGCAAAAAAAAAAGCAAAAAAAATGCAAAAAAAATGCAAAAAAAATGCAAAAAAAAATGCAAAAAAATGCAAAAAAAAATGCAAAAAAATGCAAAAAAAAATGCAAAAAATTGCAAAAAAAAGCAAAAAAAATGCAAAAAAAATGCAAAAAAAATGCAAAAAAATGCAAAAAAAATGCAAAAAAATGCAAAAAAAAATGCAAAAAAATGCAAAAAAAAATGCAAAAAAATGCAAAAAAAAACACAAAAAAATGCAAAAAAAAATGCAAAAAAAAATGCAAAAAATTGCAAAAAAAAATGCAAAAAAAATGCAAAAAAAATGCAAAAAAAATGCAAAAAAATGCAAAAAAAATGCAAAAAAAAATGCAAAAAAAATGCAAAAAAATGCAAAAAAAAACACAAAAAAAGCAAAAAAAATGCAAAAAAAATGCAAAAAAAAATGCAAAAAAATGCAAAAAAAATGCAAAAAAAATGCAAAAAAATGCAAAAAAAAATGCAAAAAAAATGCAAAAAAAAATGCAAAAAAAAATGCAAAAAAAATGCAAAAAATGCAAAAAAAAATGCAAAAAATTGCAAAAAAAAAGCAAAAAAAAAGCAAAAAAAATGCAAAAAAAAATGCAAAAAAATGCAAAAAAAAATGCAAAAAAAATGCAAAAAAATGCAAAAAAAAATGCAAAAAAAATGCAAAAAATTGCAAAAAAAAAGCAAAAAAAAAGCAAAAAAAATGCAAAAAAAAATGCAAAAAAATGCAAAAAAAAATGCAAAAAAAATGCAAAAAAATGCAAAAAAAAATGCAAAAAAAATGCAAAAAAAAATGCAAAAAAAAAAATGCAAAAAAAATGCAAAAAAAATGCAAAAAAAATTCAAAAAAAATGCAAAAAAATGCAAAAAAAAATGCAAAAAAATGCAAAAAAAAATGCAAAAAAAAAATGCAAAAAAAATGCAAAAAAAATGCAAAAAAATGCAAAAAAAATGCAAAAAAATGCAAAAAAAAATGCAAAAAAATGCAAAAAAAATGCAAAAAAATGCAAAAAAAATGCAAAAAATTGCAAAAAAAAAGCAAAAAAAATGCAAAAAAAATGCAAAAAAAATGCAAAAAAATGCAAAAAAAATGCAAAAAAATGCAAAAAAAAATGCAAAAAAATGCAAAAAAAAATGCAAAAAAATGCAAAAAAAAATGCAAAAAATGCAAAAAAATGTAAAAAAAAATGCAAAAAAAATGCAAAAAAAAAATGCAAAAAAAATGCAAAAAAATGCAAAAAAAAAACACAAAAAAATGCAAAAAAAATGCAAAAAAAAATGCAAAAAATTGCAAAAAAAAAAAGCAAAAAAAATGCAAAAAAAATGCAAAAAAAATGCAAAAAAATGCAAAAAAAAACACAAAAAAAGCAAAAAAAATGCAAAAAAAATGCAAAAAAAAATGCAAAAAAATGCAAAAAAAATGCAAAAAAAATGCAAAAAAATGCAAAAAAAAATGCAAAAAAAATGCAAAAAAAAATGCAAAAAAAAATGCAAAAAAAATGCAAAAAATGCAAAAAAAAATGCAAAAAATTGCAAAAAAAAAAGCAAAAAAAAAGCAAAAAAAATGCAAAAAAAAATGCAAAAAAATGCAAAAAAAAATGCAAAAAAAATGCAAAAAAATGCAAAAAAAAATGCAAAAAAAATGCAAAAAATTGCAAAAAAAAAAGCAAAAAAAAAGCAAAAAAAATGCAAAAAAAAATGCAAAAAAATGCAAAAAAAAATGCAAAAAAAATGCAAAAAAATGCAAAAAAAATGCAAAAAAAATGCAAAAAAAAATGCAAAAAAAAAATGCAAAAAAAATGCAAAAAAAATGCAAAAAAAATTCAAAAAAAATGCAAAAAAATGCAAAAAAAAATGCAAAAAAAAATGCAAAAAAAATGCAAAAAATGCAAAAAAAAATGCAAAAAATTGCAAAAAAAAAAGCAAAAAAAATGCAAAAAAAATGCAAAAAAAATGCAAAAAAAAATGCAAAAAAATGCAAAAAAAAATGCAAAAAAATGCAAAAAAAAATGCAAAAAATTGCAAAAAAAAAGCAAAAAAAATGCAAAAAAAATGCAAAAAAAATGCAAAAAAAATGCAAAAAAAATGCAAAAAAATGCAAAAAAAAATGCAAAAAAATGCAAAAAAAAATGCAAAAAAATGCAAAAAAAAATGCAAAAAATTGCAAAAAAAAAGCAAAAAAAATGCAAAAAAAATGCAAAAAAAATGCAAAAAAATGCAAAAAAAATGCAAAAAAATGCAAAAAAAAATGCAAAAAAATGCAAAAAAAAATGCAAAAAAATGCAAAAAAAAATGCAAAAAATGCAAAAAAATGTAAAAAAAAATGCAAAAAAAATGCAAAAAAAAAATGCAAAAAAAATGCAAAAAAATGCAAAAAAAAACACAAAAAAATGCAAAAAAAAATGCAAAAAAAAATGCAAAAAATTGCAAAAAAAAAAAGCAAAAAAAATGCAAAAAAAATGCAAAAAAAATGCAAAAAAATGCAAAAAAAATGCAAAAAAAAATGCAAAAAAAATGCAAAAAAATGCAAAAAAAACACAAAAAAAGCAAAAAAAATGCAAAAAAAATGCAAAAAAAAATGCAAAAAAATGCAAAAAAAATGCAAAAAAAATGCAAAAAAATGCAAAAAAAAATGCAAAAAAAATGCAAAAAAAAATGCAAAAAAAAATGCAAAAAAAATGCAAAAAATGCAAAAAAAAATGCAAAAAATTGCAAAAAAAAAGCAAAAAAAAAGCAAAAAAAATGCAAAAAAAAATGCAAAAAAATGCAAAAAAAAATGCAAAAAAAATGCAAAAAAATGCAAAAAAAAATGCAAAAAAAATGCAAAAAATTGCAAAAAAAAAGCAAAAAAAAAGCAAAAAAAATGCAAAAAAAAATGCAAAAAAATGCAAAAAAAAATGCAAAAAAAATGCAAAAAAATGCAAAAAAAAATGCAAAAAAAATGCAAAAAAAAATGCAAAAAAAAAATGCAAAAAAAATGCAAAAAAAATGCAAAAAAAATTCAAAAAAAATGCAAAAAAATGCAAAAAAAAATGCAAAAAAATGCAAAAAAAAATGCAAAAAAAAAATGCAAAAAAATGCAAAAAAATGTAAAAAAAAATGCAAAAAAAATGCAAAAAAAAATGCAAAAAAAATGCAAAAAAACACAAAAAAAAACAAAAAAATGCAAAAAAAAATGCAAAAAAAATGCAAAAAATTGCAAAAAAAAAAGCAAAAAAAATGCAAAAAAAATGCAAAAAAAAATGCAAAAAAATGCAAAAAAATGCAAAAAATTGCAAAAAAAAAGCAAAAAAAATGCAAAAAAAATGCAAAAAAAATGCAAAAAAATGCAAAAAAAATGCAAAAAAATGCAAAAAAAATGCAAAAAAATGCAAAAAAAAATGCAAAAAATTGCAAAAAAAAAGCAAAAAAAATGCAAAAAAAATGCAAAAAAAATGCAAAAAAATGCAAAAAAATGCAAAAAAAAATGCAAAAAAAAATGCAAAAAAAAATGCAAAAAAAATGCAAAAAAAATGCAAAAAAAAATGCAAAAAAATGCAAAAAAAATGCAAAAAAAATGCAAAAAAAATGCAAAAAAACACAAAAAAAAAACACAAAAAAAGCAAAAAAAATGCAAAAAAAATGCAAAAAAAAATGCAAAAAAATGCAAAAAAAAATGCAAAAAAAATGCAAAAAAATGCAAAAAAAAATGCAAAAAAAATGCAAAAAAAAATGCAAAAAACAATGCAAAAAAAATGCAAAAAATGCAAAAAAAAATGCAAAAAATTGCAAAAAAAAAAGCAAAAAAAAGCAAAAAAAATGCTAAAAAAATGCAAAAAAATGCAAAAAAAAATGCAAAAAAATGCAAAAAAAATGCAAAAAAATGCAAAAAAAAATGCAAAAAAATGCAAAAAAAATGCAAAAAAATGCAAAAAAAAAACACAAAAAAAAGCAAAAAAAATGCAAAAAAAATGCAAAAAAAAATGCAAAAAAATGCAAAAAAAATGCAAAAAAAATGCAAAAAAATGCAAAAAAAAATGCAAAAAAAATGCAAAAAAAAATGCAAAAAAAAATGCAAAAAAAATGCAAAAAATGCAAAAAAAAATGCAAAAAATTGCAAAAAAAAAAGCAAAAAAAATGCAAAAAAAATGCAAAAAAAATGCAAAAAAAAATGCAAAAAAATGCAAAAAAAATGCAAAAAAATGCAAAAAAAAAAGCAAAAAAAATTGCAAAAAAAAAGCAAAAAAAATGCAAAAAAAATGCAAAAAAAATGCAAAAAAATGCAAAAAAAATGCAAAAAAATGCAAAAAAAAATGCAAAAAAATGCAAAAAAAAAGCAAAAAAAATGCAAAAAAAATGCAAAAAAAATGCAAAAAATGCAAAAAAAAATGCAAAAAATTGCAAAAAAAAAAGCAAAAAAAAAAGCAAAAAAAATGCAAAAAAAAATGCAAAAAAATGCAAAAAAAAATGCAAAAAAAATGCAAAAAAATGCAAAAAAAAATGCAAAAAAAATGCAAAAAATTGCAAAAAAAAAGCAAAAAAAAAGCAAAAAAAATGCAAAAAAAAATGCAAAAAAATGCAAAAAAAAATGCAAAAAAAATGCAAAAAAATGCAAAAAAAAATGCAAAAAAAATGCAAAAAAAATGCAAAAAAAAAATGCAAAAAAATGCAAAAAAAATGCAAAAAAAATTCAAAAAAAATGCAAAAAAATGCAAAAAAAAATGCAAAAAAATGCAAAAAAAAATGCAAAAAAAAAATGCAAAAAAATGCAAAAAAATGTAAAAAAAAATGCAAAAAAAATGCAAAAAAAATGCAAAAAAACACAAAAAAAAAACAAAAAAATGCAAAAAAAAATGCAAAAAAAATGCAAAAAATTGCAAAAAAAAAAGCAAAAAAAAAGCAAAAAAAATGCAAAAAAAAATGCAAAAAAATGCAAAAAAATGCAAAAAAAAATGCAAAAAAAAATGCAAAAAAAAATGCAAAAAAATGCAAAAAAAAAACACAAAAAAAAGCAAAAAAAATGCAAAAAAAATGCAAAAAAAAATGCAAAAAAATGCAAAAAAAAATGCAAAAAAAATGCAAAAAAAAGCAAAAAAAAATGCAAAAAAAATGCAAAAAAAAATGCAAAAAAAAATGCAAAAAAAATGCAAAAAATGCAAAAAAAAATGCAAAAAATTGCAAAAAAAAAAGCAAAAAAAATGCAAAAAAAATGCAAAAAAAATGCAAAAAAATGCAAAAAAAATGCAAAAAAATGCAAAAAAAAATGCAAAAAAATGCAAAAAAAATGCAAAAAAATGCAAAAAAAAATGCAAAAAATTGCAAAAAAAAAGCAAAAAAAATGCAAAAAAAATGCAAAAAAAATGCAAAAAAATGCAAAAAAATGCAAAAAAAAATGAAAAAAAAAATGCAAAAAAAAATGCAAAAAAAATGCAAAAAAAATGCAAAAAAAAATGCAAAAAAATGCAAAAAAAATGCAAAAAAAATGCAAAAAAAATGCAAAAAAATGCAAAAAAAAAACACAAAAAAAGCAAAAAAAATGCAAAAAAAATGCAAAAAAAAATGCAAAAAAATGCAAAAAAAAATGCAAAAAAAATGCAAAAAAATGCAAAAAAAAATGCAAAAAAAATGCAAAAAAAAATGCAAAAAACAATGCAAAAAAAATGCAAAAAATGCAAAAAAAAATGCAAAAAATTGCAAAAAAAAAAGCAAAAAAAAAGCAAAAAAAATGCTAAAAAAATGCAAAAAAATGCAAAAAAAAATGCAAAAAAATGCAAAAAAAATGCAAAAAAATGCAAAAAAAAATGCAAAAAAATGCAAAAAAAATGCAAAAAAATGCAAAAAAAAAAACACAAAAAAAAGCAAAAAAAATGCAAAAAAAATGCAAAAAAAAATGCAAAAAAATGCAAAAAAAAATGCAAAAAAAATGCAAAAAAATGCAAAAAAAATGCAAAAAAAATGCAAAAAAAAATGCAAAAAAAAATGCAAAAAAAATGCAAAAAATGCAAAAAAAAATGCAAAAAATTGCAAAAAAAAAAGCAAAAAAAATGCAAAAAAAATGCAAAAAAAATGCAAAAAAAAATGCAAAAAAATGCAAAAAAAATGCAAAAAAATGCAAAAAAAAATGCAAAAAATTGCAAAAAAAAGCAAAAAAAATGCAAAAAAAATGCAAAAAAAATGCAAAAAAATGCAAAAAAAATGCAAAAAAATGCAAAAAAAATGCAAAAAAATGCAAAAAAAAATGCAAAAAAATGCAAAAAAATGCAAAAAAAATGCAAAAAAAATGCAAAAAAATGCAAAAAAAATGCAAAAAAATGCAAAAAAAAATGCAAAAAAATGCAAAAAAAAATGCAAAAAAATGCAAAAAAAAACACAAAAAAAGCAAAAAAAATGCAAAAAAAATGCAAAAAAAAATGCAAAAAAATGCAAAAAAAATGCAAAAAAAATGCAAAAAAATGCAAAAAAAGCAAAAAAAATGCAAAAAAAATGCAAAAAAAAATGCAAAAAAATGCAAAAAAAATGCAAAAAAATGCAAAAAAAATGCAAAAAAATGCAAAAAAAATGCAAAAAAATGCAAAAAAAAATGCAAAAAATTGCAAAAAAAAAGCAAAAAAAATGCAAAAAAAATGCAAAAAAAATGCAAAAAAATGCAAAAAAAATGCAAAAAAATGCAAAAAAAAATGCAAAAAAATGCAAAAAAAAATGCAAAAAAATGCAAAAAAAAACACAAAAAAAGCAAAAAAAATGCAAAAAAAATGCAAAAAAAAATGCAAAAAAATGCAAAAAAAATGCAAAAAAAATGCAAAAAAATGCAAAAAAAATGCAAAAAAAATGCAAAAAAAAATGCAAAAAAAAATGCAAAAAAAATGCAAAAAATGCAAAAAAAAATGCAAAAAATTGCAAAAAAAAAAGCAAAAAAAAAGCA
>JAKRKW010000127.1:0-5000 GCA_023566125.1 Zingel zingel
GCAAGCCTGCCTGCATATATATATATATATATATATATATATATATATATATATATATATATATATATATATATATATATATATATATATATATATATATATATATATATATATATACAGTGAGGAAAATAAGTATTTGAACACCCTGCTATTTTGCAGGTTCTCCCACTTGGAAATCATGGAGGGGTCTGAAATTGTCATCGTAGGTGCATGTCCACTGTGAGAGACATAATCTAAAAACAAAAATCCAGAAATCACAATGTATGATTTTTAAACTATTTATTTGTATGATACAGCTGCAAATAAGTATTTGAACACTTGAGAAAATCAATGTTAATATTTGTTACAGTAGGCTTTGTTTGCAATTACAGAGGTCAAACGTTTCCTGTAGTTCTTCACCAGGTTTGCACACACTGCAGGAGGGAGTTTGGCCCACTCCTCCACACAGATCTTCTCTAAATCAGTCAGGTTTCTGGGCTGTCGCTGAGAAACACGGAGTTTGAGCTCCCTCCAAAGATTCTCTATTGGGTTTAGGTCTGGAGACTGGCTAGGCCACGCCAGAACCTTGATATGCTTCTTACAGAGCCACTCCTTGGTTATCCTGGCTGTGTGCTTCGGGTCATTGTCATGTTGGAAGACCCAGCCTCGACCCATCTTCAATGCTCTAACTGAGGGAAGGAGGTTGTTCCCCAAAATCTCGCAATACATGGCCCCGGTCATCCTCTCCTTAATACAGTGCAGTCGCCCTGTCCCATGTGCAGAAAAACACCCCCAAAGCATGATGCTACCACCCCCATGCTTCACAGTAGGGATGGTGTTCTTGGGATGGTACTCATCATTCTTCTTCCTCCAAACACGGTTAGTGGAATTATGACCAAAAAGTTCTATTTTGGTCTCATCTGACCACATGACTTTCTCCCATGACTCCTCTGGATCATCCAAATGGTCATTGGCATACTTAAGACGGGCCTTGACATGTGCTGGTTTAAGCAGGGGAACCTTCCGTGCCATGCATGATTTCAAACCATGACGTCTTAGTGTATTACCAACAGTAACCTTGGAAACGGTGGTCCCAGCTCTTTTCAGGTCATTGACCAGCTCCTCCCGTGTAGTCCTGGGCTGATTTCTCACCTTTCTTAGGATCATTGAGACCCCACGAGGTGAGATCTTGCATGGAGCCCCAGTCCGAGGGAGATTGACAGTCATGTTTAGCTTCTTCCATTTTCTAATGATTGCTCCAACAGTGGACCTTTTTTCACCAAGCTGCTTGGCAATTTCCCCGTAGCCCTTTCCAGCCTTGTGGAGGTGTACAATTTTGACTCTAGTGTCTTTGGACAGCTCTTTGGTCTTGGCCATGTTAGTAGTTGGATTCTTACTGATTGTATGGGGTGGACAGGTGTCTTTATGCAGCTAACGACCTCAAACAAGTGCATCTAATTTAGGATAATAAATGGAGTGGAGGTGGACATTTTAAAGGCAGACTAACAGGTCTTTGAGGGTCAGAATTCTAGCTGATAGACAGGTGTTCAAATACTTATTTGCAGCTGTATCATACAAATAAATAGTTAAAAAAATCATACATTGTGATTTCTGGATTTTTGTTTTTAGATTATGTCTCTCACAGTGGACATGCACCTACGATGACAATTTCAGACCCCTCCATGATTTCCAAGTGGGAGAACTTGCAAAATAGCAGGGTGTTCAAATACTTATTTTCCTCACTGTATATATATATATGTGTGTGTGTGTGTGTGTGTGTGTGTGTGTGTGTGTACCTGCTCCCTGGCCTCTCCGGTGTGGCTGAAGGTTGAGGGGATCTTGGGTTTGATGTTGGTGGCTCTCCTCTTCTCCGTGACGATGTCCGTCAGCAGGTTGATGAGCACCTGGTCGTTCTGCAGCAGCGTCACCGTGCTGTCCTTCCTGTCGAACGTCAGGTTGGTCCGCAGCGGCCCGATGTCCACGTGCACCTGCCCCGGGTACTGCCGCTCGCCGGGCTGCCGACAAAACCAGACAAAGAGTCAGATACAGGAAACAGGAAAGAACTATTCGGTTCAAACTGGACAGGTAACATCAGCTGAGCGTGAAACTGTCCCTATATAGTGGGTTCAAACTCTCCGCAGTTCATTTCATTCACTATATAGTCCACTATAAACTACTGTGGGGAATGTTATCGGTACTAGAGATTAGGGCTGAACGCTTTTTGAAATTAATCTAATTGCTTTGTCTTCTGTATTATTCAACAAAGACAAACAATAAATAATTTTATAGTATGAACAACACACAATTAGCCTTTCGCCGAGCCCCGCCCCCCTTAGTTACTACGTCCGACAAACAAATGGTCAAACACGACCAGCGCGACAGATTGCCATGACGGGAAGAGGTATACCCGTGCGTGTCAGTGACCTTTTTTGTATACTACTATCCCTGTATGGATGATATGATGTATAACAGCTGTATACTACTATCCCTGTATGATGATATGATGTATAACAGCTGTATACTACTATCCCTGTATGATGATATGATGTATAACAGCTGTATACTACTATCCCTGTATGATGATGATATGATGTATAACAGCTGTATACTACTATCCCTGTATGGATGATATGATGTATAACAGCTGTATACTACTATCCCTGTATGGATGATATGATGTATAACAGCTGTATACTACTATCCCTGTATGGATGATATGATGTATAACAGCTGTATACTACTATCCCTGTATGATGATATGATGTATAACAGCTGTATACTACTATCCCTGTATGATGATATGATGTACAACAGCTGTATACTACTATCCCTGTATGATGATATGATGTATAACAGCTGTATACTACTATCCCTGTATGGATGATATGATGTATAACAGCTGTATACTACTATCCCTGTATGGATGATATGATGTATAACAGCTGTATACTACTATCCCTGTATGGATGATATGATGTATAACAGCTGTATACTACTATCCCTGTATGGATGATATGATGTATAACAGCTGTATACTACTATCCCTGTATGGATGATATGATGTATAACAGCTGTATACTACTATCCCTGTATGGATGATATGATGTATAACAGCTGTATACTACTATCCCTGTATGGATGATATGATGTATAACAGCTGTATACTACTATCCCTGTATGATGATATGATGTATAACAGCTGTATACTACTATCCCTGTATGGATGATATGATGTATAACAGCTGTATACTACTATCCCTGTATGATGATATGATTTATAACAGCTGTATACTACTATCCCTGTATGATGATATGATGTATAACAGCTGTATACTACTATCCCTGTATGATGATATGATGTATAACAGCTGTATACTACTATCCCTGTATGGATGATATGATGTATAACAGCTGTATACTACTATCCCTGTATGGATGATATGATGTATAACAGCTGTATACTACTATCCCTGTATGATGATATGATGTATAACAGCTGTATACTACTATCCCTGTATGGATGATATGATGTATAACAGCTGTATACTACTATCCCTGTATGATGATATGATGTATAACAGCTGTATACTACTATCCCTGTATGGATGATATGATGTATAACAGCTGTATACTACTATCCCTGTATGATGATATGATTTATAACAGCTGTATACTACTATCCCTGTATGATGATATGATGTATAACAGCTGTATACTACTATCCCTGTATGATGATATGATGTATAACAGCTGTATACTACTATCCCTGTATGATGATATGATGTATAACAGCTGTATACTACTATCCCTGTATGGATGATATGATGTATAACAGCTGTATACTACTATCCCTGTATGATGATATGATGTATAACAGCTGTATACTACTATCCCTGTATGATGATATGATGTATAACAGCTGTATACTACTATCCCTGTATGATGATATGATGTATAACAGCTGTATACTACTATCCCTGTATGGATGATATGATGTATAACAGCTGTATACTACTATCCCTGTATGATGATATGATGTATAACAGCTGTATACTACTATCCCTGTATGGATGATATGATGTATAACAGCTGTATACTACTATCCCTGTATGATGATATGATGTATAACAGCTGTATACTACTATCCCTGTATGATGATATGATGTATAACAGCTGTATACTACTATCCCTGTATGATGATATGATGTATAACAGCTGTATACTACTATCCCTGTATGATGATATGATTTATAACAGCTGTATACTACTATCTCTGTATGGATGATATGATGTATAACAGCTGTATACTACTATCCCTGTATGATGATATGATTTATAACAGCTGTATACTACTATCTCTGTATGGATGATATGATGTATAACAGCTGTATACTACTATCCCTGTATGGATGATATGATGTATAACAGCTGTATACTACTATCCCTGTATGAGGATATGATGTATAACAGCTGTATACTACTATCCCTGTATGATGATATGATGTATAACAGCTGTATACTACTATCCCTGTATGATGATATGATGTATAACAGCTGTATACTACTATCCCTGTATGGATGATATGATGTATAACAGCTGTATACTACTATCCCTGTATGATGATATGATGTATAACAGCTGTATACTACTATCCCTGTATGATGATATGATGTATAACAGCTGTATACTACTATCCCTGTATGGATGATATGATGTATAACAGCTGTATACTACTATCCCTGTATGATGATATGATGTATAACAGCTGTATACTACTATCCCTGTATGATGATATGATGTATAACAGCTGTATACTACTATCCCTGTATGATGATATGATGTATAACAGCTGTATACTACTATCCCTGTATGATGATATGATGTATCTGTATACTACTATCCCTGTATGATGATATGATGTATAACAGCTGTATACTACTATCCCTGTATGGATGATATGATGTATAACAGCTGTATACTACTATCCCTGTATGATGATATGATGTATAACAGCTGTATA
>JAKRKW010000127.1:17500-25000 GCA_023566125.1 Zingel zingel
TCCATGATTTCCAAGTGGGAGAACTTGCAAAATAGCAGGGTGTTCAAATACTTATTTTCCTCACTTCATCTGTGTGTCTGTGTGTGTGTGTGTGTCTGTATCTCTGTGTGTGTGTGTCTGTATCTCTGAGTGTGTGTGTGTGTGTCTGTATCTCTGAGTGTGTGTGTGTGTCTGTATCTCTGTGTGTGTGTGTGTGTGTGTGTGTGTCTGTATCTCTGTGTGTGTGTGTGTGTGTCTGTATCTCTGAGTGTGTGTGTGTCTGTCTGTGTGTGTACCTCAACATCTGTACTGAAGTACAGTACAGGAGTAAATGTACTTAGTTACATTGCTCCAGCTCTGAGCGTAACCATGACTCAGCGTTATAGAAATGACGAGTCATCCTGCAGCGTAGCAGAAAAAGCTTTTTATTGATTGCTGGCTGAAGTCGCGCGACTCCAACAGAAAAGAACATCAACAATATGAATATAGGATCTCTCAAAATCACAGGAATATCATTCATCTCCTGCAGAACAAAACCCAAAATCTCACCCTAACGTCCTTTTTATTTCAGACGGAAAACAGAGTGGCGTTAACGGTAATAATCGGTGGATCGACGTGTTATTGCAGCGATACTTCAGACGCTCGGCGAAGGCTTAAACCCTCAGGATCTGTTTCTTCTGACGCACGGAGACGAAGATCCAAGCCTACAGCCGTGTAGAAACCGATCAACGTGCCTCCTCGCTGCTGATCTCATCGTTTCTACAAGTCAAGGCGACCTCGCTCCGTCCAACGCTCATCGGCTCAACTTTCTAAGCACAGACGGACATTTGGACAGACAGAACAATGGTTCTTTTCCCGCCTTGACAAATTAAAGAATTGCATCTTTAAACAGATTTTCCAATTTCCTGTTTTTATTCAGAGGATCAGACATTTAGAATATTACAAAATTGGCTCTGAGCTCCAGTTATTCATAACACTGCGATGGTATTCGCTCCTCTGCTTTGGGGAATATGCAGATCATTAACTGCTTATGGACCAAAGAAACCAAACTGACTGACTTTGGAGTCAGAGGTGCAACTGATGGTTTGGGGGGGGGGGGGGCAGGATGTAGCTAGGCGGGACGAGGGAGAGATTACTATGTCACTGTGTGTGTGTGTGTGTGTGTATCTCTGTGTGTGTGTGTGTGTATCTCTGTGTGTGTGTGTCTGTATCTCTGTGTGTGTGTCTGTATCTGTGTGTGTGTGTGTGTGTGTGTCTCTGTGTGTGTGTGTGTCTCTGTGTGTGTGTGTGTGTGTGTGTGTGTGTGTCTCTGTGTGTGTGTGTGTGTATCTCCGTGTGTGTGTGTGTGTGTGTATCTCTGTATCTGTGTGTGTGTATCTCTGTATCTGTGTGTGTGTGTGTGTGTGTGTGTGTGTGTGTGTATCTCTGTATCTGTGTGTGTGTATCTCTGTATCTGTGTGTGTGTGTGTGTGTGTGTGTGTGTGTGTGTGTGTGTGTGTGTGTGTGTGTGTGTGTGTGTATCTCTGTATCTGTGTGTGTGTATCTCTGTATCTGTGTGTGTGTATCTCTGTATCTGTGTGTGTGTGTGTGTGTGTGTGTGTGTGTGTGTGTGTGTGTGTGTGTGTGTGTGTGTGTGTGTGTCTCTAGCTAGGTGGAACGAGGGAGGGAATACCATCGCAGTATTATGAATAATTGGAGCTCAGACGCAATTTTGTAATTGTCTAAATGTCTGATCCTCTGAATAAAAACAGGAAATTGTAAAAACAGGTTAAAGATCCAATTCTTTAATTTGTCAAAGTGGGAAAAAAAAAAATTGGATATTTTAACCCATTTTTCTGTTTAACCAAATGTCCGTTTGTGCTTAGAGAGTTGAACTGATGAGCGTCACACGGACCGACCTCCATCGTGTAAATGAATCAAAGGCAGAAGGTGTGATGGAGTAGTAGGGGTGTGCAAATATATATATATATATATATATATATATATATCTCGATACACATTCATATTGCGATTCAAGCTCTACCGATTCAAAATCCACTCAAAGAATTCAAAAATATCAGTTCATATTTTTTAATTAAAAAAAAAGATTGTATGCCTACTGCAATCACATAGGAAACGTAACTACATATTCATACTGTGAATTGATTTTGAATCGAATCTTGAGCCTAAAAAGAATCAATATTGAATTGAACCGTGATATCTTCTGAATGGAGCACCCCTAGAAGAAATATTCTATCTTTAAGGACTAACGCAGCTTACAACAGGTACAAAAACATGGACCACTCGTGGACTTCAAAAGTCTCCGATGAATTATCCCTTCAACCCGGTTTATGTTTATGCAATCAAGCAGGACATTTACAAACTAACAGAGACAGAGATATGAAAAGACTGAAGGAGAGAAACTGTTCTGGCTACAAGGGATACGGCTACGGCAGGAAGTTACACCAAATCTCACAAAGTCTCGGCTAATACAACATCATTTAAACACTTTAACACCCAGGAAACACGTGGTCACCGCCCCATGGGGGTCCAGAGCAGATGTGAGTTGTGCGTGCGTCACTTTGCGATAAGTAGCCTACAAGATGCTAACGAGAGCCTTCTCTAATGTCTGAAGTAGTCTACAAGATGCTAACGAGAGAAGTAGTCTACAAGATGCTAACGAGAGAAGTAGCCTCCAAGATGCTAACGAGAGAAGTAGTCTACAAGATGCTAACGAGAGAAGTAGCCTCCAAGATGCTAACGAGAGAAGTAGTCTACAAGATGCTAACGAGAGAAGTAGCCTCCAAGATGCTAACGAGAGAAGTAGTCTACAAGATGCTAACGAGAGAAGTAGTCTACAAGATGCTAACGAGAGAAGTAGTCTACAAGATGCTAACGAGAGAAGTAGCCTCCAAGATGCTAACGAGAGAAGTAGTCTACAAGATGCTAACGAGAGAAGTAGCCTCCAAGATGCTAACGAGAGCCTTCTGCAATGTCAGAAGTAGCCTCCAAGATGCTAACGAGAGAAGTAGCCTACAAGATGCTAACCTGCCCTGACTGACTCCCGTCTGCCCTGACTGACTCCCATCTGCCCTGACTGACTCCCGTCTGCTCTGACTCCCGTCTGCCCTGACTGACTCCCGTCTGCCCTGACTGACTCCCGTCTGCCCTGACTGACTCCCGTCTGCCCTGACTGACTCCCGTCTGCCCTGACTGACTCCCGTCTGCTCTGACTGACTCCCGTCTGCCCTGACTGACTCCCGTCTGCTCTGACTCCCATCTGCCCTGACTGACTCCCATCTGCCCTGACTGACTCCCATCTGCTCTGACTCACCTGCTCTGACTCCCGTCTGCTCTGACTGACTCCCGTCTGCCCTGACTGACTCCCGTCTGCTCTGACTCCCATCTGCTCTGACTCCCATCTGCTCCGACTCACCTGCTCTGACTCCCGTCTGCCCTGACTGACTCCCATCTGCTCCGACTCACCTGCTCTGACTCCCGTCTGCTCTGACTGACTCCCGTCTGCCCTGACTGACTCCCATCTGCTCTGACTCGCCTGCCCTGACTCCCATCAGGCAGTGACAACGTGTGCGTTCCTCGGGCGTGTTGTAACCCAACCACCATCTTCTTCATGAACTTACCGAGTAGTTTTGGCGTCTAAACGTGAACGTTAACGGTCGTTTTGTGCAGAAACCGAACCTGCTTCTGGTTTAGTTTGAGCTGTCTAGGGTTCCATTCCCATCCCTCTCTTTCTTCACTCCTCATCTTAGGCCGGCTACACACCGGCTGCGTGGCGTGAGCGTATCCGTTTATATTTGGGCTCCCATGGTAACATGTCAGAGCGTGCACACTGCCTGCATGCACACGCTCGGCTCGAGCCTGAGACGCGTGCGTGCTAGAAATAGAACCGACGCCTATTTTACACGCGACACGCCAGCGTGTTGGAAGCGTTTCCAGACTAAATAGAACAGGAAAAGATGTTTATATGTTATTTTGACACAAATACATATTAATAAACGACACGTCGATGTTTGAAAGTCTCGAGGTTTTGACATCAATGTCATTTAAACCAGAAAATATTGATTTTCTAATATTGCACCTGCACCATATTCTGGCGCCTGTTTCACCGCCAATCCTGCCGACGTCTTCGCTGTAATCAGATCAGTATATGTTTATATTTATGTTTATGGAAACATCCATGTGTCCAGACGAGGCTAGCAGCAGCAGGGCTGCGTCAGACGCCTTTCTGGGCTGGAAAGACGTAGAAAACGCCACGCAGCTGACACGCCACGCTCACGCCACGCTCCCGCCACGCTCCCGCCACGCCAGCGGTGTGTAACCGGCCTAATCGTTCCTTTCTTCTGTCCCTTTTTCATGGACTTTATAGACAGACTTTATATTGTAGTCTCGGTGTCTAACGTTAACGGTCGTTGCCGTAGCTGTATCCCTTCGAGCCTTAACCGTGACATACAGGAAGTGTGAAAGCGAGTGCAGCTGTGTTTGGGAGAGGGGGAGGGGGGGGGCTCTGGTCCGTGTTAATGTTCTCGGCGAGGGGGGGTGAGGGGCGGGGCCTCTGCTGCGTGCGTTCAGTCGAAGGGGCTGAAGTCTCTCTCCAGGTTCTCTGACTCGTCGTCGTCGTCGGAGAAGAAGTCGTCCTCGTCGATGTCGTCTTCGTCGTAGTCTTCGTGCCACTCGGGGACATACTCTTCGTCATACTCGTCGTCCTCGTCCTCCGCCTCCTCGCCGCCCTCCTCGCCAGCGTAGTTGTTGTTGTCCGAGTCGCCGGACTCCGACGCACGCTCAGCCTTCGCCCTGACCACGGAGAAGAAGACATACAGTACATAGGTCGCTTATCTGTGTGTGTGTGTGTGTGTGTGTGTCTCTGTGTGTGTGTCTCTGTGTGTGTGTGTGTGTGTGTATCTCTGTGTGTGTGTGTGTGTGTATCTGTGTGTGTGTGTGTGTATCTGTGTGTGTGTGTGTGTGTGTGTGTATCTCTGTGTGTGTGTGCGTCTCTCTCTCTGTGTGTGTGTGTGTGTGTGTGTGTATCTGTGTGTGTGTGTGTGTGTGTGCGTGCGTGCGTCTCTCTGTGTGTGTGTGTCTGTATCTGTGTGTGTGTGTGTGTGTGTGTGTGTGTGTGTGTCTGTATGTGTGTATCTCTGTGTGTCTGTATCTGTGTGTGTGTGTGTGTGTGTGTGTGTGTGTGTATCTGTGTGTGTGTGTGTGTGTGTGCGTGCGTGCGTCTCTCTGTGTGTGTGTGTCTGTATCTGTGTGTGTGTGTGTGTGTGTGTGTGTGTGTGTGTGTGTGTGTGTGTGTGTCTGTATGTGTGTATCTCTGTGTGTCTGTATCTGTGTGTGTGTGTGTGTGTGTGTGTGTGTGTCTGTATCTCTGTATGTATGTGTATCTCTGTGTGTGTGTGTGTGTGTGTGTGAGCGTGAAATGCTGAATATATTCCCCCCTGCATGAATGTTCCTCACAAACTTTCCGTGTGCATCTTCTGGACGTGAACTGATGTGATTCTGAACGCTACTCACACTTTGTTGGTGTCGGTGTTGTTGGACAGGTTGCAGGCCTGAGTGGATTCTGGATCCTGGCCACTCTTAGACTGATAGCCCACCCTGAAGTCCTGGATCACACACACACACAGACACACACACACACACACACACAGTTAACATTGTCACTGGTATGATTGCCTAATTGGGAGTAATGGGAGGAAACAGTCAGTCATGTCTCCTACACAATTTTGTCGCCTTTTTCTCACATTTCTAACGCTGGGTCTGTCCCCTACAGGTCTCCTACAGGTCCCCTACAGGTCCCCTACAGGTCCCCTACAGGTCTCCTACATGTCCCTTACATGTCTCCTACAGGTCTCCTACAGGTCTCCTACATGTCCCCTACAGGTCCTGTACATGTCTCCTACAGGTCTCCTACATGTTCCCTACAGGTCCCCTACAGGTCCTGTACATGTCTCCTACAGGTCTCCTACAGGTCCCCTACAGGTCCCCTACAGGTCCTGTACATGTCCCCTACAGGTCCCCTACAGGTCCCCTACAGGTCTCCTACATGTGCCCTACAGGTCTCCTACATGTGCCCTACAGGTCTCCTACAGGTCCCTTACATGTCTCCTACAGGTCTCCTACAGGTCTCCTACATGTTCCCTACAGGTCCCCTACATGTCCCCTACAGGTCCTGTACATGTCTCCTACAGGTCTCCTACATGTTCCCTACAGGTCCTGTACATGTCTCCTACAGGTCTCCTACAGGTCCCCTACAGGTCCTGTACATGTCCCCTACAGGTCCCCTACAGGTCTCCTACATGTGCCCTACAGGTCTCCTACAGGTCCTGTACATGTCCCCTACAGGTCTCCTACATGTGCCCTACAGGTCCTGGACATGTCTCCTACAGGTCTCCTACATGTCCCCTACAGGTCCTGTACATGTCTCCTACAGGTCTCCTACAGGTCCCCTACAGGTCCTGTACATGTCCCCTACAGGTCCCCTACAGGTCTCCTACATGTGCCCTACAGGTCTCCTACAGGTCCCCTACAGGTCTCCTACATGTGCCCTACAGGTCTCCTACAGGTCCCCTACAGGTCTCCTACATGTGCCCTACATGTCTCCTACATGTCCCCTACAGGTCTCCTACAGGTCTCCTACAGGTCCCCTACAGGTCTCCTACATGTGCCCTACAGGTCTCCTACAGGTCTCCTACATGTGCCCTACAGGTCTCCTACAGGTCCCCTACAGGTCTCCTACATGTGCCCTACATGTCTCCTACATGTGCCCTACAGGTCCCCTACAGGTCCCGTACATGTCCCCTACAGGGTGGGGTTAGGGTACCTGGGTGGAGTGCTGCAGGATGGCCAGCAGGCGTTCCTGGATCCGTCGGATCAGTTCCAGTCCGGTGTTGAGGTGTTCAGGTTTCAGCAGACGGACACACGAGGCCAGGTCCGTGCACTGCAGCAGCGTCTCCTCTGGGGACACAGGACAGCAAAATGTAACTAAGTACATGGACTCCAGTACAGTACTCCAGTACTGGACTCCAGTACTACTCCAGTACAGTACTGGAGTACAGTACTGTACTCCAGTACAGTACTCCAGTACAGTACTGGACTCCAGTACTGTACTCCAGTACAGTACTCAAGTACTGGACTCCAGTACTGTACTCCAGTACTGGACTCCAGTACTGGACTCCAGTACAGTACTGGAGTACTGGACTCCAGTACAGTACTGGAGTACTGGACTCCAGTACTGTACTGGAGTCCAGTACTGGAGTACTGGACTCCAGTACTACTCCAGTACTGGACTCCAGTACAGTACTGGAGTCCAGTACTGGAGTCCAGTACTCCAGTACTGGAGTACTGGAGTCCAGTACTGGACTCCAGTACTGGACTCCAGTACTGGAGTACTGGAGTCCAGTACACACACACAGACAGACACACACACACACAGAGACAGACACACACTCTCACAGACACACTAACTTATTCTAAAGTAAACTAGCCGATAATATAACGGCTACAAGTCCAGCTGACATGATC
>JAKRKW010000127.1:35000-37500 GCA_023566125.1 Zingel zingel
ACACACACACACACACACACATATAAAAGTTCACACAGAGCTGCAGAAGAAGACTATGTTCTGATGAACGGTGTAATAAGCAGTCAGAGGGCCTGTTGGGTCTCCAGTATTTCGGTCACATGTATTAACAGGGAGGTGAATTAAAGCCTCTTTTTGAGCAAAGTTCCAGAAACATAATTCGTTTTCAGACTTTAAGAAGTTGCTTTAATGTTTCCAGAGACTATATATTTATATATTATATATATATATATATATATATATATATATTATATATATAATATATAAATATATATAATATATATTTTATATATATATAATATATAAATATATTATATATATAATATATATAATATATATTATATTATATATATATATATATTATATAATATATAAATATATATATATATCATATAATATATAAATATATATATATATCATATAATATATAAATATATATATATATCATATAATATATAAATATATCATATATATATATATATCATATATATATATATATATATATATATATATATATATATATATATATATATATATATATATATATATATATATATAATGTCAGATGTTCCTGATGTGTGCATGTTTTATATTGTATTTTTAATGCTGCAAACTGGATTATTCCAACTGACCTACCTGTCTGTCTCTCCCCCTCTGACTACCTGTCTGTCTCTCCCCCTCTGACTACCTGTCTGTCTCTCCCCCTCTGACTACCTGTCTGTCTCTCCTTCCCTCTCTAGCTACCTACCTGTCTCTCTCTCTCTCTCTCTCCCTCTCTGACTACCTCTCTCTCCCCCTCTACCTACCTACCTACCTACCTACCTGTCTCCCTCTCCCCCTGACTACCTACCTACCTACCTACCTACCTGTCTCTCCCTCCCTCTCTAGCTACCTACCTGTCTCTCTCTCTCTCCCTCTCTGACTACCTCTCTCTCCCCCTCTACCTACCTACCTCTCTAGCTACCTACCTGTCTCCCTCTCCCCCTGACTACCTACCTACCTACCTGTCTCTCTCCCTCACTGACTACCTACCTACCTGTCTCTCTCCCTCTGACTACCTACCTACCTACCTACCTACCTGTCTCTCTCTCTCTCCCCCCCCATCTCCATTATGAAAGTGTATTTGACCGTTAGTGTTTAAAACTCATCTGATGCTACTCCAATAAATCCCATTAACTTTAAATATGACTACTTAGATTGTTCTTTAAATATTACTACTTATTGTTCTTTAAATATTACTACTTATTGTTCTTTAAATATTACTACTTAGATTGTTCTTTAAATATTACTACTTATTGTTCTTTAAATATTACTACTTATTGTTCTTTAAATATTACTACTTATTGTTCTTTAAATATTACTACTTATTGTTCTTTAAATATTACTACTTAGATTGTTCTTTAAATATTACTACTTAGATTGTTCTTTAAATATTACTACTTAGATTGTTCTTTAAATATTACTACTTAGATTGTTCTTTAAATATTACTACTTAGATTGTTCTTTAAATATTACTACTTATTGTTCTTTAAATATTACTACTTAGATTGTTCTTTAAATATTACTACTTATTGTTCTTTAAATATTACTACTTAGATTGTTCTTTAAATATTACTACTTATTGTTCTTTAAATATTACTACTTATTGTTCTTTAAATATTACTACTTAGATTGTTCTTTAAATATGACTACTTAGATTGTTCTTTAAATATTACTACTTATTGTTCTTTAAATATTACTACTTATTGTTCTTTAAATATTACTACTTATTGTTCTTTAAATATTACTACTTAGATTGTTCTTTAAATATGACTACTTATATTGTTCTTTAAATATTACTACTTATATTGTTCTTTAAATATTACTACTTATTGTTCTTTAAATATTACTACTGATATTGTTCTTTAAATATTACTACTTATTGTTCTTTAAATATTACTACTGATATTGTTCTTTAAATATTACTACTTATTGTTCTTTAAATATTACTACTGATATTGTTCTTTAAATATGACTACTTAGATTGTTCTTTAAATATGACTACTTAGATTGTTCTTTAAATATGACTACTTAGATTGTTCTTTAAATATTACTACTTATTGTTCTTTAAATATTACTACTTATTGTTCTTTAAATATTACTACTGATATTGTTCTTTAAATATTACTACTTATTGTTCTTTAAATATTACTACTGATATTGTTCTTTAAATATTACTACTTAGATTGTTCTTTAAATATGACTACTTAGATTGTTCTTTAAATATTACTACTTAGATTGTTCTTTAAATATTACTACTTATTGTTCTTTAAATATTACTACTTAGATTGTTCTTTAAATATTACTACTTATTGTTCTTTAAATATTACTACTTATTGTTCTTTAAATATTACTACTTATTGTTCTTTAAATATGACTACTTAGATTGTTCTTTAAATATTACTACTTAGATTGTTCTTTAAATATGACTACTTAGATTGTT
>JAKRKW010000127.1:50000-57500 GCA_023566125.1 Zingel zingel
TCTTCAATGCTCTAACTGAGGGAAGGAGGTTGTTCCCCAAAATCTCGCAATACATGGCCCCGGTCATCCTCTCCTTAATACAGTGCAGTCGCCCTGTCCCATGTGCAGAAAAACACCCCCAAAGCATGATGCTACCCCCCCCATGCTTCACAGTAGGGATGGTGTTCTTGGGATGGTACTCATCATTCTTCTTCCTCCAAACACGGTTAGTGGAATTATGACCAAAAAGTTCTATTTTGGTCTCATCTGACCACATGACTTTCTCCCATGACTCCTCTGGATCATCCAAATGGTCATTGGCAAACTTAAGACGGGCCTTGACATGTGCTGGTTTAAGCAGGGGAACCTTCCGTACCTTGCATGATTTCAAACCGTGACGTCTTAGTGTATTACCAACAGTAACCTTGGAAACGGTGGTCCCAGCTCTTTTCAGGTCATTGACCAGCTCCTCCCGTGTAGTCCTGGGCTGATTTCTCACCTTTCTTAGGATCATTGAGACCCCACGAGGTGAGATCTTGCATGGAGCCCCAGTCCGAGGGAGATTGACAGTCATGTTTAGCTTCTTCCATTTTCTAATGATTGCTCCAACAGTGGACCTTTTTTCACCAAGCTGCTTGGCAATTTCCCCGTAGCCCTTTCCAGCCTTGTGGAGGTGTACAATTTTGGCTCTAGTGTCTTTGGACAGCTCTTTGGTCTTGGCCATGTTAGTAGTTGGATTCTTACTGATTGTATGGGGTGGACAGGTGTCTTTATGCAGCTAACGACCTCAAACAGGTACATCTAATTTAGGATAATAAATGGAGTGGAGGTGGACATTTTAAAGGCAGACTAACAGGTCTTTGAGGGTCAGAATTCTAGCTGATAGACAGGTGTTCAAATACTTATTTGCAGCTGTATCATACAAATAAATAGTTATAAAATCATACATTGTGATTTCTGGATTTTTGTTTTTAGATTATGTCTCTCACAGTGGACATGCACCTACGATGACAATTTCAGACCCCTCCATGATTTCCAAGTGGGAGAACTTGCAAAATAGCAGGGTGTTCAAATACTTATTTTCCTCACTGTATAATGAAATATGTACTAACATGTGAGGGGTCCTCTCTTCTGTGAGGTACTGTACGTGATGTCTCTTCTGTGAGGTACTGTACATGATGTCTCTTCTGTGAGGTACTGTACATGATGTGATGTCTCTTCTGTGAGGTACTGTATGTGATGTCTCTTCTGTGAGGTACTGTACATGATGTGATGTCTCTTCTGTGAGGTACTGTACATGATGTGATGTCTCTTCTGTGAGGTACTGTACATGATGTCTCTTCTGTGAGGTACTGTACGTGATGTCTCTTCTGTGAGGTACTGTACGTGATGTCTCTTCTGTGAGGTACTGTACGTGATGTCTCTTCTGTGAGGTACTGTACATGATGTGATGTCTCTTCTGTGAGGTACTGTACATAATGTGATGTCTCTTCTGTGAGGTACTGTACATGATGTGATGTCTCTTCTGTGAGGTACTGTACGTGATGTCTCTTCTGTGAGGTACTGTACGTGATGTCTCTTCTGTGAGGTACTGTACATGATGTGATGTCTCTTCTGTGAGGTACTGTACGTGATGTGATAGTGTGTGTTACCTCGTGGCTGTTGAGCTGCAGCAGGATGAACATCTGCAGCGTGGAGACGTGAAGCGACCAGCAGCCGAACTGCAGCTCAGCGTGGCCCAGCCACGTCCACTGGAGACGCCGGGGCTTAGAGTGGCTCAGACCGTACATGGACTGACCTGAGACACACACACACAGAGAGAGACACACACACAGAGAAACAGAAACAGAAACACACACACACACACACACAGAGAAACACACACACACACACACAGAGAAACACACACACACACACACAGAGAAACAGAAACACACACACACACACAGAAACACACACACACACACAGAAACACACACACACACACAGAAACACACACACACACAGAGAAACACACACACACACACACAGAGAAACAGAAACACACACACACACACAGAAACACACACACACACACAGAAACACACACACACACACAGAAACACACACACACACACAGAAACACACACACACACACAGAAACACACACACACAGAAACACACACACACACACAGAAACACACACACACACACAGAAACACACACACACACACAGAAACACACACACACACACACACACACACACACACACACACACAAAAACACACACACACACAAAAACACACACACACACAAAAACACACACACACACAAAAACACACACACACACAAAAACACACACACACACAAAAACACACACACACACACACACACACACACACACACACACACACACACACACACACACACACACACACACACACACACACACACACACACACACACACACACACACACACACGATCATTTAGAAACCAAAAGTTTGACTATAAGAGAACAGGTCTGCCGATGTGAGCGAGGACTGACTGTGCGTGTAGAACTGGGTGAACTGGGTTAGGTAGGAGCAGAGCTCAGCTGGAAAGTGGTTAGCGGGTTCTTCCAGGAAGCAGAGCGAGGACACGGCCCAGCAGCGGGGGGACAGAACCAGAACCTGGACCTCCGCCTCCTCCTCCGTCTCGGCCCACTCCTCCTCCATCATCTACGGGAACAACAGAAGGACAAACTCAGACACCTTTAGACCACAAACCTGGTTAAAGATGTCAAGATAGACGGTAGGTCTAACACGGATCCCAATGTGTTGAACATCAAAATGTTCAGAACAAACTCCGCTTTCAGCTGTAAGACCCAAATCTGTCCCAGAGTGATGTGTAAAGAGATCAGTTGGCGCTGAAGCTTAAACGTCAGCTTCAGATTCAACACGTCAGGTCGGCCCAAATGAAGGCCGACGGCTCCTCGGACGGACGACGGCACGGAACACGCCGAACAGACTCAAGTCACCGACCTCGCCAGACTGTCAGACGGCCGATAATCGGCTCGGTGTGTCTCGGGCTTTAGACCCTGACCTGGTCGTGCTCCTGTATTAAAGGCGTGTGGTGTGGTCTAGACCCTGACCTGGTCGTGCTCCTGTATTAAAGGCGTGTGGTGTGGTCTAGACCCTGACCTGGTCGTGCTCCTGTATTAAAGGCGTGTGGTGTGGTCTAGACCCTGACCTGGTCGTGCTCCTGTATTAAAGGCGTGTGGTGTGGTCTAGACCCTGACCTGGTCGTGCTCCTGTATTAAAGGCGTGTGGTGTGGTCTAGACCCTGACCTGAGATATGTCCTGTATTAAAGGCGTGTGGTGTGGTCTAGACCCTGACCTGGTCGTGCTCCTGTATTAAAGGCGTGTGGTGTGGTCTAGACCCTGACCTGGTCGTGCTCCTGTATTAAAGGCGTGTGGTGTGGTCTAGACCCTGACCTGAGATATGTCCTGTATTAAAGGCGTGTGGTGTGGTCTAGACCCTGACCTGGTCGTGCTCCTGTATTAAAGGCGTGTGGTGTGGTCTAGACCCTGACCTGGTCGTGCTCCTGTATTAAAGGCGTGTGGTGTGGTCTAGACCCTGACCTGGTCGTGCTCCTGTATTAAAGGCGTGTGGTGTGGTCTAGACCCTGACCTGGTCGTGCTCCTGTATTAAAGGCGTGTGGTGTGGTCTAGACCCTGACCTGGTCGTGCTCCTGTATTAAAGGCGTGTGGTGTGGTCTAGACCCTGACCTGAGATATGTCCTGTATTAAAGGCGTGTGGTGTGGTCTAGACCCTGACCTGGTCGTGCTCCTGTATTAAAGGCGTGTGGTGTGGTCTAGACCCTGACCTGAGATATGTCCTGTATTAAAGGCGTGTGGTGTGGTCTAGACCCTGACCTGGTCGTGCTCCTGTATTAAAGGCGTGTGGTGTGGTCTAGACCCTGACCTGGTCGTGCTCCTGTATTAAAGGCGTGTGGTGTGGTCTAGACCCTGACCTGGTCGTGCTCCTGTATTAAAGGCGTGTGGTGTGGTCTAGACCCTGACCTGGTCGTGCTCCTGTATTAAAGGCGTGTGGTGTGGTCTAGACCCTGACCTGGTCGTGCTCCTGTATTAAAGGCGTGTGGTGTGGTCTAGACCCTGACCTGGTCGTGCTCCTGTATTAAAGGCGTGTGGTGTGGTCTAGACCCTGACCTGAGATATGTCCTGTATTAAAGGCGTGTGGTGTGGTCTAGACCCTGACCTGGTCGTGCTCCTGTATTAAAGGCGTGTGGTGTGGTCTAGACCCTGACCTGGTCGTGCTCCTGTATTAAAGGCGTGTGGTGTGGTCTAGACCCTGACCTGGTCGTGCTCCTGTATTAAAGGCGTGTGGTGTGGTCTAGACCCTGACCTGGTCGTGCTCCTGTATTAAAGGCGTGTGGTGTGGTCTAGACCCTGACCTGGTCGTGCTCCTGTATTAAAGGCGTGTGGTGTGGTCTAGACCCTGACCTGGTCGTGCTCCTGTATTAAAGGCGTGTGGTGTGGTCTAGACCCTGACCTGAGATATGTCCTGTATTAAAGGCGTGTGGTGTGGTCTAGACCCTGACCTGAGATATGTCCTGTATTAAAGGCGTGTGGTGTGGTCTAGACCCTGACCTGGTCGTGCTCCTGTATTAAAGGCGTGTGGTGTGGTCTAGACCCTGACCTGAGATATGTCCTGTATTAAAGGCGTGTGGTGTGGTCTAGACCCTGACCTGGTCGTGCTCCTGTATTAAAGGCGTGTGGTGTGGTCTAGACCCTGACCTGGTCGTGCTCCTGTATTAAAGGCGTGTGGTGTGGTCTAGACCCTGACCTGGTCGTGCTCCTGTATTAAAGGCGTGTGGTGTGGTCTAGACCCTGACCTGGTCGTGCTCCTGTATTAAAGGCGTGTGGTGTGGTCTAGACCCTGACCTGGTCGTGCTCCTGTATTAAAGGCGTGTGGTGTGGTCTAGACCCTGACCTGGTCGTGCTCCTGTATTAAAGGCGTGTGGTGTGGTCTAGACCCTGACCTGGTCGTGCTCCTGTATTAAAGGCGTGTGGTGTGGTCTAGACCCTGACCTGAGATATGTCCTGTATTAAAGGCGTGTGGTGTGGTCTAGACCCTGACCTGGTCGTGCTCCTGTATTAAAGGCGTGTGGTGTGGTCTAGACCCTGACCTGGTCGTGCTCCTGTATTAAAGGCGTGTGGTGTGGTCTAGACCCTGACCTGGTCGTGCTCCTGTATTAAAGGCGTGTGGTGTGGTCTAGACCCTGACCTGGTCGTGCTCCTGTATTAAAGGCGTGTGGTGTGGTCTAGACCCTGACCTGGTCGTGCTCCTGTATTAAAGGCGTGTGGTGTGGTCTAGACCCTGACCTGGTCGTGCTCCTGTATTAAAGGCGTGTGGTGTGGTCTAGACCCTGACCTGAGATATGTCCTGTATTAAAGGCGTGTGGTGTGGTCTAGACCCTGACCTGAGATATGTCCTGTATTAAAGGCGTGTGGTGTGGTCTAGACCCTGACCTGGTCGTGCTCCTGTATTAAAGGCGTGTGGTGTGGTCTAGACCCTGACCTGAGATATGTCCTGTATTAAAGGCGTGTGGTGTGGTCTAGACCCTGACCTGGTCGTGCTCCTGTATTAAAGGCGTGTGGTGTGGTCTAGACCCTGACCTGGTCGTGCTCCTGTATTAAAGGCGTGTGGTGTGGTCTAGACCCTGACCTGGTCGTGCTCCTGTATTAAAGGCGTGTGGTGTGGTCTAGACCCTGACCTGGTCGTGCTCCTGTATTAAAGGCGTGTGGTGTGGTCTAGACCCTGACCTGGTCGTGCTCCTGTATTAAAGGCGTGTGGTGTGGTCTAGACCCTGACCTGGTCGTGCTCCTGTATTAAAGGCGTGTGGTGTGGTCTAGACCCTGACCTGGTCGTGCTCCTGTATTAAAGGCGTGTGGTGTGGTCTAGACCCTGACCTGGTCGTGCTCCTGTATTAAAGGCGTGTGGTGTGGTCTAGACCCTGACCTGAGATATGTCCTGTATTAAAGGCGTGTGGTGTGGTCTAGACCCTGACCTGAGATATGTCCTGTATTAAAGGCGTGTGGTGTGGTCTAGACCCTGACCTGGTCGTGCTCCTGTATTAAAGGCGTGTGGTGTGGTCTAGACCCTGACCTGAGATATGTCCTGTATTAAAGGCGTGTGGTGTGGTCTAGACCCTGACCTGGTCGTGCTCCTGTATTAAAGGCGTGTGGTGTGGTCTAGACCCTGACCTGGTCGTGCTCCTGTATTAAAGGCGTGTGGTGTGGTCTAGACCCTGACCTGGTCGTGCTCCTGTATTAAAGGCGTGTGGTGTGGTCTAGACCCTGACCTGGTCGTGCTCCTGTATTAAAGGCGTGTGGTGTGGTCTAGACCCTGACCTGGTCGTGCTCCTGTATTAAAGGCGTGTGGTGTGGTCTAGACCCTGACCTGGTCGTGCTCCTGTATTAAAGGCGTGTGGTGTGGTCTAGACCCTGACCTGGTCGTGCTCCTGTATTAAAGGCGTGTGGTGTGGTCTAGACCCTGACCTGGTCGTGCTCCTGTATTAAAGGCGTGTGGTGTGGTCTAGACCCTGACCTGGTCGTGCTCCTGTATTAAAGGCGTGTGGTGTGGTCTAGACCTGACCTGGTCGTGCTCCTGTATTAAAGGCGTGTGGTGTGGTCTAGACCCTGACCTGGTCGTGCTCCTGTATTAAAGGCGTGTGGTGTGGTCTAGACCCTGACCTGGTCGTGCTCCTGTATTAAAGGCGTGTGGTGTGGTCTAGACCCTGACCTGGTCGTGCTCCTGTATTAAAGGCGTGTGGTGTGGTCTAGACCCTGACCTGGTCGTGCTCCTGTATTAAAGGCGTGTGGTGTGGTCTAGACCCTGACCTGGTCGTGCTCCTGTATTAAAGGCGTGTGGTGTGGTCTAGACCCTGACCTGGTCGTGCTCCTGTATTAAAGGCGTGTGGTGTGGTCTAGACCCTGACCTGGTCGTGCTCCTGTATTAAAGGCGTGTGGTGTGGTCTAGACCCTGACCTGGTCGTGCTCCTGTATTAAAGGCGTGTGGTGTGGTCTAGACCCTGACCTGGTCGTGCTCCTGTATTAAAGGCGTGTGGTGTGGTCTAGACCCTGACCTGGTCGTGCTCCTGTATTAAAGGCGTGTGGTGTGGTCTAGACCCTGACCTGAGATATGTCCTGTATTAAAGGCGTGTGGTGTGGTCTAGACCCTGACCTGAGATATGTCCTGTATTAAAGGCGTGTGGTGTGGTCTAGACCCTGACCTGGTCGTGCTCCTGTATTAAAGGCGTGTGGTGTGGTCTAGACCCTGACCTGGTCGTGCTCCTGTATTAAAGGCGTGTGGTGTGGTCTAGACCCTGACCTGGTCGTGCTCCTGTATTAAAGGCGTGTGGTGTGGTCTAGACCCTGACCTGGTCGTGCTCCTGTATTAAAGGCGTGTGGTGTGGTCTAGACCCTGACCTGAGATATGTCCTGTATTAAAGGCGTGTGGTGTGGTCTAGACCTGACCT
>JAKRKW010000128.1:0-66985 GCA_023566125.1 Zingel zingel
AAATGCAAAAAAAATGAAAAAAAAAATGCAAAAAAAAATGCAAAAAAATTGCAAAAAAATGCAAAAAAAAATGCAAAAAAAATTGCAAAAAATGCAAAAAAAAATGCAAAAAAATGCAAAAAAATGCAAAAAAAATGCAAAAAAAATGCAAAAAAAAAAAAGCAAAAAAAACAAAAAAATGCAAAAAAATTGCAAAAAAAACAAAAAAAATGCAAAAAAAAATGCAAAAAAATGTAAAAAAAAAAGCAAAAAAAACACAAAAAAAATGCAAAAAAAAACACAAAAAAATGCAAAAAAAAAACACAAAAAAATGCAAAAAAAAAATGCAAAAAAAATGCCAAAAAATGCCAAAAAAATGCAAAAAAATGCAAAAAAAAATGCAAAAAAAATGCAAAAAAAAATGCAAAAAAATGTAAAAAAATGCAAAAAAAATGCAAAAAAAATGCAAAAAAAAATGCAAAAAAATGTAAAAAAAAAAATGCAAAAGAAACACAAAAAAAATGCAAAAAAAATGCAAAAAATGCAAAAAAAACCACAAAAAAATGCAAAAAAAATGCAAAAAAAATGCAAAAAAAATGCTAAAAAAAAATGCAAAAAAATGCAAAAAAAATGCAAAAAAATGCAAAAAATGAAAAAAAAATGAAAAAAAAATGCAAAAAAAAATGCAAAAAAATTGCAAAAAAATGCAAAAAAAAATGCAAAAAAAATTGCAAAAAATGCAAAAAAAAATGCAAAAAAATGCAAAAAAAAGCAAAAAAAATGCAAAAAAAATGCAAAAAAAAAAAGCAAAAAAAACAAAAAAATGCAAAAAAAATGCAAAAAAAACAAAAAAAATGCAAAAAAAATGCAAAAAAATGTAAAAAAAAAAAAGCAAAAAAAACACAAAAAAAATGCAAAAAAAATGCAAAAAATGCAAAAAAAACACAAAAAAATGCAAAAAAAAACACAAAAAAATGCAAAAAAAAACACAAAAAAATGCAAAAAAAAAATGCAAAAAAAATGCAAAAAAATGCAAAAAAAATGCAAAAAAAATGCAAAAAAAATGCAAAAAAAAAATGCAAAAAAAATGCAAAAAAATGCAAAAAAAAATGCAAAAAAATTGCAAAAAAATGCAAAAAAAAATGCAAAAAATGCAAAAAAAAAATGCAAAAAAATGCAAAAAAAATGCAAAAAAAAATGCAAAAAATGCAAAAAAAAAATGCAAAAAAATGCAAAAAAAATGCAAAAAAAATGCAAAAAAAATGCAAAAAAAATGCAAAAAAAAATGCAAAAAAATGCAAAAAAAATGCAAAAAAATGCAAAAAAAAATGCAAAAAATGCAAAAAAAAATGCAAAAAAAATGCAAAAAAATGCAAAAAAAATGCAAAAAAAATGCAAAAAAACAAAAAAATGCAAAAAAAATGCAAAAAAAAACACAAAAAAATGCAAAAAAAACACAAAAAAATGCTAAAAAATGCTAAAAAATGCTAAAAAAAAATGCTAAAAAATGCAAAAAAATGCAAAAAAAAAAATGCAAAAAAATGCAAAAAAAAATGCAAAAAAAAATGCAAAAAAAATGCAAAAAAATGCAAAAAAAAATGCAAAAAAATTGCAAAAAAATGCAAAAAAAAATGCAAAAAATGCAAAAAATGCAAAAAAAATGCAAAAAAAAATGCAAAAAAATGTAAAAAAAAAATGCAAAAGAAACACAAAAAAAATGCAAAAAAAATGCAAAAAATGCAAAAAAAACCACAAAAAAATGCAAAAAAAACACAAAAAATGCAAAAAAAAATGCAAAAAAAATGCTAAAAAAAATGCAAAAAAATGCAAAAAAAATGCAAAAAAAATGCAAAAAAATGCAAAAAATGCAAAAAAAATGAAAAAAAAATGCAAAAAAAAATGCAAAAAAATTGCAAAAAAATGCAAAAAAAAATGCAAAAAAAATTGCAAAAAATGCAAAAAAAAATGCAAAAAAATGCAAAAAAATGCAAAAAAAATGCAAAAAAAATGCAAAAAAAAAAAGCAAAAAAAACAAAAAAATGCAAAAAAATTGCAAAAAAAAACAAAAAAAATGCAAAAAAAATGCAAAAAAAAATGCAAAAAATGCAAAAAAAAAATGCAAAAAAATGCAAAAAAAATGCAAAAAAAACACAAAAAAAATGCTAAAAAAATGCAAAAAATGCAAAAAAAACACAAAAAAAACACAAAAAAATGCAAAAAAAACCACAAAAAAATGCAAAAAAAAAATGCAAAAAAAATGCAAAAAAATGCAAAAAAAATGCAAAAAAAATGCAAAAAAAATGCAAAAAAATGCAAAAAAAAATGCAAAAAAAATGCAAAAAAAATGCAAAAAAATGCAAAAAAAATGCAAAAAAAATGCAAAAAAAATGCAAAAAAACACAAAAAAATGCAAAAAAAAATGCAAAAAAAATGCAAAAAAAACATAAAAAAATGCAAAAAACACCACAAAAAATGCAAAAAAAATGCAAAAAAATGCAAAAAAAAAACACAAAAAAAATGCAAAAAAAAACACAAAAAACACAAAATAATGCAAAAAAAAACACAAAAAAATGCAAAAAAAACACAAAATAAATGCAAAAAAACCACAAAAAAAACACAAAAAAATGCAAAAAAAAACACAAAAAATGCAAAACAATGCAAAAAAAAACAAAAAAAATGCAAAAAAAAACACAAAAAAATGCAAAAAAAAAACAAAAAGCAAAAAAAATGCAAAGAAAAAACAAAAAAATGCAAAAAAAAACACAAAAAAAAAAAAAAAAAAAATGCAAAAAAAACAAACCACAAAAAAAAAAAAAAAAATGCAAAAAAAAAGACAAAATGCAAAAAAAAAATGCAAAAAAATGCTAAACAAAATGCAAAAAAAAACACAAATAAATGCAAAAAAAAACAAAAAAAATGCAAAAAAAGTGCAAAAAAAATGCAAAAAAAACACAAAAAATGCAAAAAAAAAAAAAAAAAATGCAAAAAAAAGACAAAATGCAAAAAAAAAAATGCAAAAAAATGCAAAACAAAATGCAAAAAAAATGAAAAAAAAAACACAAATAAATGCAAAAAAATGCCAAAAAAATGCAAAAAAATGCAAAAAAAAATGCAAAAAAAATGCAAAAAAAAATGCAAAAAAAATGCAAAAAAAAATGCAAAAAAAATGCAAAAAAAATGCAAAAAAATGCAAAAAAATGCAAAAAAAAATGCAAAAAAATGCAAAAAAAAATGCAAAAAATGCAAAAAAAACCACAAAAAAATGCAAAAAAAACACAAAAAATGCAAAAAAAATGCAAAAAAAATGCTAAAAAAAATGCAAAAAAATGCAAAAAAAATGCTAAAAAAATGCAAAAAAATGCAAAAAATGCAAAAAAAATGAAAAAAAAATGCAAAAAAAAATGCAAAAAAATTGCAAAAAAATGCAAAAAAAAATGCAAAAAAAATTGCAAAAAATGCAAAAAAAAATGCAAAAAAATGCAAAAAAATGCAAAAAAAATGCAAAAAAAATGCAAAAAAAAAAAGCAAAAAAAACAAAAAAATGCAAAAAAATTGCAAAAAAAACAAAAAAAATGCAAAAAAAAATGCAAAAAAATGTAAAAAAAAAAAAAGCAAAAAAAACACAAAAAAAATGCAAAAAAAAACACAAAAAAATGCAAAAAAAAAACACAAAAAAATGCAAAAAAAAAATGCAAAAAAAATGCAAAAAAATGCCAAAAAAATGCAAAAAAATGCAAAAAAAAATGCAAAAAAAATGCAAAAAAAATGCAAAAAAACACAAAAAAATGCAAAAAAAAATGCAAAAAAAATGCAAAAAAAAATGCAAAAAAATGTAAAAAAAAAATGCAAAAGAAACACAAAAAAAATGCAAAAAAAATGCAAAAAATGCAAAAAAAACCACAAAAAAATGCAAAAAAAAATGCAAAAAAAATGCAAAAAAAATGCTAAAAAAAAATGCAAAAAAATGCAAAAAAAATGCAAAAAAAATGCAAAAAATGAAAAAAAAATGAAAAAAAAATGCAAAAAAAAATGCAAAAAAATTGCAAAAAAATGCAAAAAAAAATGCAAAAAAAATTGCAAAAAATGCAAAAAAAAATGCAAAAAAATGCAAAAAAATGCAAAAAAAATGCAAAAAAAATGCAAAAAAAAAAAGCAAAAAAAACAAAAAAATGCAAAAAAAAATGCAAAAAAAACAAAAAAAATGCAAAAAAAATGCAAAAAAATGTAAAAAAAAAAAAGCAAAAAAAACACAAAAAAAATGCAAAAAAAATGCAAAAAATGCAAAAAAAACACAAAAAAATGCAAAAAAAAACACAAAAAAATGCAAAAAAAAAACACAAAAAAAATGCAAAAAAAAAATGCAAAAAAAATGCAAAAAAATGCAAAAAAAATGCAAAAAAAATGCAAAAAAAATGCAAAAAAAAATGCAAAAAAAATGCAAAAAAATGCAAAAAAAAATGCAAAAAAATTGCAAAAAAATGCAAAAAAAAATGCAAAAAATGCAAAAAAAAAATGCAAAAAAATGCAAAAAAATGCAAAAAAAAATGCAAAAAATGCAAAAAAATGCAAAAAAATGCAAAAAAAATGCAAAAAAAATGCAAAAAAACAAAAAAATGCAAAAAAAATGCAAAAAAAAACACAAAAAAATGCAAAAAAAACACAAAAAAATGCTAAAAATGCTAAAAAATGCTAAAAAAAAATGCTAAAAAATGCAAAAAAATGCAAAAAAAAAAATGCAAAAAAATGCAAAAAAAAATGCAAAAAAAAATGCAAAAAAAATGCAAAAAAATGCAAAAAAAAATGCAAAAAAATTGCAAAAAAATGCAAAAAAAAATGCAAAAAATGCAAAAAATGCAAAAAAAATGCAAAAAAAAATGCAAAAAAATGTAAAAAAAAAATGCAAAAGAAACACAAAAAAAATGCAAAAAAAATGCAAAAAATGCAAAAAAAACCACAAAAAAATGCAAAAAAAACACAAAAAATGCAAAAAAAATGCAAAAAAAATGCTAAAAAAAATGCAAAAAAATGCAAAAAAAATGCAAAAAAAATGCAAAAAAATGCAAAAAATGCAAAAAAAATGAAAAAAAAATGCAAAAAAAAATGCAAAAAAATTGCAAAAAAATGCAAAAAAAAATGCAAAAAAAATTGCAAAAAATGCAAAAAAAAATGCAAAAAAATGCAAAAAAATGCAAAAAAAATGCAAAAAAAATGCAAAAAAAAAAAGCAAAAAAAACAAAAAAATGCAAAAAAATTGCAAAAAAAACAAAAAAAATGCAAAAAAAAATGCAAAAAAATGTAAAAAAAAAAAGCAAAAAAAACACAAAAAAAATGCAAAAAAAAACACAAAAAAATGCAAAAAAAAAACACAAAAAAATGCAAAAAAAAAAATGCAAAAAAAATGCAAAAAAATGCCAAAAAAATGCAAAAAAATGCAAAAAAAAATGCAAAAAAAATGCAAAAAAAATGCAAAAAAACACAAAAAAATGCAAAAAAAATGCAAAAAAAATGCAAAAAAAAATGCAAAAAAATGTAAAAAAAAAATGCAAAAGAAACACAAAAAAATTGCAAAAAAAATGCAAAAAATGCAAAAAAAACCACAAAAAAATGCAAAAAAAATGCAAAAAAAATGCAAAAAAAATGCTAAAAAAAATGCAAAAAAATGCAAAAAAAATGCAAAAAAATGCAAAAAATGAAAAAAAAATGAAAAAAAAATGCAAAAAAAAATGCAAAAAAATTGCAAAAAAATGCAAAAAAAAATGCAAAAAAAATTGCAAAAAATGCAAAAAAAAATGCAAAAAAATGCAAAAAAATGCAAAAAAAATGCAAAAAAAATGCAAAAAAAAAAAGCAAAAAAAACAAAAAAATGCAAAAAAAATGCAAAAAAAACAAAAAAAATGCAAAAAAAATGCAAAAAAATGTAAAAAAAAAAAAGCAAAAAAAACACAAAAAAAATGCAAAAAAAATGCAAAAAATGCAAAAAAAACACAAAAAAATGCAAAAAAAAACACAAAAAAATGCAAAAAAACACAAAAAAATGCAAAAAAAAAATGCAAAAAAAATGCAAAAAAATGCAAAAAAAATGCAAAAAAAATGCAAAAAAAATGCAAAAAAAAATGCAAAAAAAATGCAAAAAAATGCAAAAAAAAATGCAAAAAAATTGCAAAAAAATGCAAAAAAAAATGCAAAAAATGCAAAAAAAAAATGCAAAAAAATGCAAAAAAAATGCAAAAAAAAATGCAAAAAATGCAAAAAAAAAAATGCAAAAAAAAAATGCAAAAAAATGCAAAAAAAATGCAAAAAAAATGCAAAAAAAATGCAAAAAAAATGCAAAAAAATGCAAAAAAAATGCAAAAAAATGCAAAAAAAAATGCAAAAAATGCAAAAAAAAATGCAAAAAAATGCAAAAAAATGCAAAAAAATGCAAAAAAATGCAAAAAAAATGCAAAAAAACAAAAAAATGCAAAAAAAATGCAAAAAAAAACACAAAAAAATGCAAAAAAAACACAAAAAAATGCTAAAAAATGCTAAAAAATGCTAAAAAAAAATGCTAAAAAATGCAAAAAAATGCAAAAAAAAAATGCAAAAAAATGCAAAAAAAAATGCAAAAAAAAATGCAAAAAAAATGCAAAAAAATGCAAAAAAAAATGCAAAAAAATTGCAAAAAAATGCAAAAAAAAATGCAAAAAATGCAAAAAAAAAATGCAAAAAATGCAAAAAAAATGCAAAAAAAAATGCAAAAAATGCAAAAAAAAAATGCAAAAAAATGCAAAAAAAATGCAAAAAAAATGCAAAAAAAATGCAAAAAAAATGCAAAAAAAATGCAAAAAAAATGCAAAAAAATGCAAAAAAAATGCAAAAAAAATGCAAAAAAAAATGCAAAAAATGCAAAAAAAAAATGCAAAAAAATGCAAAAAAAATGCAAAAAAAACACAAAAAAAATGCTAAAAAAATGCAAAAAATGCAAAAAAAACACAAAAAAAACACAAAAAAATGCAAAAAAAACCACAAAAAAATGCAAAAAAAAAATGCAAAAAAAATGCAAAAAAATGCAAAAAAAATGCAAAAAAAATGCTAAAAAAATGCAAAAAAATGCAAAAAAAATGCAAAAAAATGTAAAAAAAAAAATGCAAAAAAATGCAAAAAAAACCCACAAAAAAATGCAAAAAAAAACACAAAAAATGCAAAAAAAATGCAAAAAACACAAAAAAATGCAAAAAAAAATGCAAAAAAAATGCAAAAAAAATGCAAAAAAATGTAAAAAAAAAATGCAAAAAATGCAAAAAAAAAAACACAAAATGAATGCAAAAAAACACGAAAAAATGCAAAAAAAATGCAAAAAAATGCAAAACAAAATGCAAAAAAATGCAAAAAAAAACACAAAAAAATGCAAAAAAAAAAACACAAAAAATGCAAAAAAAATGCAAAAAAATGCAAAAAAAAAAAAAAATGCAAAAAAAACATAAAAAAAATGCAAAAAACACCAAAAAAAATGCAAAAAAAATGCAAAAAAATGCAAAAAAAAAAACACAAAAAAAATGCAAAAAAAACACAAAAAACACAAAATAATGCAAAAAAAAACACAAAAAAATGCAAAAAAAACACAAAATAAATGCAAAAAAACCACAAAAAAAACACAAAAAAATGCAAAAAAAAACACAAAAAATGCAAAACAATGCAAAAAAAAACAAAAAAAATGCAAAAAAAAAACACAAAAAAATGCAAAAAAAAAACAAAAAGCAAAAAAAATGCAAAGAAAAAACAAAAAAATGCAAAAAAAAACACAAAAAAAAAAAAAAAAAAATGCAAAAAAAACAAACCACAAAAAAAAAAAAAAAAAATGCAAAAAAAAGACAAAATGCAAAAAAAAAATGCAAAAAAATGCTAAACAAAATAAAAAAAAAAAACACAAATAAATGCAAAAAAAAACAAAAAAAATGCAAAAAAAGTGCAAAAAAAATGCAAAAAAAACACAAAAAATGCAAAAAAAAAAAAAAAAAATGCAAAAAAAAGACAAAATGCAAAAAAAAAAATGCAAAAAAATGCAAAACAAAATGCAAAAAAAATGAAAAAAAAAACACAAATAAATGCAAAAAAAATGCCAAAAAAATGCAAAAAAATGCAAAAAAAAAATGCAAAAAAAATGCAAAAAAAAATGCAAAAAAAATGCAAAAAAAAATGCAAAAAAAATGCAAAAAAATGCAAAAAAATGCAAAAAAAATGCAAAAAAATGCAAAAAAAAATGCAAAAAAAAAGCAAAAAAAAATGCAAAAAAATTGCAAAAAATGCAAAAAAATGCAAAAAAAAATGCAAAAAAAAATGCAAAAAATGCAAAAAAAAATGCAAAAAAATGCAAAAAAATGCAAAAAAAATGCAAAAAAAACACAAAAAATGCAAAAAAAACACAAAAAAATGCAAAAAAAACCACAAAAAAATGCAAAAAAAAAATGCAAAAAAAATGCAAAAAAATGCAAAAAAATGCAAAAAAAATGCAAAAAAAATGCAAAAAAATGCAAAAAAAATGCAAAAAAAATGCAAAAAAATGCAAAAAAATGCAAAAAAAATGCAAAAAAAATGCAAAAAAATTGCAAAAAAATGCAAAAAAAAATGCAAAAAAAAATGCAAAAAATGCAAAAAAAAATGCCAAAAAATGCAAAAAAATGCAAAAAAATGCAAAAAAAATGCAAAAAAAATGCAAAAAAAATGCAAAAAAATGCAAAAAAAAACACAAAAAAACACAAAAAAATGCAAAAAAAAATGCAAAAAAATGCAAAAAAATGCAAAAAAAAACACAAAAAAACACAAAAAAATGCAAAAAAAATGCAAAAAAAACCATAAAAAAATGCAAAAAAAACACAAAAAAAATGCAAAAAAAAATGCAAAAAAATGTAAAAAAAAAAGCAAAAAAAACACAAAAAAAATGCAAAAAAAAACAAAAAAATGCAAAAAAAACACAAAAAAATGCAAAAAAAAAATGCAAAAAAATGCAAAAAATGCAAAAAAAAGCAAAAAAAAATGCAAAAAAAATGCAAAAAAAATGCAAAAAAAAATGCAAAAAAATGCAAAAAAAATGCAAAAAAAATGCAAAAAAACACAAAAAAATGCAAAAAAAAATGCAAAAAAAACCAAAAAAATGCAAAAAAAACACAAAAAAATGCAAAAAAATGCAAAAAAATGCAAAAAAAATGCTAAAAAATGCAAAAAAATGCAAAAAAAAATGCAAAAAAATGCAAAAAAAAATGCAAAAAAAATGCAAAAAAAATGCTAAAAAAATGCAAAAAAAATGCAAAAAAATGCAAAAAAAATGCAAAAAAAACACAAAAAAATGCAAAAAAAAAAAACAAAAAGCAAAAAAAATGCAAAGAAAAAACAAAAAAATGCAAAAAAAAACACAAAAAAAAAAAAAAAAAAAATGCAAAAAAAACAAACCACAAAAAAAAAAAAATGCAAAAAAAAGACAAAATGCAAAAAAAAAATGCAAAAAAATGCAAAACAAAATGCAAAAAAAATGAAAAAAAAAACACAAATAAATGCAAAAAAAAAAAAAAATGCAAAAAAAGTGCAAAAAAAATGCAAAAAAAACACAAAAAATGAAAAAAAAACAAAAAAAATGCAAAAAAAAAAACACAAAAAATGCAAAAAAAAATGCAAAAATGTGCAAAAAAAATGCAAAAAAAATGCAAAAAAATGCCAAAAAAATGCAAAAAAATGCAAAAAAAATGCAAAAAAAATGCAAAAAAAATGCAAAAAAAATGCAAAAAAAAATGCAAAAAAAATGCAAAAAAAATGCAAAAAAAATGCAAAAAAATGCAAAAAAATGCAAAAAAAATGCAAAAAAAGCAAAAAAAAATGCAAAAAAATTGCAAAAAAATGCAAAAAAAAAATGCAAAAAAAAATGCAAAAAATGCAAAAAAAATGCAAAAAAATGCAAAAAAATGCAAAAAAAATGCAAAAAAAACACAAAAAATGCAAAAAAAAACACAAAAAAAATGCAAAAAAAACAAAAAAATGCAAAAAAAAAATGCAAAAAAAATGCAAAAAAATGCAAAAAAAATGCAAAAAAAATGCAAAAAAAATGCAAAAAAATGCAAAAAAAATGCAAAAAAAATGCAAAAAAATGCAAAAAAATGCAAAAAAAATGCAAAAAAAATGCAAAAAAATTGCAAAAAAATGCAAAAAAAAATGCAAAAAAAAATGCAAAAAATGCAAAAAAAAATGCCAAAAAATGCTAAAAAATGCAAAAAAATGCAAAAAAAATGCAAAAAAAATGCAAAAAAAATGCAAAAAAATGCAAAAAAAACCACAAAAAAACACAAAAAAATGCAAAAAAAAATGCAAAAAAATGCAAAAAAAACACAAAAAAACACAAAAAAATGCAAAAAAAATGCAAAAAAAACCATAAAAAAATGCAAAAAAAAATGCAAAAAATGCAAAAAAACACAAAAAATGCAAAAAAAAACACAAAAAAATGCAAAAAAAAAAATGCAAAAAAATGCAAAAAAACACAAAAAAAAAAAAAAAAAAAATGCAAAAAAAACACAAACCACAAAAAAAAAAAAAAATGCAAAAAAAAGACAAAATGCAAAAAAAAAATGCAAAAAAATGCTCAACAAAATGCAAAAAAATGCAAAAAAAATGCAAAAAAAATGCAAAAAAACAAAAAAATGCAAAAAAAAAAGCAAAAAAAATGCAAAAAAAAATGCAAAAAAATGTAAAAAAAAAATGCAAAAGAAACACAAAAAAATGCAAAAAAAATGCAAAAAATGCAAAAAAAAACCACAAAAAAATGCAAAAAAAAACACAAAAAATGCAAAAAAAATGCAAAAAAAATGCTAAAAAAAATGCAAAAAAATGCAAAAAAAATGCAAAAAAAATGCAAAAAAATGCAAAAAATGAAAAAAAATGAAAAAAAAGCAAAAAAAAATGAAAAAAAATTGCAAAAAAATGCAAAAAAAAATGCAAAAAAAAATGCAAAAAATGCAAAAAAAAAATGCAAAAAAATGCAAAAAAATGCAAAAAAAAAAGCAAAAAAAACACAAAAAAAAATGCAAAAAAAATGCAAAAAAAACACAAAAAAATGCAAAAAAAAATGCAAAAAAATGTAAAAAAAAAAGCAAAAAAAACACAAAAAAAATGCAAAAAAAATGCAAAAAATGCAAAAAAAACACAAAAAAAATGCAAAAAAAAACAAAAAAATGCAAAAAAAAACACAAAAAAATGCAAAAAAAAAATGCAAAAAAATGCAAAAAAATGCAAAAAAAAGCAAAAAAAATGCAAAAAAAATGCAAAAAAAATGCAAAAAAAATGCAAAAAAATGCAAAAAAAATGCAAAAAAAATGCAAAAAAACAAAAAAATGCAAAAAAAAATGCAAAAAAAACCAAAAAAATGCAAAAAAAACACAAAAAAATGCAAAAAAATGCAAAAAAATGCAAAAAAAAATGCTAAAAAATGCAAAAAAATGCAAAAAAAAATGCAAAAAAATGCAAAAAAAAATGCAAAAAAAAATGCAAAAAAAATGCTAAAAAAATGCAAAAAAAATGCAAAAAAATGCAAAAAAAATGCAAAATAAATGCAAAAAAAAAAATGCAAAAAAATGCAAAAAAAAAAAACACAAAATGAATGCAAAAAAACACAAAAAAATGCAAAAAAAATGCAAAAAAATGCAAAACAAAATGCAAAAAATGCAAAAAAAAACACAAAAAAATGCAAAAAAATGCAAAAAAAAAAACACAAAAAATGCAAAAAAAATGCAAAAAAATGCAAAAAAAAAAAAAAAATGCAAAAAAACCATAAAAAAATGCAAAAAAAAACCACAAAAAATGCAAAAAAAAATGCAAAAAAATGCAAAAAAAAAACACAAAAAAAATGCAAAAAAAAACACAAAATAATGCAAAAAAAAACACAAAAAAATGCAAAAAAAACTCAAAATAAATGCAAAAAAACCACAAAAAAAACACAAAAAAATGCAAAAAAAAACACAAAAAATGCAAAACAATGCAAAAAAAACACAAAAAAACACAAAAAAAACACAAAAAAATGCAAAAAAACCACAAAAAAAATGCAAAAAAAAACACAAAAAACACAAAATAATGCAAAAAAAAACACAAAAAATGCAAAAAAAACACAAAATAAATGCAAAAAAACAACAAAAAAAACAAAAAAAAATGCAAAAAAAACACAAAATAAATGCAAAAAAAACACAAAAAAAACACAAAAAAAATGCAAAAAAAACACAAAAAAATGCAAAAAAAAAACAAAAAGCAAAAAAAATGCAAAGAAAAAACAAAAAAATGCAAAAAAAAACACAAAAAAAAAAAAAAAAAAATGCAAAAAAAACAAACTACAAAAAAAAAAAAAAAAAATGCAAAAAAAAGACAAAATGCAAAAAAAAAATGCAAAAAAATGCTAAACAAAATGCAAAAAAAAACACAAATAAATGCAAAAAAAACCAAAAAAAATGCAAAAAAATGCAAAAAAATGCAAAAAAAATGTAAAAAAAAATGCAAAAAAACCACAAAAAAAATGCAAAAAAAACACAAAAAAATGCAAAAAAAACAAAAAAATGCAAAAAAAATGCAAAAAAATGCAAAAAAAAATGCAAAAAAATGCAAAAAAAAATGCAAAAAAAATGCAAAAAAAATGCAAAAAAAATGCAAAAAAAAATGCAAAAAAAATGCAAAAAAAATGCAAAAAAATGCAAAAAAATGCAAAAAAAATGCAAAAAAAATGCAAAAAAAATGCAAAAAATGCAAAAAAAAACACAAAAAAATGCAAAAAAAAACACAAAAAAATGCAAAAAAAAACACAAAAAAACAAAAAAATGCGAAAAAAATGCAAAAAAAAACCATAAAAAAATGCAAAAAAAAATGCAAAAAATGCAAAAAAACACAAAAAATGCAAAAAAAAAAACACAAAAAAATGCAAAAAAAAAAATTCAAAAAAATGCAAAAAAACACACACAAAAAAAAAAAAAAAAAATGCCAAAAAAACACAAACCACAAAAAAAAAAAAAAAAATGCAAAAAAAAGACAAAATGCAAAAAAAAAATGCAAAAAAATGCTAAACAAAATGCAAAAAAATGCAAAAAAAATGCAAAAAAAAATGCAAAAAAAATGCAAAAAAACACAAAAAAATGCAAAAAAAAATGCAAAAAAAATGCAAAAAAAAATGCAAAAAAATGTAAAAAAAAAATGCAAAACACAAAAAAAATGCAAAAAAAATGCAAAAAATGCAAAAAAAACCACAAAAAAATGCAAAGAAAAACACAAAAAAATGCAAAAAAAATGCAAAAAAAAATGCAAAAAAATGCAAAAAAAACACAAAAAAACACAAAAAAAAACACAAAAAAATGCAAAAAAAACCACAAAAAAAATGCAAAAAAAAACACAAAAAACACAAAATAATGCAAAAAAAAACACAAAAAATGCAAAAAAAACACAAAATAAATGCAAAAAAACAACAAAAAAAACACAAAAAAATGCAAAAAAAACACAAAATAAATGCAAAAAAACCACAAAAAAAACACAAAAAAAATGCAAAAAAAACACAAAAAAATGCAAAAAAAAACACAAAAAATGCAAAACAATGCAAAAAAAACACAAAAAAACACAAAAAAAACACAAAAAAATGCAAAAAAAACCACAAAAAAAATGCAAAAAAAAACACAAAAAACACAAAATAATGCAAAAAAAAACACAAAAAATGCAAAAAAACCACAAAATAAATGCAAAAAAACAACAAAAAAAACACAAAAAAATGCAAAAAAAACACAAAATAAATGCAAAAAAACCACAAAAAAAACACAAAAAAAATGCAAAAAAAACACAAAAAAATGCAAAAAAAAAACAAAAAGCAAAAAAAATGCAAAGAAAAAACAAAAAAATGCAAAAAAAAACACAAAAAAAAAAAAAAAAAAATGCAAAAAAAACAAACCACAAAAAAAAAAAAAAAAATGCAAAAAAAAGACAAAATGCAAAAAAAAAATGCAAAAACATGCTAAACAAAATGCAAAAAAAAACACAAATAAATGCAAAAAAAACCAAAAAAAATGCAAAAAAAGTGCAAAAAAAATGCAAAAAAATGCAAAAAAATGCAAAAAAATGCAAAAAAAATGCAAAAAAAAACACAAAAAAAATGCAAAAAAAACACAAAAAAATGCAAAAAAAACCACAAAAAAATGCAAAAAAAAAATGCAAAAAAATGCAAGAAAATGCAAAAAAAATGCAAAAAAAATGCAAAAAAAATGCAAAAAAATGCAAAAAAAATGCAAAAAAAATGCAAAAAAAATGCAAAAAAATGCAAAAAAAATGCAAAAAAAATGCAAAAAAAATGCAAAAAAAAACACAAAAAATGCAAAAAAAAATGCAAAAAAAATGCAAAAAAATGCAAAAAAAATGTAAAAAAAATGCAAAAAAAACACAAAAAAAATGCAAAAAAAAAATGCAAAAAATGCAAAAAAAAACAAAAAAATGCAAAAAAAACACAAAAAATGCAAAAAAAATGCAAAAAAAAATGCAAAAAAATGTAAAAAAAAATGCAAAAAAACCACAAAAAAAATGCAAAAAAAACACAAAAAAATGCAAAAAAAAACACAAAAAAATGCAAAAAAAAACACAAAAAAACAAAAAAATGCGAAAAAAATGCAAAAAAAAACCATAAAAAAATGCAAAAAAAAATGCAAAAAATGCAAAAAAACACAAAAAATGCAAAAAAAAAAACACAAAAAAATGCAAAAAAAAAAATTCAAAAAAATGCAAAAAAACACACACAAAAAAAAAAAAAAAAAATGCCAAAAAAACACAAACCACAAAAAAAAAAAAAAAAATGCAAAAAAAAGACAAAATGCAAAAAAAAAATGCAAAAAAATGCTAAACAAAATGCAAAAAAATGCAAAAAAAATGCAAAAAAAATGCAAAAAAAATGCAAAAAAACACAAAAAAATGCAAAAAAAAATGCAAAAAAAATGCAAAAAAAAATGCAAAAAAATGTAAAAAAAAAATGCAAAACACAAAAAAAATGCAAAAAAAATGCAAAAAATGCAAAAAAAACCACAAAAAAATGCAAAGAAAAACACAAAAAAATGCAAAAAAAATGCAAAAAAAAATGCAAAAAAATGCAAAAAAAACACAAAAAAACACAAAAAAAAACACAAAAAAATGCAAAAAAAACCACAAAAAAAATGCAAAAAAAAACACAAAAAACACAAAATAATGCAAAAAAAAACACAAAAAATGCAAAAAAAACACAAAATAAATGCAAAAAAACAACAAAAAAAACACAAAAAAATGCAAAAAAAACACAAAATAAATGCAAAAAAACCACAAAAAAAACACAAAAAAAATGCAAAAAAAACACAAAAAAATGCAAAAAAAAACACAAAAAATGCAAAACAATGCAAAAAAAACACAAAAAAACACAAAAAAAACACAAAAAAATGCAAAAAAAACCACAAAAAAAATGCAAAAAAAAACACAAAAAACACAAAATAATGCAAAAAAAAACACAAAAAATGCAAAAAAACCACAAAATAAATGCAAAAAAACAACAAAAAAAATGCAAAAAAATGCAAAAAAAACACAAAATAAATGCAAAAAAACCACAAAAAAAACACAAAAAAAATGCAAAAAAAACACAAAAAAATGCAAAAAAAAAACAAAAAGCAAAAAAAATGCAAAGAAAAAACAAAAAAATGCAAAAAAAAACACAAAAAAAAAAAAAAAAAAATGCAAAAAAAACAAACCACAAAAAAAAAAAAAAAAATGCAAAAAAAAGACAAAATGCAAAAAAAAAATGCAAAAACATGCTAAACAAAATGCAAAAAAAAACACAAATAAATGCAAAAAAAACCAAAAAAAATGCAAAAAAAGTGCAAAAAAAATGCAAAAAAATGCAAAAAAATGCAAAAAAATGCAAAAAAAATGCAAAAAAAAACACAAAAAAAATGCAAAAAAAACACAAAAAAATGCAAAAAAAACCACAAAAAAATGCAAAAAAAAAATGCAAAAAAAATGCAAGAAAATGCAAAAAAAATGCAAAAAAAATGCAAAAAAAATGCAAAAAAATGCAAAAAAAATGCAAAAAAAATGCAAAAAAAATGCAAAAAAATGCAAAAAAAATGCAAAAAAAATGCAAAAAAAATGCAAAAAAAAACACAAAAAATGCAAAAAAAAATGCAAAAAAAATGCAAAAAAATGCAAAAAAAATGTAAAAAAAATGCAAAAAAAACACAAAAAAAATGCAAAAAAAAAATGCAAAAAATGCAAAAAAAAACAAAAAAATGCAAAAAAAACACAAAAAATGCAAAAAAAATGCAAAAAAAAATGCAAAAAAATGTAAAAAAAAATGCAAAAAAACCACAAAAAAAATGCAAAAAAAACACAAAAAAATGCAAAAAAAACAAAAAAATGCAAAAAAAATGCAAAAAAATGCAAAAAAAAATGCAAAAAAATGCAAAAAAAAATGCAAAAAAAATGCAAAAAAAATGCAAAAAAAATGCAAAAAAAAATGCAAAAAAAAACACAAAAAATGCAAAAAAAAATGCAAAAAAAATGCAAAAAAATGCAAAAAAAATGTAAAAAAAATGCAAAAAAAACAAAAAAAATGCAAAAAAAAATGCAAAAAATGCAAAAAAAAACAAAAAAATGCAAAAAAAACACAAAAAATGCAAAAAAAATGCAAAAAAAAATGCAAAAAAATGTAAAAAAAAATGCAAAAAAACCACAAAAAAAATGCAAAAAAAACACAAAAAAATGCAAAAAAAACAAAAAAATGCAAAAAAAATGCAAAAAAATGCAAAAAAAATGCAAAAAAATGCAAAAAAAAATGCAAAAAAAATGCAAAAAAAATGCAAAAAAAATGCAAAAAAAAATGCAAAAAAAAACACAAAAAATGCAAAAAAAAATGCAAAAAAAATGCAAAAAAATGCAAAAAAAATGTAAAAAAAATGCAAAAAAAACACAAAAAAAATGCAAAAAAAAATGCAAAAAATGCAAAAAAAAACAAAAAAATGCAAAAAAAACACAAAAAATGCAAAAAAAATGCAAAAAAAAATGCAAAAAAATGTAAAAAAAAATGCAAAAAAACCACAAAAAAAATGCAAAAAAAACACAAAAAAATGCAAAAAAAACAAAAAAATGCAAAAAAAAATGCAAAAAAAATGCAAAAAAAATGCAAAAAAATGCAAAAAAATGCAAAAAAAATGCAAAAAATGCAAAAAAAAATGCAAAAAAATTGCAAAAAAATGCAAAAAAAATGCAAAAAAAAATGCAAAAAATGCAAAAAAAATGCAAAAAAATGCAAAAAAATGCAAAAAAAATGCAAAAAAAATGCAAAAAAATGCAAAAAAAATGCAAAAAAAATGCAAAAAAAATGCAAAAAATGCAAAAAAAAACACAAAAAAATGCAAAAAAAACACAAAAAAATGCAAAAAAAAACACAAAAAAATGCAAAAAAAAACACAAAAAAACAAAAAAATGCGAAAAAAATGCAAAAAAAAACCATAAAAAAATGCAAAAAAAAATGCAAAAAATGCAAAAAAACACAAAAAATGCAAAAAAAAAAACACAAAAAAAAAAAAAAAAAAAATGCCAAAAAAACACAAACCACAAAAAAAAAAAAAAAAATGCAAAAAAAAGACAAAATGCAAAAAAAAATGCAAAAAAATGCTAAACAAAATGCAAAAAAATGCAAAAAAAATGCAAAAAAAATGCAAAAAAACACAAAAAAATGCAAAAAAAAATGCAAAAAAAATGCAAAAAAAAATGCAAAAAAATGTAAAAAAAAAATGCAAAACACAAAAAAAATGCAAAAAAAATGCAAAAAATGCAAAAAAAACCACAAAAAAATGCAAAGAAAAACACAAAAAAAATGCAAAAAAAATGCAAAAAAAAATGCAAAAAAATGCAAAAAAGGCAAAAAAAATGAAAAAAAAAATGAAAAAAAATGAAAAAAAATTGCAAAAAATGCAAAAAAAAATGAAAAAAAATGCAAAAAAAACACAAAAAAATGCTAAACAAAATGCAAAAAAATGCAAAAAAAACACAAAAAAATGCAAAAAAAACACAAAAAAATGCAAAAAAAAACACAAAAAAATGCAAAAAAAAATGCAAAAAAAAACACAAAAAAATGCAAAAAAAACACAAAAAAATGCAAAAAAATGCAAAAAAATGCAAAAAAAAATGCTAAAAAATGCAAAAAAAATGCAAAAAAAATGCAAAAAAATGCAAAAAAAAATGCAAAAAAAAATGCAAAAAAATGCTAAAAAAATGCAAAAAAATGCAAAAAAATTGCAAAAAAATGCAAAAAAAAATGCAAAAAAAAATGCAAAAAATGCAAAAAAAAATGCAAAAAAATGCAAAAAAAATGCAAAAAAAATACAAAAAAAATGCAAAAAAAATGCAAAAAAAAAGCAAAAAAATGCAAAAAAAAATGCAAAAAAAATGCAAAAAAAATGCAAAAAAAATGCAAAAAAATGTAAAAAAAAATGCAAAAAAACACAAAAAAATGCAAAAAAAACCACAAAAAAATGCAAAAAAAAAATGCAAAAAAAATGCAAAAAAATGCAAAAAAAATGCAAAAAAAATGCAAAAAAAATGCAAAAAAATGTAAAAAAAAATGCAAAAAAAACACAAAAAAAATGCAAAAAAAAATGCAAAAAAAAACAAAAAAATGCAAAAAAAACACAAAAAATGCAAAAAAAATGCAAAAAAAAATGCAAAAAAATGTAAAAAAAAATGCAAAAAAACCACAAAAAAAATGCAAAAAAAACACAAAAAAATGCAAAAAAAACAAAAAAATGCAAAAAAAATGCAAAAAAATGCAAAAAAAAATGCAAAAAAATGCAAAAAAAAATGCAAAAAAAATGCAAAAAAAATGCAAAAAAAATGCAAAAAAAAATGCAAAAAAAATGCAAAAAAAATGCAAAAAAATGCAAAAAAATGCAAAAAAAATGCAAAAAATGCAAAAAAAAATGCAAAAAAATTGCAAAAAAATGCAAAAAAAATGCAAAAAAAAATGCAAAAAATGCAAAAAAAATGCAAAAAAATGCAAAAAAATGCAAAAAAAATGCAAAAAAAATGCAAAAAAAATGCAAAAAAAATGCAAAAAAATGCAAAAAAATGCAAAAAAAATGCAAAAAAAATGCAAAAAAAATGCAAAAAATGCAAAAAAAAACACAAAAAAATGCAAAAAAAAATGCAAAAAAAAATGCAAAAAATGCAAAAAAAAATGCAAAAAAATGCAAAAAAAATGCAAAAAAAATACAAAAAAAATGCAAAAAAAATGCAAAAAAAAAGCAAAAAAATGCAAAAAAAAATGCAAAAAAAATGCAAAAAAAATGCAAAAAAAATGCAAAAAAATGTAAAAAAAAAATGCAAAAAAACACAAAAAAATGCAAAAAAAACCACAAAAAAATGCAAAAAAAAAATGCAAAAAAAATGCAAAAAAATGCAAAAAAAATGCAAAAAAAATGCAAAAAAAATGCAAAAAAATGTAAAAAAAAATGCAAAAAAAACACAAAAAAAATGCAAAAAAAAATGCAAAAAAAAACAAAAAAATGCAAAAAAAACACAAAAAATGCAAAAAAAATGCAAAAAAAAATGCAAAAAAATGTAAAAAAAAATGCAAAAAAACCACAAAAAAAATGCAAAAAAAACACAAAAAAATGCAAAAAAAACAAAAAAATGCAAAAAAAATGCAAAAAAATGCAAAAAAAAATGCAAAAAAATGCAAAAAAAAATGCAAAAAAAATGCAAAAAAAATGCAAAAAAAATGCAAAAAAAAATGCAAAAAAAATGCAAAAAAAATGCAAAAAAATGCAAAAAAATGCAAAAAAAATGCAAAAAATGCAAAAAAAAATGCAAAAAAATTGCAAAAAAATGCAAAAAAAATGCAAAAAAAAAATGCAAAAAATGCAAAAAAAATGCAAAAAAATGCAAAAAAATGCAAAAAAAATGCAAAAAAAATGCAAAAAAAATGCAAAAAAAATGCAAAAAAATGCAAAAAAATGCAAAAAAAATGCAAAAAAAATGCAAAAAAAATGCAAAAAATGCAAAAAAAAACACAAAAAAATGCAAAAAAAAACACAAAAAAATGCAAAAAAAAACACAAAAAAACAAAAAAATGCGAAAAAAATGCAAAAAAAAACCATAAAAAAATGCAAAAAAAAATGCAAAAAATGCAAAAAAACACAAAAAATGCAAAAAAAAAAACACAAAAAAAAAAAAAAAAAAAATGCCAAAAAAACACAAACCACAAAAAAAAAAAAAAAAATGCAAAAAAAAGACAAAATGCAAAAAAAAATGCAAAAAAATGCTAAACAAAATGCAAAAAATGCAAAAAAAATGCAAAAAAAATGCAAAAAAACACAAAAAAATGCAAAAAAAAATGCAAAAAAAATGCAAAAAAAAATGCAAAAAAATGTAAAAAAAAAATGCAAAACACAAAAAAAATGCAAAAAAAATGCAAAAAATGCAAAAAAAACCACAAAAAAATGCAAAGAAAAACACAAAAAAAATGCAAAAAAAATGCAAAAAAAAATGCAAAAAAATGCAAAAAAGGCAAAAAAAATGAAAAAAAAAATGAAAAAAAATGAAAAAAAATTGCAAAAAATGCAAAAAAAAATGAAAAAAAATGCAAAAAAAATGCAAAAAAAATGCTAAACAAAATGCAAAAAAATGCAAAAAAAACACAAAAAAATGCAAAAAAAACACAAAAAAATGCAAAAAAATGCAAAAAAATGCAAAAAAAAATGCTAAAAAATGCAAAAAAAAATGCAAAAAAAATGCAAAAAAATGCAAAAAAAAATGCAAAAAAAAATGCAAAAAAATGCTAAAAAAATGCAAAAAAATGCAAAAAAATTGCAAAAAAATGCAAAAAAAAATGCAAAAAAAAATGCAAAAAATGCAAAAAAAAATGCAAAAAAATGCAAAAAAAATGCAAAAAAAATACAAAAAAAATGCAAAAAAAATGCAAAAAAAAAGCAAAAAAATGCAAAAAAAAATGCAAAAAAAATGCAAAAAAAATGCAAAAAAAATGCAAAAAAATGTAAAAAAAAATGCAAAAAAACACAAAAAAATGCAAAAAAAACCACAAAAAAATGCAAAAAAAAAATGCAAAAAAAATGCAAAAAAATGCAAAAAAAATGCAAAAAAAATGCAAAAAAAATGCAAAAAAATGTAAAAAAAAATGCAAAAAAACACAAAAAAAATGCAAAAAAAAATGCAAAAAAAAACAAAAAAATGCAAAAAAAACACAAAAAATGCAAAAAAAATGCAAAAAAAAATGCAAAAAAATGTAAAAAAAAATGCAAAAAAACCACAAAAAAAATGCAAAAAAAACACAAAAAAATGCAAAAAAAACAAAAAAATGCAAAAAAAATGCAAAAAAATGCAAAAAAAAATGCAAAAAAATGCAAAAAAAAATGCAAAAAAAATGCAAAAAAAATGCAAAAAAAATGCAAAAAAAAATGCAAAAAAAATGCAAAAAAAATGCAAAAAAATGCAAAAAAATGCAAAAAAAATGCAAAAAATGCAAAAAAAAATGCAAAAAAATTGCAAAAAAATGCAAAAAAAATGCAAAAAAAAATGCAAAAAATGCAAAAAAAATGCAAAAAAATGCAAAAAAATGCAAAAAAAATGCAAAAAAAATGCAAAAAAAATGCAAAAAAAATGCAAAAAAATGCAAAAAAATGCAAAAAAAATGCAAAAAAAATGCAAAAAAAATGCAAAAAATGCAAAAAAAAACACAAAAAAATGCAAAAAAAAACACAAAAAAATGCAAAAAAAAACACAAAAAAACAAAAAAATGCGAAAAAAATGCAAAAAAAAACCATAAAAAAATGCAAAAAAAAATGCAAAAAATGCAAAAAAACACAAAAAATGCAAAAAAAAAAACACAAAAAAAAAAAAAAAAAAAATGCCAAAAAAACACAAACCACAAAAAAAAAAAAAAAAATGCAAAAAAAAGACAAAATGCAAAAAAAAATGCAAAAAAATGCTAAACAAAATGCAAAAAATGCAAAAAAAATGCAAAAAAAATGCAAAAAAACACAAAAAAATGCAAAAAAAAATGCAAAAAAAATGCAAAAAAATGCAAAAAAAATGCAAAAAAAATGCAAAAAAAATGCAAAAAAATGTAAAAAAAAATGCAAAAAAACCACAAAAAAAATGCAAAAAAAACACAAAAAAAATGCAAAAAAAACAAAAAAATGCAAAAAAAATGCAAAAAAATGCAAAAAAAAATGCAAAAAAATGCAAAAAAAAATGCAAAAAAAATGCAAAAAAAATGCAAAAAAAATGCAAAAAAAAATGCAAAAAAAATGCAAAAAAAATGCAAAAAAATGCAAAAAAATGCAAAAAAAATGCAAAAAATGCAAAAAAAAATGCAAAAAAATTGCAAAAAAATGCAAAAAAAATGCAAAAAAAAATGCAAAAAATGCAAAAAAAATGCAAAAAAATGCAAAAAAATGCAAAAAAAATGCAAAAAAAATGCAAAAAAAATGCAAAAAAAATGCAAAAAAATGCAAAAAAATGCAAAAAAAATGCAAAAAAAATGCAAAAAAAATGCAAAAAATGCAAAAAAAAACACAAAAAAATGCAAAAAAAAACACAAAAAAATGCAAAAAAAAACACAAAAAAACAAAAAAATGCGAAAAAAATGCAAAAAAAAACCATAAAAAAATGCAAAAAAAAATGCAAAAAATGCAAAAAAACACAAAAAATGCAAAAAAAAAAACACAAAAAAAAAAAAAAAAAAAATGCCAAAAAAACACAAACCACAAAAAAAAAAAAAAAAATGCAAAAAAAAGACAAAATGCAAAAAAAAATGCAAAAAAATGCTAAACAAAATGCAAAAAATGCAAAAAAAATGCAAAAAAAATGCAAAAAAACACAAAAAAATGCAAAAAAAAATGCAAAAAAAATGCAAAAAAAAATGCAAAAAAATGTAAAAAAAAAAATGCAAAACACAAAAAAAATGCAAAAAAAATGCAAAAAATGCAAAAAAAACCACAAAAAAATGCAAAGAAAAACACAAAAAAAATGCAAAAAAAATGCAAAAAAAAATGCAAAAAAATGCAAAAAAGGCAAAAAAAATGAAAAAAAAAATGAAAAAAAATGAAAAAAAATTGCAAAAAATGCAAAAAAAAATGAAAAAAAATGCAAAAAAAATGCAAAAAAAATGCTAAACAAAATGCAAAAAAATGCAAAAAAAACACAAAAAAATGCAAAAAAAACACAAAAAAATGCAAAAAAAAACACAAAAAAATGCAAAAAAAAATGCAAAAAAAAACACAAAAAAATGCAAAAAAAACACAAAAAAATGCAAAAAAATGCAAAAAAATGCAAAAAAAAATGCTAAAAAATGCAAAAAAAATGCAAAAAAAATGCAAAAAAATGCAAAAAAAAATGCAAAAAAAAATGCAAAAAAATGCTAAAAAAATGCAAAAAAATGCAAAAAAATTCCAAAAAAATGCAAAAAAAAATGCAAAAAAAAATGCAAAAAATGCAAAAAAAAATGCAAAAAAATGCAAAAAAAATGCAAAAAAAATACAAAAAAAATGCAAAAAAAATGCAAAAAAAAAGCAAAAAAATGCAAAAAAAAATGCAAAAAAAATGCAAAAAAAATGCAAAAAAAATGCAAAAAAATGTAAAAAAAAATGCAAAAAAACACAAAAAAATGCAAAAAAAACCACAAAAAAATGCAAAAAAAAAATGCAAAAAAAATGCAAAAAAATGCAAAAAAAATGCAAAAAAAATGCAAAAAAAATGCAAAAAAAAAACACAAAAAAATGCAAAAAAAATGCAAAAAAATGCAAAAAAAAATGCTAAAAAATGCAAAAAAATGCAAAAAAAATGCAAAAAATGCAAAAAAACACAAAAAATGCAAAAAAAAAAACACAAAAAAATGCAAAAAAAAAAATTCAAAAAAATGCAAAAAAACACACAAAAAAAAAAAAAAAAAAAATGCCAAAAAAACACAAACCACAAAAAAAAAAAAAAAAATGCAAAAAAAAGACAAAATGCAAAAAAAAAATGCAAAAAAATGCTAAACAAAATGCAAAAAAATGCAAAAAATGCAAAAAAAACCACAAAAAAATGCAAAGAAAAACACAAAAAAAATGCAAAAAAAATGCAAAAAAAAATGCAAAAAAATGCAAAAAATGCAAAAAAAATGAAAAAAAAAATGAAAAAAAATGCAAAAAAAATGCTAAAAAATGCAAAAAAATGCAAAAAAAAATGCAAAAAAAAATGCAAAAAAAATGCTAAAAAAATGCAAAAAAATGCAAAAAAAATTGCAAAAAAATGCAAAAAAAAATGCAAAAAAAAATGCAAAAAATGCAAAAAAAAATGCAAAAAAATGCAAAAAAAATGCAAAAAAAATACAAAAAAAATGCAAAAAAAATGCAAAAAAAAAGCAAAAAAATGCAAAAAAAAATGCAAAAAAAATGCAAAAAAAATGCAAAAAAAATGCAAAAAAAATGTAAAAAAAAATGCAAAAAAAACACAAAAAAATGCAAAAAAAACCACAAAAAAATGCAAAAAAAAAATGCAAAAAAAATGCAAAAAAATGCAAAAAAAATGCAAAAAAAATGCAAAAAAAATGCAAAAAAATGCAAAAAAAATGCAAAAAAAATGCTAAAAAAATGCAAAAAAATGCAAAAAAAATGCAAAAAAAATGCAAAAAAACACAAAAAAATGCAAAAAAAAATGCAAAAAAAACACAAAAAAAATGCAAAAAAATGTAAAAAAAAATGCAAAAAAAACACAAAAAAATGCAAAAAAAAATGCAAAAAATGCAAAAAAAAAACACAAAAAATGCAAAAAAAACCACAAAAAATGCAAAAAAAATGCAAAAAAATGCTAAAAAAAATGCAAAAAAATGCAAAATAAATGCAAAAAAATGCCAAACAAAATGCAAAAAAATGCAAAAAAAAACACAAAAAAATGCAAAAAAATGCAAAAAAAAAACACAAAATGAATGCAAAAAAACAAAAAAATGCAAAAAAAATGCAAAAAAATGCAAAACAAAATGCAAAAAAATGCAAAAAAAAAAAAAAAAATGCAAAAAAATGCAAAAAAAAAAACACAAAAAATGCAAAAAAATGCAAAAAAATGCAAAAAAAAAAAAAAAAAAATGCAAAAAAATGCAAAAAAAACCACAAAAAATGCAAAAAAAATGCAAAAAAAAACACAAAAAAAATGCAAAAAAAACCACAAAAAAACACAAAAAAATGCAAAAAAAACACAAAATGAATGCAAAAAAACAAAAAAATGCAAAAAAAATGCAAAAAAATGCAAAACAAAATGCAAAAAAATGCAAAAAAAAAAAAAAAAATGCAAAAAAATGCAAAAAAAAAAACACAAAAAATGCAAAAAAATGCAAAAAAATGCAAAAAAAAAAAAAAAAAAATGCAAAAAAATGCAAAAAAAACCACAAAAAATGCAAAAAAAATGCAAAAAAAAACACAAAAAAAATGCAAAAAAAACCACAAAAAAACACAAAAAAATGCAAAAAAAACACAAAATAAATGCAAAAAAACCACAAAAAAAACACAAAAAATGCAAAAAAAAACACAAAAAATGCAAAACAATGCAAAAAAAAACAAAAAAAATGCAAAAAAAAACACAAAAAAATGCAAAAAAAACACAAAAAAATGCAAAAAAAAATGCAAAAAAATGCAAAAAAAAATGCTAAAAAATGCAAAAAAATGCAAAAAAAATGCAAAAAATGCAAAAAAACACAAACCACAAAAAAAAAAAAAAAATGCAAAAAAAAGACAAAATGCAAAAAAAAAATGCAAAAAAATGCTAAACAAAATGCAAAAAAATGCAAAAAAAATGCAAAAAAAATGCAAAAAAATGCAAAAAAAATGCAAAAAAAATACAAAAAAAATGCAAAAAAAATGCAAAAAAAAAGCAAAAAAATGCAAAAAAAATGCAAAAAAAATGCAAAAAAAATGCAAAAAAAATGCAAAAAAATGTAAAAAAAAATGCAAAAAAACACAAAAAATGCAAAAAAAACCACAAAAAAATGCAAAAAAAAAATGCAAAAAAAATGCAAAAAAATGCAAAAAAAATGCAAAAAAAATGCAAAAAAATGCAAAAAAAATGCAAAAAAAATGCTAAAAAAATGCAAAAAAATGCAAAAAAAATGCAAAAAAAATGCAAAAAAACACAAAAAAATGCAAAAAAAAATGCAAAAAAAATGCAAAAAAAAATGCAAAAAAATGTAAAAAAAAAAATGCAAAAGAAACACAAAAAAAATGCAAAAAAAATGCAAAAAATGCAAAAAAAACCACAAAAAAATGCAAAGAAAAACACAAAAAAAATGCAAAAAAAATGCAAAAAAATGCAAAAAAATGCAAAAAAAAATGCTAAAAAATGCAAAAAAAATGCAAAAAAAATGCAAAAAAATGCAAAAAAAAATGCAAAAAAAAATGCAAAAAAATGCTAAAAAAATGCAAAAAAATGCAAAAAAATTGCAAAAAAATGCAAAAAAAAATGCAAAAAAAAATGCAAAAAATGCAAAAAAAAATGCAAAAAAATGCAAAAAAAATGCAAAAAAAATACAAAAAAAATGCAAAAAAAATGCAAAAAAAAAGCAAAAAAATGCAAAAAAAATGCAAAAAAAATGCAAAAAAAATGCAAAAAAAATGCAAAAAAATGTAAAAAAAAATGCAAAAAAACACAAAAAATGCAAAAAAAACCACAAAAAAATGCAAAAAAAAAATGCAAAAAAAATGCAAAAAAATGCAAAAAAAATGCAAAAAAAATGCAAAAAAAATGCAAAAAAATGCAAAAAAAATGCAAAAAAAATGCTAAAAAAATGCAAAAAAATGCAAAAAAAATGCAAAAAAAATGCAAAAAAAAAACACAAAAAAATGCAAAAAAAATGCAAAAAAATGCAAAAAAAAAATGCTAAAAAATGCAAAAAAATGCAAAAAAAATGCAAAAAATGCAAAAAAACACAAAAAATGCAAAAAAAAAAACACAAAAAAATGCAAAAAAAAAAATTCAAAAAAATGCAAAAAAACACACAAAAAAAAAAAAAAAAATGCCAAAAAAACACAAACCACAAAAAAAAAAAAAAAAATGCAAAAAAAAGACAAAATGCAAAAAAAAAATGCAAAAAAATGCTAAACAAAATGCAAAAAAATGCAAAAAATGCAAAAAAAACCACAAAAAAATGCAAAGAAAAACACAAAAAAAATGCAAAAAAAATGCAAAAAAAAATGCAAAAAAATGCAAAAAATGCAAAAAAAATCACAAAAAAAATGCAAAAAAAATGCAAAAAAAAAATGCAAAAAAATGCTAAACAAAATGCAAAAAAATGCAAAAAATGCAAAAAAAACCACAAAAAAATGCAAAGAAAAACACAAAAAAAATGCAAAAAAAATGCAAAAAAAAATGCAAAAAAAACAAAAAAATGCAAAAAAAACCACAAAAAATGCAAAAAAAATGCAAAAAAAAACACAAAAAAAATGCAAAAAAAACCACAAAAAAACACAAAAAAATGCAAAAAAAACACAAAATAAATGCAAAAAAACCACAAAAAAAACACAAAAAATGCAAAAAAAAACACAAAAAATGCAAAACAATGCAAAAAAAAACAAAAAAAATGCAAAAAAAAAACACAAAAAAATGCAAAAAAAAACACAAAAAAATGCAAAAAAAAATGCAAAAAAAAACACAAAAAAATGCAAAAAAAACACAAAAAAATGCAAAAAAAAATGCAAAAAAATGCAAAAAAAAATGCTAAAAAATGCAAAAAAATGCAAAAAAAATGCAAAAAATGCAAAAAAACACAAACCACAAAAAAAAAAAAAAAATGCAAAAAAAAGACAAAATGCAAAAAAAAAATGCAAAAAAATGCTAAACAAAATGCAAAAAAATGCAAAAAAAATGCAAAAAAAATGCAAAAAAACACAAAAAAATGCAAAAAAAAATGCAAAAAAAATGCAAAAAAAATGCAAAAAAATGTAAAAAAAAAATGCAAAAGAAACACAAAAAAAATGCAAAAAAAATGCAAAAAATGCAAAAAAAACCACAAAAAAATGCAAAGAAAAACACAAAAAAAATGCAAAAAAAATGCAAAAAAATGCAAAAAAATGCAAAAAAAAATGCTAAAAAATGCAAAAAAAATGCAAAAAAAATGCAAAAAAATGCAAAAAAAAATGCAAAAAAAAATGCAAAAAAATGCTAAAAAAATGCAAAAAAATGCAAAAAAATTGCAAAAAAATGCAAAAAAAAATGCAAAAAAAAATGCAAAAAAATGCAAAAAAAATGCAAAAAAAATACAAAAAAAATGCAAAAAAAATGCAAAAAAAAAGCAAAAAAATGCAAAAAAAATGCAAAAAAAATGCAAAAAAAATGCAAAAAAAATGCAAAAAAATGTAAAAAAAAATGCAAAAAAACACAAAAAATGCAAAAAAAACCACAAAAAAATGCAAAAAAAAATGCAAAAAAAATGCAAAAAAATGCAAAAAAAATGCAAAAAAAATGCAAAAAAAATGCAAAAAAATGCAAAAAAAATGCAAAAAAAATGCTAAAAAAATGCAAAAAAATGCAAAAAAAATGCAAAAAAAATGCAAAAAAAAAACACAAAAAAATGCAAAAAAAATGCAAAAAAATGCAAAAAAAAATGCTAAAAAATGCAAAAAAATGCAAAAAAAATGCAAAAAATGCAAAAAAACACAAAAAATGCAAAAAAAAAAACACAAAAAAATGCAAAAAAAAAAATTCAAAAAAATGCAAAAAAAACACACACAAAAAAAAAAAAAAAAATGCCAAAAAAACACAAACCACAAAAAAAAAAAAAAAAATGCAAAAAAAAGACAAAATGCAAAAAAAAAATGCAAAAAAATGCTAAACAAAATGCAAAAAAATGCAAAAAATGCAAAAAAAACCACAAAAAAATGCAAAGAAAAACACAAAAAAAATGCAAAAAAAATGCAAAAAAAAATGCAAAAAAATGCAAAAAATGCAAAAAAAATGAAAAAAAAAATGAAAAAAAATGCAAAAAAAATGCTAAAAAATGCAAAAAAATGCAAAAAAAAATGCAAAAAAAAATGCAAAAAAAATGCTAAAAAAATGCAAAAAAATGCAAAAAAATTGCAAAAAAATGCAAAAAAAAAAAAAAAAAAATGCAAAAAAAACAAAAAAATGCAAAAAAAACCACAAAAAATGCAAAAAAAATGCAAAAAAAAACACAAAAAAAATGCAAAAAAAACCACAAAAAAACACAAAAAAATGCAAAAAAAACACAAAATAAATGCAAAAAAAACACAAAAAAAACACAAAAAATGCAAAAAAAAACACAAAAAATGCAAAACAATGCAAAAAAAAACAAAAAAAATGCAAAAAAAAAACACAAAAAAATGCAAAAAAAACACAAAAAAATGCAAAAAAAAATGCAAAAAAAAACACAAAAAAATGCAAAAAAAACACAAAAAAATGCAAAAAAAAATGCAAAAAAATGCAAAAAAAAATGCTAAAAAATGCAAAAAAATGCAAAAAAAATGCAAAAAATGCAAAAAAACACAAAAAATGCAAAAAAAAAAAACACAAAAAAATGCAAAAAAAAAAATTCAAAAAAATGCAAAAAAACACACAAAAAAAAAAAAAAAAAAATGCCAAAAAAACACAAACCACAAAAAAAAAAAAAAAAATGCAAAAAAAAGACAAAATGCAAAAAAAAAATGCAAAAAAATGCTAAACAAAATGCAAAAAAATGCAAAAAAAATGCAAAAAAAATGCAAAAAAACACAAAAAAATGCAAAAAAAAATGCAAAAAAAATGCAAAAAAAAATGCAAAAAAATGTAAAAAAAAAATGCAAAAGAAACACAAAAAAAATGCAAAAAAAATGCAAAAAATGCAAAAAAAACCACAAAAAAATGCAAAGAAAAACACAAAAAAAATGCAAAAAAAATGCAAAAAAAAATGCAAAAAAAAATGCTAAAAAATGCAAAAAAATGCAAAAAAAAATGCTAAAAAATGCAAAAAAATGCAAAAAAAATGCAAAAAATGCAAAAAAACACAAAAAATGCAAAAAAAAAAAACACAAAAAAATGCCAAAAAAAAATTCAAAAAAATGCAAAAAAACACACAAAAAAAAAAAAAAAAAAAATGCCAAAAAAACACAAACCACAAAAAAAAAAAAAAAATGCAAAAAAAAGACAAAATGCAAAAAAAAAATGCAAAAAAATGCTAAACAAAATGCAAAAAAATGCAAAAAAAATGCAAAAAAACACAAAAAAATGCAAAAAAAAATGCAAAAAAATGCAAAAAAAAATGCAAAAAAATGTAAAAAAAAAATGCAAAAGAAACACAAAAAAAATGCAAAAAAAATGCAAAAAATGCAAAAAAAACCACAAAAAAATGCAAAAAAAAACACAAAAAAATGCAAAAAAAACACAAAAAAATGCAAAAAAATGCAAAAAAATGCAAAAAAAAATGCTAAAAAATGCAAAAAAATGCAAAAAAAATGCAAAAAAATGCAAAAAAAAAATGCAAAAAACAATGCAAAAAAAATGCTAAAAAAATGCAAAAAAATGCAAAAAAATTGCAAAAAAATGCAAAAAAAAATGCAAAAAAAAATGCAAAAAATGCAAAAAAAAAATGCAAAAAAATGCAAAAAAAATGCAAAAAAAATGCAAAAAAAATGCAAAAAAAATGCAAAAAAAAAGCAAAAAAATGCAAAAAAAAATGCAAAAAAAATGCAAAAAAAATGCAAAAAAAATGCAAAAAAATGTAAAAAAAATGCAAAAAAAACACAAAAAAATGCAAAAAAAATGCAAAAAAACACAAAAAAATGCAAAAAAAAATGCAAAAAAAATGCAAAAAAAAATGCAAAAAAATGTAAAAAAAAAATGCAAAACACAAAAAAAATGCAAAAAAAATGCAAAAAATGCAAAAAAAACCACAAAAAAATGCAAAGAAAAACACAAAAAAAATGCAAAAAAAATGCAAAAAAAAATGCAAAAAAATGCAAAAAAGGCAAAAAAAATGAAAAAAAAAATGAAAAAAAATGAAAAAAAATTGCAAAAAATGCAAAAAAAAATGAAAAAAAATGCAAAAAAAATGCAAAAAAAATGCTAAACAAAATGCAAAAAAATGCAAAAAAAACACAAAAAAATGCAAAAAAAACACAAAAAAATGCAAAAAAAAACACAAAAAAATGCAAAAAAAAATGCAAAAAAAAACACAAAAAAATGCAAAAAAAACACAAAAAAATGCAAAAAAATGCAAAAAAATGCAAAAAAAAATGCTAAAAAATGCAAAAAAAATGCAAAAAAAATGCAAAAAAATGCAAAAAAAAATGCAAAAAAAAATGCAAAAAAATGCTAAAAAAATGCAAAAAAATGCAAAAAAATTGCAAAAAAATGCAAAAAAAAATGCAAAAAAAAATGCAAAAAATGCAAAAAAAAATGCAAAAAAATGCAAAAAAAATGCAAAAAAAATACAAAAAAAATGCAAAAAAAATGCAAAAAAAAAGCAAAAAAATGCAAAAAAAAATGCAAAAAAAATGCAAAAAAAATGCAAAAAAAAATGCAAAAAAATGTAAAAAAAAATGCAAAAAAACACAAAAAAATGCAAAAAAAACCACAAAAAAATGCAAAAAAAAAATGCAAAAAAAATGCAAAAAAATGCAAAAAAAATGCAAAAAAAAATGCAAAAAAAATGCAAAAAAAAAAACACAAAAAAATGCAAAAAAAATGCAAAAAAATGCAAAAAAAAATGCTAAAAAATGCAAAAAAATGCAAAAAAAATGCAAAAAATGCAAAAAAACACAAAAAATGCAAAAAAAAAAACACAAAAAAATGCAAAAAAAAAAATTCAAAAAAATGCAAAAAAACACACAAAAAAAAAAAAAAAAAAAATGCCAAAAAAACACAAACCACAAAAAAAAAAAAAAAAATGCAAAAAAAAGACAAAATGCAAAAAAAAAATGCAAAAAAATGCTAAACAAAATGCAAAAAAATGCAAAAAATGCAAAAAAAAACCACAAAAAAATGCAAAGAAAAACACAAAAAAAATGCAAAAAAAATGCAAAAAAAAATGCAAAAAAATGCAAAAAATGCAAAAAAAATGAAAAAAAAAATGAAAAAAAATGCAAAAAAAATGCTAAAAAATGCAAAAAAATGCAAAAAAAAATGCAAAAAAAAATGCAAAAAAAATGCTAAAAAAATGCAAAAAAATGCAAAAAAATTGCAAAAAAATGCAAAAAAAAATGCAAAAAAAAATGCAAAAAAAAATGCAAAAAAATGCAAAAAAAATGCAAAAAAAATACAAAAAAAATGCAAAAAAAATGCAAAAAAAAAGCAAAAAAATGCAAAAAAAAATGCAAAAAAAATGCAAAAAAAATGCAAAAAAAATGCAAAAAAATGTAAAAAAAAATGCAAAAAAAACAAAAAAATGCAAAAAAAACCACAAAAAAATGCAAAAAAAAAATGCAAAAAAAATGCAAAAAAATGCAAAAAAAATGCAAAAAAAATGCAAAAAAAATGCAAAAAAATGCAAAAAAAATGCAAAAAAAATGCTAAAAAAATGCAAAAAAATGCAAAAAAAATGCAAAAAAAATGCAAAAAAACACAAAAAAATGCAAAAAAAAATGCAAAAAAAACACAAAAAAAATGCAAAAAAATGTAAAAAAAAATGCAAAAAAAACACAAAAAAATGCAAAAAAAAATGCAAAAAATGCAAAAAAAAAACACAAAAAATGCAAAAAAAACCACAAAAAATGCAAAAAAAATGCAAAAAAATGCAAAAAAAAATGCAAAAAAATGCAAAATAAATGCAAAAAAATGCCAAACAAAATGCAAAAAAATGCAAAAAAAAACACAAAAAAATGCAAAAAAATGCAAAAAAAAAACACAAAATGAATGCAAAAAAACAAAAAAATGCAAAAAAAATGCAAAAAAATGCAAAACAAAATGCAAAAAAATGCAAAAAAAAAAAAAAAAATGCAAAAAAATGCAAAAAAAAAAACACAAAAAATGCAAAAAAATGCAAAAAAATGCAAAAAAAAAAAAAAAAAAATGCAAAAAAATGCAAAAAAAACCACAAAAAATGCAAAAAAAATGCAAAAAAAAACACAAAAAAAATGCAAAAAAAACCACAAAAAAACACAAAAAAATGCAAAAAAAACACAAAATAAATGCAAAAAAACCACAAAAAAAACACAAAAAATGCAAAAAAAAACACAAAAAATGCAAAACAATGCAAAAAAAAACAAAAAAAATGCAAAAAAAAAACACAAAAAAATGCAAAAAAAAACACAAAAAAATGCAAAAAAAAATGCAAAAAAAAACACAAAAAAATGCAAAAAAAACACAAAAAAATGCAAAAAAAAATGCAAAAAAATGCAAAAAAAAATGCTAAAAAATGCAAAAAAATGCAAAAAAAATGCAAAAAATGCAAAAAAACACAAACCACAAAAAAAAAAAAAAAATGCAAAAAAAAGACAAAATGCAAAAAAAAAATGCAAAAAAATGCTAAACAAAATGCAAAAAAATGCAAAAAAAATGCAAAAAAAATGCAAAAAAATGCAAAAAAAATGCAAAAAAAATACAAAAAAAATGCAAAAAAAATGCAAAAAAAAAGCAAAAAAATGCAAAAAAAATGCAAAAAAAATGCAAAAAAAATGCAAAAAAAATGCAAAAAAATGTAAAAAAAAATGCAAAAAAACACAAAAAATGCAAAAAAAACCACAAAAAAATGCAAAAAAAAAATGCAAAAAAAATGCAAAAAAATGCAAAAAAAATGCAAAAAAAATGCAAAAAAAATGCAAAAAAATGCAAAAAAAATGCAAAAAAAATGCTAAAAAAATGCAAAAAAATGCAAAAAAAATGCAAAAAAAATGCAAAAAAACACAAAAAAATGCAAAAAAAAATGCAAAAAAAATGCAAAAAAAAATGCAAAAAAATGTAAAAAAAAAAATGCAAAAGAAACACAAAAAAAATGCAAAAAAAATGCAAAAAATGCAAAAAAAACCACAAAAAAATGCAAAGAAAAACACAAAAAAAATGCAAAAAAAATGCAAAAAAATGCAAAAAAATGCAAAAAAAAATGCTAAAAAATGCAAAAAAAATGCAAAAAAAATGCAAAAAAATGCAAAAAAAAATGCAAAAAAAAATGCAAAAAAATGCTAAAAAAATGCAAAAAAATGCAAAAAAATTGCAAAAAAATGCAAAAAAAAATGCAAAAAAAAATGCAAAAAATGCAAAAAAAAATGCAAAAAAATGCAAAAAAAATGCAAAAAAAATACAAAAAAAATGCAAAAAAAATGCAAAAAAAAGCAAAAAAATGCAAAAAAAATGCAAAAAAAATGCAAAAAAAATGCAAAAAAAATGCAAAAAAATGTAAAAAAAAATGCAAAAAAACACAAAAAATGCAAAAAAAACCACAAAAAAATGCAAAAAAAAAATGCAAAAAAAATGCAAAAAAATGCAAAAAAAATGCAAAAAAAATGCAAAAAAAATGCAAAAAAATGCAAAAAAAATGCAAAAAAAATGCTAAAAAAATGCAAAAAAATGCAAAAAAAATGCAAAAAAAATGCAAAAAAAAAACACAAAAAAATGCAAAAAAAATGCAAAAAAATGCAAAAAAAAATGCTAAAAAATGCAAAAAAATGCAAAAAAAATGCAAAAAATGCAAAAAAACACAAAAAATGCAAAAAAAAAAACACAAAAAAATGCAAAAAAAAAAATTCAAAAAAATGCAAAAAAAACACACAAAAAAAAAAAAAAAAAATGCCAAAAAAACACAAACCACAAAAAAAAAAAAAAAAATGCAAAAAAAAGACAAAATGCAAAAAAAAAATGCAAAAAAATGCTAAACAAAATGCAAAAAAATGCAAAAAATGCAAAAAAAACCACAAAAAAATGCAAAGAAAAACACAAAAAAAATGCAAAAAAAATGCAAAAAAAAATGCAAAAAAATGCAAAAAATGCAAAAAAAATCACAAAAAAAATGCAAAAAAAAATGCAAAAAAAAAATGCAAAAAAATGCTAAACAAAATGCAAAAAAATGCAAAAAATGCAAAAAAAACCACAAAAAAATGCAAAGAAAAACACAAAAAAAATGCAAAAAAAATGCAAAAAAAAATGCAAAAAAAACAAAAAAATGCAAAAAAAACCACAAAAAATGCAAAAAAAATGCAAAAAAAAACACAAAAAAAATGCAAAAAAAACCACAAAAAAACACAAAAAAAATGCAAAAAAAACACAAAATAAATGCAAAAAAACCACAAAAAAAACACAAAAAATGCAAAAAAAAACACAAAAAATGCAAAACAATGCAAAAAAAAACAAAAAAAATGCAAAAAAAAAAACACAAAAAAATGCAAAAAAAAACACAAAAAAATGCAAAAAAAAATGCAAAAAAAAACACAAAAAAATGCAAAAAAAACACAAAAAAATGCAAAAAAAAATGCAAAAAAATGCAAAAAAAAATGCTAAAAAATGCAAAAAAATGCAAAAAAAATGCAAAAAATGCAAAAAAACACAAACCACAAAAAAAAAAAAAAAATGCAAAAAAAAGACAAAATGCAAAAAAAAAATGCAAAAAAATGCTAAACAAAATGCAAAAAAATGCAAAAAAAATGCAAAAAAAATGCAAAAAAACACAAAAAAATGCAAAAAAAAATGCAAAAAAAATGCAAAAAAAATGCAAAAAAATGTAAAAAAAAAATGCAAAAGAAACACAAAAAAAATGCAAAAAAAATGCAAAAAATGCAAAAAAAACCACAAAAAAATGCAAAGAAAAACACAAAAAAAATGCAAAAAAAATGCAAAAAAATGCAAAAAAATGCAAAAAAAAATGCTAAAAAATGCAAAAAAAATGCAAAAAAAATGCAAAAAAATGCAAAAAAAAATGCAAAAAAAAATGCAAAAAAATGCTAAAAAAATGCAAAAAAAAATGCAAAAAAAAATGCAAAAAAATGCAAAAAAAATGCAAAAAAAATACAAAAAAAATGCAAAAAAAATGCAAAAAAAATGCAAAAAAAATGCAAAAAAAATGCAAAAAAAATGCAAAAAAATGTAAAAAAAAATGCAAAAAAACACAAAAAATGCAAAAAAAACCACAAAAAAATGCAAAAAAAAATGCAAAAAAAATGCAAAAAAATGCAAAAAAAATGCAAAAAAAATGCAAAAAAAATGCAAAAAAATGCAAAAAAAATGCAAAAAAAATGCTAAAAAAATGCAAAAAAATGCAAAAAAAATGCAAAAAAAATGCAAAAAAAAAACACAAAAAAATGCAAAAAAAATGCAAAAAAATGCAAAAAAAAATGCTAAAAAATGCAAAAAAATGCAAAAAAAATGCAAAAAATGCAAAAAAACACAAAAAATGCAAAAAAAAAAACACAAAAAAATGCAAAAAAAAAAATTCAAAAAAATGCAAAAAAAACACACAAAAAAAAAAAAAAAAAAATGCCAAAAAAACACAAACCACAAAAAAAAAAAAAAAAAATGCAAAAAAAAGACAAAATGCAAAAAAAAAATGCAAAAAAATGCTAAACAAAATGCAAAAAAATGCAAAAAATGCAAAAAAAACCACAAAAAAATGCAAAGAAAAACACAAAAAAAATGCAAAAAAAATGCAAAAAAAAATGCAAAAAAATGCAAAAAATGCAAAAAAAATGAAAAAAAAAATGAAAAAAAATGCAAAAAAAATGCTAAAAAATGCAAAAAAATGCAAAAAAAAATGCAAAAAAAAATGCAAAAAAAATGCTAAAAAAATGCAAAAAAATGCAAAAAAATTGCAAAAAAATGCAAAAAAAAATGCAAAAAAAAATGCAAAAAATGCAAAAAAAAATGCAAAAAAATGCAAAAAAAATGCAAAAAAAATACAAAAAAAATGCAAAAAAAATGCAAAAAAAAAGCAAAAAAATGCAAAAAAAATGCAAAAAAAATGCAAAAAAAATGCAAAAAAAATGCAAAAAAATGTAAAAAAAAATGCAAAAAAAACACAAAAAAATGCAAAAAAACCACAAAAAAATGCAAAAAAAAAATGCAAAAAAAATGCAAAAAAATGCAAAAAAAATGCAAAAAAAATGCAAAAAAAATGCAAAAAAATGCAAAAAAAATGCAAAAAAAATGCTAAAAAAATGCAAAAAAATGCAAAAAAAATGCAAAAAAAATGCAAAAAAAATGCAAAAAAACACAAAAAAATGCAAAAAAAAATGCAAAAAAAACACAAAAAAAATGCAAAAAAATGTAAAAAAAAATGCAAAAAAAACACAAAAAAATGCAAAAAAAAATGCAAAAAATGCAAAAAAAAAACACAAAAAATGCAAAAAAAACCACAAAAAATGCAAAAAAAATGCAAAAAAATGCTAAAAAAAATGCAAAAAAATGCAAAATAAATGCAAAAAAATGCCAAACAAAATGCAAAAAAATGCAAAAAAAAACACAAAAAAATGCAAAAAAATGCAAAAAAAAAACACAAAATGAATGCAAAAAAACAAAAAAATGCAAAAAAAATGCAAAAAAATGCAAAACAAAATGCAAAAAAATGCAAAAAAAAAAAAAAAAATGCAAAAAAATGCAAAAAAAAAAACACAAAAAATGCAAAAAAAATGCAAAAAAATGCAAAAAAAAAAAAAAAAAAATGCAAAAAAAAAAAAAAAAATGCAAAAAAAACCACAAAAAATGCAAAAAAAATGCAAAAAAAAACACAAAAAAAATGCAAAAAAAACCACAAAAAAAACACAAAAAAATGCAAAAAAAACACAAAATAAATGCAAAAAAAACACAAAAAAAACACAAAAAATGCAAAAAAAAACACAAAAAATGCAAAACAATGCAAAAAAAAACAAAAAAAATGCAAAAAAAAAACACAAAAAAATGCAAAAAAAACACAAAAAAATGCAAAAAAAAATGCAAAAAAAAACACAAAAAAATGCAAAAAAAACACAAAAAAATGCAAAAAAAAATGCAAAAAAATGCAAAAAAAAATGCTAAAAAATGCAAAAAAATGCAAAAAAAATGCAAAAAATGCAAAAAAACACAAAAAATGCAAAAAAAAAAAACACAAAAAAATGCAAAAAAAAAAATTCAAAAAAATGCAAAAAAACACACAAAAAAAAAAAAAAAAAAAATGCCAAAAAAACACAAACCACAAAAAAAAAAAAAAAAATGCAAAAAAAAGACAAAATGCAAAAAAAAAATGCAAAAAAATGCTAAACAAAATGCAAAAAAATGCAAAAAAAATGCAAAAAAAATGCAAAAAAACACAAAAAAATGCAAAAAAAAATGCAAAAAAAATGCAAAAAAAAATGCAAAAAAATGTAAAAAAAAAATGCAAAAGAAACACAAAAAAAATGCAAAAAAAATGCAAAAAATGCAAAAAAAACCACAAAAAAATGCAAAGAAAAACACAAAAAAAATGCAAAAAAAATGCAAAAAAAAATGCAAAAAAAAATGCTAAAAAATGCAAAAAAATGCAAAAAAAAATGCTAAAAAATGCAAAAAAATGCAAAAAAAATGCAAAAAATGCAAAAAAACACAAAAAATGCAAAAAAAAAAACACAAAAAAATGCCAAAAAAAAATTCAAAAAAATGCAAAAAAACACACAAAAAAAAAAAAAAAAAAAATGCCAAAAAAACACAAACCACAAAAAAAAAAAAAAAATGCAAAAAAAAGACAAAATGCAAAAAAAAAATGCAAAAAAATGCTAAACAAAATGCAAAAAAATGCAAAAAAAATGCAAAAAAACACAAAAAAATGCAAAAAAAAATGCAAAAAAATGCAAAAAAAAATGCAAAAAAATGTAAAAAAAAAATGCAAAAGAAACACAAAAAAAATGCAAAAAAAATGCAAAAAATGCAAAAAAAACCACAAAAAAATGCAAAAAAAAACACAAAAAAATGCAAAAAAAACACAAAAAAATGCAAAAAAATGCAAAAAAATGCAAAAAAAAATGCTAAAAAATGCAAAAAAATGCAAAAAAAATGCAAAAAAATGCAAAAAAAAAATGCAAAAAACAATGCAAAAAAAATGCTAAAAAAATGCAAAAAAATGCAAAAAAATTGCAAAAAAATGCAAAAAAAAATGCAAAAAAAAATGCAAAAAATGCAAAAAAAAAATGCAAAAAAATGCAAAAAAAATGCAAAAAAAATGCAAAAAAAATGCAAAAAAAATGCAAAAAAAAAGCAAAAAAATGCAAAAAAAAATGCAAAAAAAATGCAAAAAAAATGCAAAAAAAATGCAAAAAAATGTAAAAAAAATGCAAAAAAAACACAAAAAAATGCAAAAAAAACCACAAAAAAATGCAAAAAAAAAATGCAAAAAAAATGCAAAAAAATGCAAAAAAAATGCAAAAAAAATGCAAAAAAAATGCAAAAAAATGCAAAAAAAATGCAAAAAAAATGCAAAAAAAATGCAAAAAAATGCAAAAAAAATGCAAAAAAAATGCAAAAAAAATGCAAAAAAACACAAAAAAATGCAAAAAAAAATGCAAAAAAAACAAAAAAATGCAAAAAAATGTAAAAAAAAAATGCAAAAAAAACACAAAAAAATGCAAAAAAAAATGCAAAAAAAATGCAAAAAAACACAAAAAAATGCAAAAAAAACACAAAATAAATGCAAAAAAAACACAAAAAAAACACAAAAAATGCAAAAAAAAACACAAAAAATGCAAAACAATGCAAAAAAAAACAAAAAAAATGCAAAAAAAAAACACAAAAAAATGCAAAAAAAACACAAAAAAATGCAAAAAAAAATGCAAAAAAAAACACAAAAAAATGCAAAAAAAACACAAAAAAATGCAAAAAAAAATGCAAAAAAATGCAAAAAAAAATGCTAAAAAATGCAAAAAAATGCAAAAAAAATGCAAAAAATGCAAAAAAACACAAAAAATGCAAAAAAAAAAAACACAAAAAAATGCAAAAAAAAAAATTCAAAAAAATGCAAAAAAACACACAAAAAAAAAAAAAAAAAAAATGCCAAAAAAACACAAACCACAAAAAAAAAAAAAAAAATGCAAAAAAAAGACAAAATGCAAAAAAAAAATGCAAAAAAATGCTAAACAAAATGCAAAAAAATGCAAAAAAAATGCAAAAAAAATGCAAAAAAACACAAAAAAATGCAAAAAAAAATGCAAAAAAAATGCAAAAAAAAATGCAAAAAAATGTAAAAAAAAAATGCAAAAGAAACACAAAAAAAATGCAAAAAAAATGCAAAAAATGCAAAAAAAACCACAAAAAAATGCAAAGAAAAACACAAAAAAAATGCAAAAAAAATGCAAAAAAAAATGCAAAAAAAAATGCTAAAAAATGCAAAAAAATGCAAAAAAAAATGCAAAAAAATGCAAAAAAATGCAAAAAAAATGCAAAAAATGCAAAAAAACACAAAAAATGCAAAAAAAAAAACACAAAAAAATGCCAAAAAAAAATTCAAAAAAATGCAAAAAAACACACAAAAAAAAAAAAAAAAAAAATGCCAAAAAAACACAAACCACAAAAAAAAAAAAAAATGCAAAAAAAAGACAAAATGCAAAAAAAAAATGCAAAAAAATGCTAAACAAAATGCAAAAAAATGCAAAAAAAATGCAAAAAAACACAAAAAAATGCAAAAAAAAATGCAAAAAAATGCAAAAAAAAATGCAAAAAAATGTAAAAAAAAAATGCAAAAGAAACACAAAAAAAATGCAAAAAAAATGCAAAAAATGCAAAAAAAACCACAAAAAAATGCAAAAAAAAACACAAAAAAATGCAAAAAAAACACAAAAAAATGCAAAAAAATGCAAAAAAATGCAAAAAAAAATGCTAAAAAATGCAAAAAAATGCAAAAAAAATGCAAAAAAATGCAAAAAAAAAATGCAAAAAACAATGCAAAAAAAATGCTAAAAAAATGCAAAAAAATGCAAAAAAATTGCAAAAAAATGCAAAAAAAAATGCAAAAAAAAATGCAAAAAATGCAAAAAAAAAATGCAAAAAAATGCAAAAAAAATGCAAAAAAAATGCAAAAAAAATGCAAAAAAAATGCAAAAAAAAAGCAAAAAAATGCAAAAAAAAATGCAAAAAAAATGCAAAAAAAATGCAAAAAAAATGCAAAAAAATGTAAAAAAAATGCAAAAAAAACACAAAAAAATGCAAAAAAAACCACAAAAAAATGCAAAAAAAAAATGCAAAAAAAATGCAAAAAAATGCAAAAAAAATGCAAAAAAAATGCAAAAAAAATGCAAAAAAATGCAAAAAAAATGCAAAAAAAATGCAAAAAAAATGCAAAAAAATGCAAAAAAAATGCAAAAAAAATGCAAAAAAAATGCAAAAAAACACAAAAAAATGCAAAAAAAACAAAAAAATGCAAAAAAATGTAAAAAAAAAATGCAAAAAAAACACAAAAAAATGCAAAAAAAAATGCAAAAAATGCAAAAAAACACAAAAAATGCAAAAAAAAAAACACAAAAAAATGCCAAAAAAAAATTCAAAAAAATGCAAAAAAACACACAAAAAAAAAAAAAAAAAAAATGCCAAAAAAACACAAACCACAAAAAAAAAAAAAAATGCAAAAAAAAGACAAAATGCAAAAAAAAAATGCAAAAAAATGCTAAACAAAATGCAAAAAAATGCAAAAAAAATGCAAAAAAACACAAAAAAATGCAAAAAAAAATGCAAAAAAATGCAAAAAAAAATGCAAAAAAATGTAAAAAAAAAATGCAAAAGAAACACAAAAAAAATGCAAAAAAAATGCAAAAAATGCAAAAAAAACCACAAAAAAATGCAAAAAAAAACACAAAAAAATGCAAAAAAAACACAAAAAAATGCAAAAAAATGCAAAAAAATGCAAAAAAAAATGCTAAAAAATGCAAAAAAATGCAAAAAAAATGCAAAAAAATGCAAAAAAAAAATGCAAAAAACAATGCAAAAAAAATGCTAAAAAAATGCAAAAAAATGCAAAAAAATTGCAAAAAAATGCAAAAAAAAATGCAAAAAAAAATGCAAAAAATGCAAAAAAAAAATGCAAAAAAATGCAAAAAAAATGCAAAAAAAATGCAAAAAAAATGCAAAAAAAATGCAAAAAAAAAGCAAAAAAATGCAAAAAAAAATGCAAAAAAAATGCAAAAAAAATGCAAAAAAAATGCAAAAAAATGTAAAAAAAATGCAAAAAAAACACAAAAAAATGCAAAAAAAACCACAAAAAAATGCAAAAAAAAAATGCAAAAAAAATGCAAAAAAATGCAAAAAAAATGCAAAAAAAATGCAAAAAAAATGCAAAAAAATGCAAAAAAAATGCAAAAAAAATGCAAAAAAAATGCAAAAAAATGCAAAAAAAATGCAAAAAAAATGCAAAAAAAATGCAAAAAAACACAAAAAAATGCAAAAAAAAATGCAAAAAAAACAAAAAAATGCAAAAAAATGTAAAAAAAAAATGCAAAAAAAACACAAAAAAATGCAAAAAAAAATGCAAAAAATGCAAAAAAAAAACACAAAAAATGCAAAAAAACCCACAAAAAATGCAAAAAAATGCAAAAAAATGCTAAAAAAAATGCAAAAAAATGCAAAATAAATGCAAAAAAATGCAAAACAAAATGCAAAAAAATGCAAAAAAAACACAAAAAAATGCAAAAAAATGCAAAAAAAAAACACAAAATGAATGCAAAAAAACAAAAAAATGCAAAAAAAATGCAAAAAAATGCAAAACAAAATGCAAAAAAATGCAAAAAAAAACACAAAAAAATGCAAAAAAATGCAAAAAAAAAAACACAAAAAAATGCAAAAAAAATGCAAAAAAATGCAAAAAAATGCAAAAAAAAATGCAAAAAAAACAAAAAAATGCAAAAAAAACCACAAAAAATGCAAAAAAAAATGCAAAAAAATGCAAAAAAAAACACAAAAAAAATGCAAAAAAAAACACAAAAATCACAAAATAATGCAAAAAAAACACAAAAAAATGCAAAAAAAACACAAAATAAATGCAAAAAAACCACAAAAAAAACACAAAAAATGCAAAAAAAAACACAAAAAATGCAAAACAATGCAAAAAAAAATGCAAAAAAATGTAAAAAAAAAATGCAAAAGAAACACAAAAAAAATGCAAAAAAAATGCAAAAAATGCAAAAAAAAACACAAAAAAATGCAAAGAAAAACACAAAAAAAATGCAAAAAAAATGCAAAAAAATGCAAAAAATGCAAAAAAAATGAAAAAAAAAATGAAAAAAAATGAAAAAAAATTGCAAAAAATGCAAAAAAAAATGCAAAAAAATGAAAAAAAAATGCAAAAAAAACACAAAAAAATGCAAAAAAAAACACAAAAAAATGCAAAAAAAAATGCAAAAAAAAACACAAAAAAATGCAAAAAAAACACAAAAAAATGCAAAAAAATGCAAAAAAATGCAAAAAAAAATGCTAAAAAATGCAAAAAAATGCAAAAAAAATGCAAAAAAATGCAAAAAAAATGCAAAAAAAAATGCAAAAAAAATGCTAAAAAAATGCAAAAAAATGCAAAAAAATTGCAAAAAAATGCAAAAAAAAATGCAAAAAAAAATGCAAAAAATGCAAAAAAAAATGCAAAAAAATGCAAAAAAAATGCAAAAAAAATGCAAAAAAAATGCAAAAAAAAAGCAAAAAAATGCAAAAAAAAATGCAAAAAAAATGCAAAAAAAAATGCAAAAAAAATGCAAAAAAATGTAAAAAAAAATGCAAAAAAAACACAAAAAAATGCAAAAAAAACCACAAAAAAATGCAAAAAAAAAATGCAAAAAAAATGCAAAAAATGCAAAAAAAATGCAAAAAAAATGCAAAAAAAATGCAAAAAAATGCAAAAAAAATGCTAAAAAAATGCTAAAAAAATGCAAAAAAATGCAAAAAAAATGCAAAAAAAATGCAAAAAAACACAAAAAAATGCAAAAAAAAAATGCAAAAAAAACACAAAAAAAATGCAAAAAAATGTAAAAAAAAATGCAAAAAAAACACAAAAAAATGCAAAAAAAAATGCAAAAAATGCAAAAAAAAAACAAAAAATGCAAAAAAAAACACAAAAAATGCAAAAAAAATGCAAAAAAATGCTAAAAAAAATGCAAAAAAATGCAAAATAAATGCAAAAAAATGCAAAACAAAATGCAAAAAAATGCAAAAAAAAACACAAAAAAATGCAAAAAAATGCAAAAAAAAAACACAAAATGAATGCAAAAAAACAAAAAAATGCAAAAAAAAAAAAAAAAAATGCAAAAAAAAAAAAAAAAATGCAAAAAAAACCCACAAAAAATGCAAAAAAAATGCAAAAAAATGCAAAAAAAAACACAAAAAAAATGCAAAAAAAAACACAAAAAACACAAAATAATGCAAAAAAAACACAAAAAAATGCAAAAAAACACAAAATAAATGCAAAAAAACCACAAAAAAACACAAAAAATGCAAAAAAAACCATAAAAAATGCAAAACAATGCAAAAAAAACACAAAAAATGCAAAAAAAACCACAAAAAATGCAAAAAAAATGCAAAAAAATGCTAAAAAAAATGCAAAAAAATGCAAAATAAATGCAAAAAAATGCAAAACAAAATGCAAAAAAATGCAAAAAAAAACACAAAAAAATGCAAAAAAATGCAAAAAAAAAACACAAAATGAATGCAAAAAAACAAAAAAATGCAAAAAAAATGCAAAAAAATGCAAAACAAAATGCAAAAAAATGCAAAAAAAAACACAAAAAAATGCAAAAAAATGCAAAAAAAAAAACACAAAAAATGCAAAAAAAATGCAAAAAAATGCAAAAAAAAAAAAAAAAAATGCAAAAAAAACAAAAAAATGCAAAAAAAACCACAAAAAATGCAAAAAAATGCAAAAAAAAACACAAAAAAAATGCAAAAAAAAACACAAAAAACACAAAATAATGCAAAAAAAACACAAAAAAATGCAAAAAAAACACAAAATAAATGCAAAAAAACCACAAAAAAACACAAAAAATGCAAAAAAAAAACACAAAAAAATGCAAAAAAAAACACAAAAAAATGCAAAAAAAAATGCAAAAAAAACCACAAAAAAATGCAAAAAAAACACAAAAAAATGCAAAAAAAATGCAAAAAAATGCAAAAAAAAATGCTAAAAAATGCAAAAAAATGCAAAAAAAATGCAAAAAATGCAAAAAAACACAAAAAATGCAAAAAAAAAAACACAAAAAAATGCAAAAAAAAAAATTCAAAAAAATGCAAAAAAACACACAAAAAAAAAAAAAAAAAAAAATGCCAAAAAAACACAAACCACAAAAAAAAAAAAAAAAATGCAAAAAAAAGACAAAATGCAAAAAAAAAATGCAAAAAAATGCTAAACAAAATGCAAAAAAATGCAAAAAAAATGCAAAAAAAATGCAAAAAAACACAAAAAAATGCAAAAAAAAATGCAAAAAAAATGCAAAAAAAAATGCAAAAAAATGTAAAAAAAAAATGCAAAAGAAACACAAAAAAAATGCAAAAAAAATGCAAAAAATGCAAAAAAAACCACAAAAAAATGCAAAGAAAAACACAAAAAAATGCAAAAAAAATGCAAAAAAAAATGCAAAAAAATGCAAAAAATGCAAAAAAAATGAAAAAAAAAATGAAAAAAAATGAAAAAAAATTGCAAAAAATGAAAAAAAAAATGCAAAAAAATGCAAAAAAAACACAAAAAAATGCAAAAAAAACACAAAAAAATGCAAAAAAAAACAAAAAAATGCAAAAAAAACACAAAAAAATGCAAAAAAATGCAAAAAAATGCAAAAAAAAATGCTAAAAAATGCAAAAAAATGCAAAAAAAATGCAAAAAAATGCAAAAAAAAATGCAAAAAAAAATGCAAAAAAAATGCTAAAAAAATGCAAAAAAATGCAAAAAAATTGCAAAAAAATGCAAAAAAAAATGCAAAAAAAAATGCAAAAAATGCAAAAAAAAATGCAAAAAAATGCAAAAAAAATGCAAAAAAAATGCAAAAAAAATGCAAAAAAAATGCAAAAAAAATGCAAAAAAATGTAAAAAAAAATGCAAAAAAAACACAAAAAAATGCAAAAAAAACCACAAAAAAATGCAAAAAAAAAATGCAAAAAAAATGCAAAAAAATGCAAAAAAAATGCAAAAAAAATGCAAAAAAAATGCAAAAAAATGCAAAAAAAATGCAAAAAAAATGCTAAAAAAATGCAAAAAAATGCAAAAAAAATGCAAAAAAAATGCAAAAAAAATGCAAAAAAACACAAAAAAATGCAAAAAAAAATGCAAAAAAAACACAAAAAAAATGCAAAAAAATGTAAAAAAAAATGCAAAAAAAACACAAAAAATGCAAAAAAAAATGCAAAAAATGCAAAAAAAAAACACAAAAAATGCAAAAAAAACCACAAAAAATGCAAAAAAAATGCAAAAAAATGCTAAAAAAAATGCAAAAAAATGCAAAATAAATGCAAAAAAATGCAAAACAAAATGCAAAAAAATGCAAAAAAAAACACAAAAAAATGCAAAAAAATGCAAAAAAAAAACACAAAATGAATGCAAAAAAACAAAAAAATGCAAAAAAAAATGCAAAAAAATGCAAAACAAAATGCAAAAAAATGCAAAAAAAAACACAAAAAAATGCAAAAAAATGCAAAAAAAAAAACACAAAAAATGCAAAAAAAATGCAAAAAAATGCAAAAAAAAAAAAAAAAATGCAAAAAAAACAAAAAAATGCAAAAAAAACCCACAAAAAATGCAAAAAAAAATGCAAAAAAATGCAAAAAAAAACACAAAAAAAATGCAAAAAAAAACACAAAATAATGCAAAAAAAACACAAAAAAATGCAAAAAAAACACAAAATAAATGCAAAAAAACCACAAAAAAAACACAAAAAATGCAAAAAAAAACACAAAAAATGCAAAACAATGCAAAAAAAACAAAAAAAATGCAAAAAAAAAACACAAAAAAATGCAAAAAAAAAACAAAAAGCAAAAAAAATGCAAAGAAAAAACAAAAAAATGCAAAAAAAAAACACAAAAAAAAAAAAAAAAAAAATGCAAAAAAAACAAACCACAAAAAAAAAAAAAAAAAATGCAAAAAAAGAGACAATGCAAAAAAAAAATGCAAAAAAATGCTAAACAAAATGCAAAAAAAAACACAAATAAATGCAAAAAAAAACAAAAAAAATGCAAAAAAAGTGCAAAAAAAATGCAAAAAAAACAAAAAATGCAAAAAAAAAAAAAAAAAATGCAAAAAAAAGACAAAATGCAAAAAAAAAATGCAAAAAAATGCAAAACAAAATGCAAAAAAAATGAAAAAAAAACACAAATAAATGCAAAAAAAAAAAAAAAAATGCAAAAAAAAAAACAAAAAATGCAAAAAAAAATGCAAAAATGTGCAAAAAAAATGCAAAAAAAATGCCAAAAAAATGCCAAAAAAATGCAAAAAATGCAAAAAAAATGAAAAAAAAAGCAAAAAAAAATGCAAAAAAATTATAAAAAAATGCAAAAAAATTGCAAAAAAATGCAAAAAAAATGCAAAAAAAAATGCAAAAAATGCAAAAAAAAATGCAAAAAAATGCAAAAAAATGCAAAAAAAAATGCAAAAAAAAGCAAAAAAAACACAAAAAAATGCAAAAAAAATGCAAAAAAAACAAAAAAAATGCAAAAAAAAATGCAAAAAAATGTAAAAAAAAAAGCAAAAAAAACACAAAAAAATGCAAAAAAATGCAAAAAAAACACAAAAAAAATGCAAAAAAAAACAAAAAAATGCAAAAAAAAAAACAAAAAAATGCAAAAAAAAAATGCAAAAAAAATGCAAAAAAATGCAAAAAAATGCAAAAAAATATGCAAAAAAATGCAAAAAAAATGCAAAAAAAATGAAAAAAAAATGAAAAAAAAATGAAAAAAAAATGAAAAAAAAATGAAAAAAAAAACAAATAAATGCAAAAAAAAAAAAAAAAAATGCAAAAAAAGTGCAAAAAAAATGCAAAAAAAACACAAAAAATGAAAAAAAAACAAAAAAAATGAAAAAAAAAACCCACAAAAAATGCAAAAAAAAATGCAAAAATGTGCAAAAAAAATGCAAAAAAAATGCCAAAAAAATGCAAAAAAATGCAAAAAAAAATGCAAAAAAAATGCAAAAAAAATGCAAAAAAAATGCAAAAAAAATGCAAAAAAAAATGCAAAAAAAATGCTAAAAAAATGCAAAAAAAAGCAAAAAAATGCAAAAAAAATGCAAAAAAAGCAAAAAAAAATGCAAAAAATTGCAAAAAAATGCAAAAAAAAATGCAAAAAAAATTGCAAAAAATGCAAAAAAAAATGCAAAAAAATGCAGAAAAATGCAAAAAAAAATGCAAAAAAAATGCAAAAAAAAATGCAAAAAAAATGCAAAAAAATGCAAAAAAAATGCAAAAAAAATGCAAAAAAAATGCAAAAAAATGCAAAAAAATGTAAAAAAAAAAATGCAAAAAAAACACAAAAAAAATGCAAAAAAAAAATGCAAAAAAAACACAAAAAAATGCAAAAAAAAAATGCAAAAAAAATTCAAAAAAAGGCAAAAAAATGCAAAAAAAATGCAAAAAAAATGCAAAAAAAATGCAAAAAAAATGCAAAAAAAATGAAAAAAAAATGAAAAAAAAATGAAAAAAAAATGAAAAAAAAAACACAAATAAATGCAAAAAAAAAAAAAAAATGCAAAAAAAGTGCAAAAAAAATGCAAAAAAAACACAAAAAATGAAAAAAAAAAAAAAAAAATGCAAAAAAAACCCCACAAAAAATGCAAAAAAAAATGCAAAAAAAATGCAAAAAAAATGCAAAAAAAATGCAAAAAAAATGCAAAAAAAAATGCAAAAAAAATGCTAAAAAAATGCAAAAAAATGCAAAAAAATGCAAAAAAAGCAAAAAAAAATGCAAAAAATTGCAAAAAAATGCAAAAAAAAATGCAAAAAAAAATGCAAAAAATGCAAAAAAAATGCAAAAAAATGCAGAAAAATGCAAAAAAAAATGCAAAAAAAATGCAAAAAAAAAATGCAAAAAAAATGCAAAAAAATGCAAAAAAAATGCAAAAAAAATGCAAAAAAAATGCAAAAAAATGCAAAAAAATGTAAAAAAAAAAATGCAAAAAAAACACAAAAAAATGCAAAAAAAAAATGCAAAAAAAACCACAAAAAAATGCAAAAAAAACACAAAAAATGCAAAAAAAATGCAAAAAAATGCAAAAAATGCAAAAAAAATGCAAAAAAATTGCAAAAAAATGCAAAAAAAAATGCAAAAAAAAATGCAAAAAATGCAAAAAAAATGCAAAAAAAATGCAAAAAAAATGAAAAAAAAATGAAAAAAAAATGAAAAAAAAAACACAAATAAATGCAAAAAAAAAAAAAAAAATGCAAAAAAAGTGCAAAAAAAATGCAAAAAAAACACAAAAAATGAAAAAAAAACAAAAAAAATGCAAAAAAAACCCCACAAAAAATGCAAAAAAAAATGCAAAAATGTGCAAAAAAAATGCAAAAAAAATGCAAAAAAAATGCCAAAAAAATGCAAAAAAATGCAAAAAAAAATGCAAAAAAAAATGCAAAAAATGCAAAAAAAAATGCAAAAAAATGCAGAAAAATGCAAAAAAAAATGCAAAAAAAATGCAAAAAAAAAATGCAAAAAAAATGCAAAAAAATGCAAAAAAAATGCAAAAAAAATGCAAAAAAAAGCAAAAAAATGCAAAAAAAATGCAAAAAAAGCAAAAAAAAATGCAAAAAATTGCAAAAAAATGCAAAAAAAAATGCAAAAAAAATTGCAAAAAATGCAAAAAAAAATGCAAAAAAATGCAGAAAAATGCAAAAAAAAATGCAAAAAAAATGCAAAAAAAAAATGCAAAAAAAATGCAAAAAAATGCAAAAAAAATGCAAAAAAAATGCAAAAAAATGCAAAAAAATGCAAAAAAATGTAAAAAAAAAAAATGCAAAAAAAACACAAAAAAATGCAAAAAAAAAATGCAAAAAAAAACACAAAAAAATGCAAAAAAAAAATGCAAAAAAAATTCAAAAAAAGGCAAAAAAATGCAAAAAAAAATGCAAAAAAAATGCAAAAAAAATGCAAAAAAAATGAAAAAAAAATGAAAAAAAAATGAAAAAAAAATGAAAAAAAAATGAAAAAAAAAACACAAATAAATGCAAAAAAAAAAAAAAATGCAAAAAAAGTGCAAAAAAAATGCAAAAAAAACACAAAAAATGAAAAAAAAAAAAAAAAAATGCAAAAAAAACCCCACAAAAAATGCAAAAAAAAATGCAAAAAAAATGCAAAAAAAATGCAAAAAAAATGCAAAAAAAATGCAAAAAAAAATGCAAAAAAAATGCTAAAAAAATGCAAAAAAATGCAAAAAAATGCAAAAAAAAGCAAAAAAAAATGCAAAAAATTGCAAAAAAATGCAAAAAAAAATGCAAAAAAAAATGCAAAAAATGCAAAAAAAATGCAAAAAAATGCAGAAAAATGCAAAAAAAAATGCAAAAAAAATGCAAAAAAAAAATGCAAAAAAAATGCAAAAAAATGCAAAAAAAATGCAAAAAAAATGCAAAAAAAATGCAAAAAAATGCAAAAAAATGTAAAAAAAAAAAATGCAAAAAAAACACAAAAAAATGCAAAAAAAAAATGCAAAAAAAAACACAAAAAAATGCAAAAAAAACACAAAAAATGCAAAAAAAATGCAAAAAAATGCAAAAAATGCAAAAAAAATGCAAAAAAATTGCAAAAAAATGCAAAAAAAAATGCAAAAAAAAATGCAAAAAATGCAAAAAAAATGAAAAAAAAATGAAAAAAAAATGAAAAAAAAATGAAAAAAAAATGAAAAAAAAATGAAAAAAAAATGAAAAAAAAATGAAAAAAAAAACACAAATAAATGCAAAAAAAAAAAAAAAAATGCAAAAAAAGTGCAAAAAAAATGCAAAAAAAACACAAAAAATGCAAAAAAAACAAAAAAAATGAAAAAAAAAACCCACAAAAAATGCAAAAAAAAATGCAAAAATGTGCAAAAAAAATGCAAAAAAAATGCAAAAAAAATGCAAAAAAAATGCCAAAAAAATGCAAAAAAATGCAAAAAAAAATGCAAAAAAAAATGCAAAAAATGCAAAAAAAAATGCAAAAAAATGCAGAAAAATGCAAAAAAAAATGCAAAAAAAATGCAAAAAAAAATGCAAAAAAAATGCAAAAAAATGCAAAAAAAATGCAAAAAAAATGCAAAAAAAATGCAAAAAAATGCAAAAAAATGTAAAAAAAAAAATGCAAAAAAAACACAAAAAAACACAAAAAAAAATGCAAAAAAAAACACAAAAAAATGCAAAAAAAACACAAAAAATGCAAAAAAAATGCAAAAAAAAATGCAAAAAAATGTAAAAAAAAATGCAAAAAAATGCAAAAAAAATGCAAAAAAAATGTAAAAAAAATGCAAAAAAAAATGCAAAAAAAATGCAAAAAAAAATGCAAAAAAAATGCAAAAAAAATGCAAAAAAATGCAAAAAAATGCAAAAAAAAAGCAAAAAAATTGCAAAAAAATGCAAAAAAAAATGCAAAAAAAAATGCAAAAAATGCAAAAAAAAATGCAAAAAAATGCAAAAAAATGCAAAAAAAATGCAAAAAAAATGCAAAAAAAATGCAAAAAAAATGCAAAAAAAATGCAAAAAATGCAAAAAAAATGCAAAAAAAATGCAAAAAAAATGCAAAAAAAACAAAAAAATGCAAAAAAAAAACACAAAAAAATGCAAAAAAAAATGCAAAAATACCATAAAAAAATGCAAAAAAAAATGCAAAAAATGCAAAAAAACACAAAAAATGCAAAAAAAAAACACAAAAAAATGCAAAAAAAAAAATGCAAAAAAATGCAAAAAAAAACACAAAAAATGCAAAAAAAAAAAACACAAAAAAAAACAAAAAAATAATGCAAAAAAACACAAAAAAAATGCAAAAAAACCCACAAAAAAATGCAAAAAAAACACAAAAAATGCAAAAAAAACACAAAAAAAATGCAAAAAAAACACAAAAAATGCAAAAAAAAAACACAAAAAAACACAAAAAAGACACAAAAAATGCAAAAAAACACAAAAAAAACACAAAAAAATGCAAAAAAACACAAAAAATAAAAAAAAAACACAAAAAAAATGCAAAAAAACCCACAAAAGAATGCAAAAAAATACAAAATAAATGCTAAAAAATGCAAAAAAAATGCAAAAAAAAAACACAAAAAATTGCAAAAAAAAATGCAAAAAAAAAAACACAAAAAAATGCAAAAAATGCAAAAAAAACACAAAAAATGCAAAAAAAAAATGCAAAAAAACAAACAAAAAAAATGCAAAAAAATGCAAAAAAATGCAAAACAAAATGCAAAAAAATGCAAAAAAAAACACAAAAAAATGCAAAAAAATGCAAAAAAATGCAAAAAAAACCACAAAAAATGCAAAAAAAATGCAAAAAAATGCAAAAAAAATGCAAAAAAAAAAAAAAAAATGCAAAAAAAAAAAAAATGCAAAAAAAAACACAAAAAATGCAAAAAAAAATGCAAAAAAATGCAAAAAAAACACAAAAAAACACAAAAAAATGCAAAAAAAAATGCAAAAAAAAACCATAAAAAAATGCAAAAAAAAATGCAAAAAATGCAAAAAAACACAAAAAATGCAAAAAAAACACAAAAAAATGCAAAAAAAAAAATGCAAAAAAAAACACAAAAAATGCAAAAAAAAAAAACACAAAAAAAAAAAAAAAAATAATGCAAAAAAACACAAAAAAATGCAAAAAAACCCACAAAAAAATGCAAAAAAAACACAAAAAAATGCAAAAAAAAAACACAAAAAACACAAAAAAGACACAAAAAATGCAAAAAAACACAAAAAAGACACAAAAAATGCAAAAAAAACACAAAAAATGCAAAAAAAAATGCTAAAAAATGCAAAAAAAATGCAAAAAAAAAAAACATAAAAAAATGCAAAAAAAAAATGCAAAAAAATGCAAAAAAACAAAAAATGCAAAAAAAAAATGCAAAAAAATGCAAAAAAAAATGCAAAAAAAAAATGCAAAAAAATGCAAAAAAAACACAAAAAATGCAAAAAAAAAACACAAAAAAATGCAAAAAAAACCCCCAAAAAAATAATGCAAAAAAAACACAAAAAAATGCAAAAAAACCCACAAAAAAATGCAAAAAAAATGCTAAAAAATGCAAAAAAAATGCAAAAAAAAAACATAAAAAAATGCAAAAAAAAATGCAAAAAAATGCAAAAAAACAAAAAATGCAAAAAAAAACCACAAAAAAATGCAAAAAAAAAAATGCAAAAAAATGCAAAAAAAAAATGCAAAAAAATGCAAAAAAAACACAAAAAATGCAAAAAAAAAACACAAAAAAATGCAAAAAAAAACCCAAAAAAATAATGCAAAAAAACACAAAAAAAATGCAAAAAAACACAAAAAAAATGCAAAAAAAACCCACAAAAGAATGCAAAAAAAATACAAAATAAATGCAAAAAAAATGCAAAAAAAATGCAAAAAAAAACACAAAAAATTGCAAAAAAAATGCAAAAAAAAAAACACAAAAAAATGCAAAAAATGCAAAAAAAAACACAAAAAATGCAAAAAAGAAAATGCAAAAAAAAACAAAAAAAATGCAAAAAAAATGCAAAAAAATGCAAAACAAAATGCAAAAAAATGCAAAAAAAAACACAAAAAAACGCAAAAAAATGCAAAAAAAAAACACAAAAAATGCAAAAAAAAATGCAAAAAAATGCAAAAAAATGCAAAAAAAAAAAATAAAAAATGCAAAAAAAAATGCAAAAAAATGCAAAAAAAAACACAAAAAAATGCAAAAAAAACCACAAAATAATGCAAAAAAAAAACACAAAAAAATGCAAAAAAAACAAAATAAATGCAAAAAAACCACAAAAAAAAAAAAAAAAATGCAAAAAAACAAAACAAAAAAAATGCAAAAAAAAATGCAAAAATGCAAAAAAAAACACAAAAAAATGCTAAAAAAAACAAAAAAAAATGCAAAAAAAAAACACAAAATGAATGCAAAAAAAACCACAAAAAATGCAAAAAAAAACACAAAAAATGCAAAAAAAAACACAAAAAAATGGAAAAAAAAATGCAAAAAAATGCAAAAAAAATGCAAAAAAAAAACATAAAAAAATGCAAAAAAAAATGCAAAAAAATGCAAAAAAACACAAAAGATGCAAAAAAAAAACACAAAAAAATGCAAAAAAAAAAATGCAAAAAAATGCTAAAAAAAACACAAAAAATGCAAAAAAAACACAAAAAAATGCAAAAAAAAACCAAAAAAATAATGCAAAAAAACACAAAAAATGCAAAAAAAACCCACAAAAAAATGCAAAAAAAACACAAAAAATGCAAAAAAAAAACACAAAAAAAATGCAAAAAAAACACAAAAAAATGCAAAAAAAAACACAAAAAAACACAAAAAAGACACAAAAAATGCAAAAAAACACAAAAAATGCAAAAAAAATGCAAAAAAATGCAAAACAAAATGCAAAAAACCCCACAAAAGAATGCAAAAAAAATACAAAATAAATGCAAAAAAAACACAAAAAAAATGCAAAAAAAAACACAAAAAATTGCAAAAAAAATGCAAAAAAAAACACAAAAAAATGCAAAAAAAAAAATGCAAAAAAATGCAAAAAAAATGCAAAAAAAATGCAAAAAAAATGCAAAAAAATGCAAAAAAAATGCAAAAAAAATGCAAAAAAAATGCAAAAAAATGCAAAAAAAATGCAAAAAAAATGCAAAAAAAATGCAAAAAAACACAAAAAAATGCAAAAAAAAAATGCAAAAAAACACAAAAAAAATGCAAAAAAATGTAAAAAAAAATGCAAAAAAAACACAAAAAAATGCAAAAAAAATTGCAAAAAATGCAAAAAAAAACACAAAAAATGCAAAAAAAACCACAAAAAATGCAAAAAAAATGCAAAAAAATGCTAAAAAAAATGCAAAAAAATGCAAAATAAATGCAAAAAAATGCAAAACAAAATGCAAAAAAATGCAAAAAAAACACAAAAAAATGCAAAAAAATGCAAAAAAAAAACACAAAATGAATGCAAAAAAACAAAAAAATGCAAAAAAAATGCAAAAAAATGCAAAACAAAATGCAAAAAAATGCAAAAAAAAACACAAAAAAATGCAAAAAAAATGCAAAAAAATGCTAAAAAAAATGCAAAAAAATGCAAAAAAAAAAAAAAAATGCAAAAAAAACCACAAAAAATGCAAAAAAAATGCAAAAAAATGCTAAAAAAAATGCAAAAAAATGCAAAAAAAAACACAAAAAAATGCAAAAAAATGCAAAAAAAAACACAAAATGAATGCAAAAAAACAAAAAAATGCAAAAAAAATGCAAAAAAATGCAAAACAAAATGCAAAAAAATGCAAAAAAAAACAAAAAAATGCAAAAAAATGCAAAAAAAAAAACACAAAAAATGCAAAAAAAATGCAAAAAAATGCAAAAAAAAAAAAAAAAAATGCAAAAAAAAAAAAAAAATGCAAAAAAAACCACAAAAAATGCAAAAAAAAATGCAAAAAAATGCAAAAAAAAACACAAAAAAAATGCAAAAAAAACCACAAAAAACACAAAATAATGCAAAAAAAACACAAAAAAATGCAAAAAAAACACAAAATAAATGCAAAAAAACCACAAAAAAAACACAAAAAATGCAAAAAAAAACACAAAAAAAACACAAAAAATGCAAAACAATGCAAAAAAAAACAAAAAAAATGCAAAAAAAAAAACACAAAAAAATGCAAAAAAAAAAACAAAAAGCAAAAAAAATGCAAAGAAAAAACAAAAAAATGCAAAAAAAACACAAAAAAAAAAAAAAAAAAATGCAAAAAAAACAAACCACAAAAAAAAAAAAAAAAAATGCAAAAAAAAGACAAAATGCAAAAAAAAAATGCAAAAAAATGCTAAACAAAATGCAAAAAAAAACACAAATGAATGCAAAAAAAACCAAAAAAAATGCAAAAAAAGTGCAAAAAAAATGCAAAAAAAACACAAAAAATGCAAAAAAAAAAAAAAAAATGCAAAAAAAAGACAAAATGCAAAAAAAAAATGCAAAAAAATGCAAAACAAAATGCAAAAAAAATGAAAAAAAAAACACAAATAAATGCAAAAAAAAAAAAAAAAATGCAAAAAAAAAAACACAAAAAATGCAAAAAAAAATGCAAAAATGTGCAAAAAAAATGCAAAAAAAATGCCAAAAAAATGCCAAAAAAATGCAAAAAAATGCAAAAAATGCAAAAAAAATGAAAAAAAAAGCAAAAAAAAATGCAAAAAAATTGCAAAAAAATGCAAAAAAAATGCAAAAAAAAATGCAAAAAATGCAAAAAAAAATGCAAAAAAATGCAAAAAAATGCAAAAAAAAATGCAAAAAAAAAAGCAAAAAAAACACAAAAAAATGCAAAAAAAATGCAAAAAAAACACCAAAAAAATGCAAAAAAAAATGCAAAAAAATGTAAAAAAAAAAGCAAAAAAAACACAAAAAAATGCAAAAAAATGCAAAAAAAACACAAAAAAAATGCAAAAAAAAACAAAAAAATGCAAAAAAAAAAACAAAAAAATGCAAAAAAAAAATGCAAAAAAAATGCAAAAAAATGCAAAAAAATGCAAAAAAAATGCAAAAAAAATGCAAAAAAATGCAAAAAAATGCTAAAAAATGCAAAAAAATGCAAAAAAAAATGCAAAAAAAAACACAAAAAAATGCAAAAAAAACACAAAAAAATGCAAAAAAATGCAAAAAAATGCAAAAAAAATGCTAAAAAATGCAAAAAAAAAAATGCAAAAAAAACACAAAAAAATGCAAAAAAAAATGCAAAAAATGCAAAAAAAAACACAAAAAAATGCAAAAAAAACACAAAAAATGCAAAAAAAATGCAAAAAAAAATGCAAAAAAATGTAAAAAAAAATGCAAAAAAACCACAAAAAAAATGCAAAAAAAACACAAAAAAATGCAAAAAAAACACAAAAAAATGCAAAAAAATGCAAAAAAATGCAAAAAAAAATGCAAAAAAATGCAAAAAAAATGCAAAAAAAATGAAAAAAAAATGAAAAAAAAATGAAAAAAAAAACACAAATAAATGCAAAAAAAAAAAAAAAAAATGAAAAAAAAGTGCAAAAAAAATGCAAAAAAAACACAAAAAATGAAAAAAAAAATGCAAAAATGTGCAAAAAAAATGCAAAAAAAATGCAAAAAAAATGCCAAAAAAATGCAAAAAAATGCAAAAAAAAATGCAAAAAAAATGCAAAAAAAATGCAAAAAAAATGCAAAAAAAATGCAAAAAAAAATGCAAAAAAAATGCTAAAAAAATGCAAAAAAATGCAAAAAAATGCAAAAAAAATGCAAAAAAAGCAAAAAAAAATGCAAAAAATTGCAAAAAAAATGCAAAAAAAAATGCAAAAAAAAATGCAAAAAATGCAAAAAAAAATGCAAAAAAATGCAAAAAAATGCAAAAAAAATGCAAAAAAAATGCAAAAAAAAAATGCAAAAAAAATGCAAAAAAATGCAAAAAAAATGCAAAAAAAAATGCAAAAAAAATGCAAAAAAAAATGCAAAAAAAATGCAAAAAAAATGCAAAAAAATGCAAAAAAATGCAAAAAAAATGCAAAAAAATTGCAAAAAAATGCAAAAAAAATGCAAAAAAAAATGCAAAAAATGCAAAAAAAAATGCAAAAAAATGCAAAAAAATGCAAAAAAAATGCAAAAAAAATGCAAAAAAAATGCAAAAAAAATGCAAAAAAAATGCAAAAAAATGCAAAAAAAATGCAAAAAAAATGCAAAAAAAATGCAAAAAAAATGCAAAAAAAAACAAAAAAATGCAAAAAAAAAACACAAAAAAATGCAAAAAAAAATGCAAAAATACCATAAAAAAATGCAAAAAAAATGCAAAAAATGCAAAAAAACACAAAAAATGCAAAAAAAACACAAAAAAATGCAAAAAAAAAAATGCAAAAAAATGCAAAAAAAAACACAAAAAATGCCAAAAAAAAAAATGCAAAAAAATGCAAAAAAAAACACAAAAAATGCCAAAAAAAAAAAACACCAAAAAATGCAAAAAAAATGCAAAAAAAACACCAAAAAAATGCAAAAAAAAATGCAAAAAAATGTAAAAAAAAAAGCAAAAAAAACACAAAAAAATGCAAAAAAATGCAAAAAAAACACAAAAAAAACACAAAAAAAAACAAAAAAATGCAAAAAAAAAAACAAAAAAATGCAAAAAAAAAATGCAAAAAAAATGCAAAAAAATGCAAAAAAATGCAAAAAAAATGCAAAAAAAATGCAAAAAAATGCAAAAAAAATGCTAAAAAATGCAAAAAAATGCAAAAAAAAATGCAAAAAAAAACACAAAAAAATGCAAAAAAAACACAAAAAAATGCAAAAAAATGCAAAAAAAATGCTAAAAAATGCAAAAAAATGCAAAAAAAATGCAAAAAAATGCAAAAAAATGCAAAAAAATGTAAAAAAAAAAAATGCAAAAAAAACACAAAAAAATGCAAAAAAAAATGCAAAAAATGCAAAAAAAAACACAAAAAAATGCAAAAAAAACACAAAAAATGCAAAAAAAATGCAAAAAAAAATGCAAAAAAATGTAAAAAAAAATGCAAAAAAACACAAAAAAATGCAAAAAAATGCAAAAAAATGCAAAAAAAAATGCAAAAAAATGCAAAAAAATGAAAAAAAAATGAAAAAAAAATGAAAAAAAAATGAAAAAAAAAACACAAATAAATGCAAAAAAAAAAAAAAAAAATGAAAAAAAAGTGCAAAAAAAATGCAAAAAAAACACAAAAAATGAAAAAAAAAATGCAAAAATGTGCAAAAAAAATGCAAAAAAAAATGCAAAAAAAATGCAAAAAAAATGCAAAAAAAATGCAAAAAAAATGCAAAAAAAAATGCAAAAAAAATGCTAAAAAAATGCAAAAAAATGCAAAAAAATGCAAAAAAAATGCAAAAAAAAGCAAAAAAAAATGCAAAAAATTGCAAAAAAAATGCAAAAAAAAATGCAAAAAAAAATGCAAAAAATGCAAAAAAAAATGCAAAAAAATGCAAAAAAATGCAAAAAAAATGCAAAAAAAATGCAAAAAAAAAATGCAAAAAAAATGCAAAAAAATGCAAAAAAAATGCAAAAAAAATGCAAAAAAAATGCAAAAAAATGCAAAAAAATGTAAAAAAAAAAAATGCAAAAAAAACACAAAAAAATGCAAAAAAAAATGCAAAAAAAAACACAAAAAAATGCAAAAAAAACACAAAAAATGCAAAAAAAATGCAAAAAAAAATGCAAAAAAATGTAAAAAAAAATGCAAAAAAACCACAAAAAAAATGCAAAAAAAACACAAAAAAATGCAAAAAAAACACAAAAAAATGCAAAGAAATGCAAAAAAATGCAAAAAAAAATGCAAAAAAATGCAAAAAAAATGCAAAAAAAATGTAAAAAAAAATGCAAAAAAAAATGCAAAAAAAATGCAAAAAAAAATGCAAAAAAAATGCAAAAAAAATGCAAAAAAATGCAAAAAAATGCAAAAAAAATGCAAAAAAATTGCAAAAAAATGCAAAAAAAATGCAAAAAAAAATGCAAAAAATGCAAAAAAAAATGCAAAAAAATGCAAAAAAATGCAAAAAAAATGCAAAAAAAATGCAAAAAAAATGCAAAAAAAATGCAAAAAAAATGCAAAAAAATGCAAAAAAAATGCAAAAAAAATGCAAAAAAAATGCAAAAAAAATGCAAAAAAAAACAAAAAAATGCAAAAAAAAAACACAAAAAAATGCAAAAAAAAATGCAAAAATACCATAAAAAAATGCAAAAAAAATGCAAAAAATGCAAAAAAACACAAAAAATGCAAAAAAAACCACAAAAAAATGCAAAAAAAAAAATGCAAAAAAATGCAAAAAAAAACACAAAAAATGCCAAAAAAAAAAACACAAAAAAAAAACAAAAAAATAATGCAAAAAAACACAAAAAAAATGCAAAAAAACCCACAAAAAAATGCAAAAAAAACACAAAAAATGCAAAAAAAACACAAAAAAAATGCAAAAAAAACAAAAAAATGCAAAAAAAAAACACAAAAAAACACAAAAAAGACACAAAAAATGCAAAAAAACACAAAAAAAACACAAAAAAATGCAAAAAAACACAAAAAATAAAAAAAAACACAAAAAAAATGCAAAAAAACCCACAAAAGAATGCAAAAAAAATACAAAATAAATGCTAAAAAATGCAAAAAAAATGCAAAAAAAAAACACAAAAAATTGCAAAAAAAAATGCAAAAAAAAAAACACAAAAAAATGCAAAAAATGCAAAAAAAACACAAAAAATGCAAAAAAAAAAATGCAAAAAAACAAACAAAAAAAATGCAAAAAAATGCAAAAAAATGCAAAACAAAATGCAAAAAAATGCAAAAAAAAACACAAAAAAATGCAAAAAAATGCAAAAAAATGCAAAAAAAAAACACAAAAAATGCAAAAAAAATGCAAAAAAATGCAAAAAAATGCAAAAAAAAAAAAAAAAATGCATTAAAAAAAAAATGCAAAAAAAAACACAAAAAATGCAAAAAAAAATGCAAAAAAATGCAAAAAAAAACCATAAAAAAACCATAAAAAAATGCAAAAAAAAATGCAAAAAATGCAAAAAAACACAAAAAATGCAAAAAAACACAAAAAATGAAAAAAAAAAAAAACACAAAAAAATGCAAAAAAAAATGCTAAAAAATGCAAAAAAAATGCAAAAAAAAAACATAAAAAAATGCAAAAAAAAATGCAAAAAAATGCAAAAAAACAAAAAATGCAAAAAAAAAATGCAAAAAAATGCAAAAAAAAAATGCAAAAAAATGCAAAAAAAAAATGCAAAAAAATGCAAAAAAAACACAAAAAATGCAAAAAAAAAACACAAAAAAATGCAAAAAAAACCCCAAAAAAATAATGCAAAAAAACACAAAAAAATGCAAAAAAAACCACAAAAAAATGCAAAAAAAATGCTAAAAAATGCAAAAAAAATGCAAAAAAAAAACATAAAAAAATGCAAAAAAAAAATGCAAAAAAATGCAAAAAAACAAAAAATGCAAAAAAAACCCACAAAAAAATGCAAAAAAAAATGCAAAAAAATGCAAAAAAAAAATGCAAAAAAATGCAAAAAAAAACACAAAAAATGCAAAAAAAAACACAAAAAAATGCAAAAAAAACCCAAAAAAATAATGCAAAAAAACACAAAAAAAATGCAAAAAAACACAAAAAAAATGCAAAAAAAACCCACAAAAGAATGCAAAAAAAATACAAAATAAATGCAAAAAAAATGCAAAAAAAATGCAAAAAAAAAACACAAAAAATTGCAAAAAAAAATGCAAAAAAAAAAAACACAAAAAAATGCAAAAAATGCAAAAAAAAACACAAAAAATGCAAAAAAAAAATGCAAAAAACAAACAAAAAAAATGCAAAAAAAATGCAAAAAAATGCAAAACAAAATGCAAAAAAATGCAAAAAAAAACACAAAAAAACGCAAAAAAATGCAAAAAAAAAACACAAAAAATGCAAAAAAAAATGCAAAAAAATGCAAAAAAATGCAAAAAAAAAAAAAAAAAAATGCAAAAAAAACAAAAAAATGCAAAAAAAACACAAAAAATGCAAAAAAAAATGCAAAAAAATGCAAAAAAAAAACACAAAAAAATGCAAAAAAAAACACAAAATAATGCAAAAAAAAACACAAAAAAATGCAAAAAAAACAAAATAAATGCAAAAAAAAAAAAAAAAATGCAAAACAATGCAAAAAAAACAAAAAAATGCAAAAAAGAACACAAAAAAATGCAAAAAAAAAAACAAAAAGCAAAAAAAATGCAAAGAAAAAACAAAAAAATGCAAAAAAAACACAAAAAAAAAAAAAAAAAATGCAAAAAAAACACAAACCACAAAAAAAAAAATGCAAAAAAAGACAAAATGCAAAAAAAAAATGCAAAAAAATGCTAAACAAAATGCAAAAATAAACACAAATAAATGCAAAAAAAAACAAAAAAAATGCAAAAAAAGTGCAAAAAAAATGCAAAAAAAACACAAAAAATGAAAAAAAAAAAAAAAAAATGAAAAAAAAAAACACAAAAAAATGCAAAAAAAAAACACAAAAAAACACAAAAAAGACACAAAAAAATGAAAAAAAAACACAAAAAATGCTAAAAAAAAATGCAAAAAAATGCAAAACAAAATGCAAAAAAAATGCAAAAAAAACCACAAAAATGCAAAAAAACAAAACAAAAAAAATGCAAAAAAAAACACAAAAAAATGCAAAAAAACCCACAAAATAAATGCAAAAAAAACCACAAAAAAACACAAAAAAATGCAAAAAAAAAACACAAAATGAATGCAAAAAAAAACACAAAAAATGCAAAAAAAAACACAAAAAATGCAAAAAAAAATGCAAAAAAAACACAAAAAAATGCAAAAAAAAACACAAAAAAACACAAAAAAGACACAAAAAATGCAAAAAAACACAAAAAATGCAAAAAAAATGCAAAAAAATGCAAAACAAAATGCAAAAAACCCCACAAAAGAATGCAAAAAAAATACAAAATAAATGCAAAAAAAACACAAAAAAAATGCAAAAAAAAACACAAAAAATTGCAAAAAAAATGCAAAAAAAACACAAAAAAATGCAAAAAAAAAAATGCAAAAAAATGCAAAAAAAATGCAAAAAAAATGCAAAAAAAATGCAAAAAAATGCAAAAAAAATGCAAAAAAAATGCAAAAAAAATGCAAAAAAATGCAAAAAAAATGCAAAAAAAATGCAAAAAAAATGCAAAAAAACACAAAAAAATGCAAAAAAAAAATGCAAAAAAACACAAAAAAAATGCAAAAAAATGTAAAAAAAAATGCAAAAAAAACACAAAAAAATGCAAAAAAAATTGCAAAAAATGCAAAAAAAAACACAAAAAATGCAAAAAAAACCACAAAAAATGCAAAAAAAATGCAAAAAAATGCTAAAAAAAATGCAAAAAAATGCAAAATAAATGCAAAAAAATGCAAAACAAAATGCAAAAAAATGCAAAAAAAACACAAAAAAATGCAAAAAAATGCAAAAAAAAAACACAAAATGAATGCAAAAAAACAAAAAAATGCAAAAAAAAATGCAAAAAAATGCAAAACAAAATGCAAAAAAATGCAAAAAAAAACACAAAAAAATGCAAAAAAAATGCAAAAAAATGCTAAAAAAAATGCAAAAAAATGCAAAAAAAAAAAAAAATGCAAAAAAAACCACAAAAAATGCAAAAAAAATGCAAAAAAATGCTAAAAAAAATGCAAAAAAATGCAAAAAAAAACACAAAAAAATGCAAAAAAATGCAAAAAAAAACACAAAATGAATGCAAAAAAACAAAAAAATGCAAAAAAAATGCAAAAAAATGCAAAACAAAATGCAAAAAAATGCAAAAAAAAACAAAAAAATGCAAAAAAATGCAAAAAAAAAAACACAAAAAATGCAAAAAAAATGCAAAAAAATGCAAAAAAAAAAAAAAAAAATGCAAAAAAAAAAAAAAAATGCAAAAAAAACCACAAAAAATGCAAAAAAAAATGCAAAAAAATGCAAAAAAAAACACAAAAAAAATGCAAAAAAAACCACAAAAAACACAAAATAATGCAAAAAAAACACAAAAAAATGCAAAAAAAACACAAAATAAATGCAAAAAAACCACAAAAAAAACACAAAAAATGCAAAAAAAAACACAAAAAAAACACAAAAAATGCAAAACAATGCAAAAAAAAACAAAAAAAATGCAAAAAAAAAAACACAAAAAAATGCAAAAAAAAAACAAAAAGCAAAAAAAATGCAAAGAAAAAACAAAAAAATGCAAAAAAAACACAAAAAAAAAAAAAAAAAAATGCAAAAAAAAGACAAAATGCAAAAAAAAATGCAAAAAAATGCTAAACAAAATGCAAAAAAAAACACAAATGAATGCAAAAAAAACCAAAAAAAATGCAAAAAAAGTGCAAAAAAAATGCAAAAAAAACACAAAAAATGCAAAAAAAAAAAAAAAAATGCAAAAAAAAGACAAAATGCAAAAAAAAAATGCAAAAAAATGCAAAACAAAATGCAAAAAAAATGAAAAAAAAAACACAAATAAATGCAAAAAAAAAAAAAAAAATGCAAAAAAAAAAACACAAAAAATGCAAAAAAAAATGCAAAAATGTGCAAAAAAAATGCAAAAAAAATGCCAAAAAAATGCCAAAAAAATGCAAAAAAATGCAAAAAATGCAAAAAAAATGAAAAAAAAAGCAAAAAAAAATGCAAAAAAATTGCAAAAAAATGCAAAAAAAATGCAAAAAAAAATGCAAAAAATGCAAAAAAAAATGCAAAAAAATGCAAAAAAATGCAAAAAAAAATGCAAAAAAAAAAGCAAAAAAAACACAAAAAAATGCAAAAAAAATGCAAAAAAAACACCAAAAAAATGCAAAAAAAAATGCAAAAAAATGTAAAAAAAAAAGCAAAAAAAACACAAAAAAATGCAAAAAAATGCAAAAAAAACACAAAAAAAATGCAAAAAAAAACAAAAAAATGCAAAAAAAAAAACAAAAAAATGCAAAAAAAAAATGCAAAAAAAATGCAAAAAAATGCAAAAAAATGCAAAAAAAATGCAAAAAAAATGCAAAAAAATGCAAAAAAAATGCTAAAAAATGCAAAAAAATGCAAAAAAAAATGCAAAAAAAAACACAAAAAAATGCAAAAAAAACACAAAAAAATGCAAAAAAATGCAAAAAAATGCAAAAAAAATGCTAAAAAATGCAAAAAAAAAAATGCAAAAAAAACACAAAAAAATGCAAAAAAAAATGCAAAAAATGCAAAAAAAAACACAAAAAAATGCAAAAAAAACACAAAAAATGCAAAAAAAAATGCAAAAAAAAATGCAAAAAAATGTAAAAAAAAATGCAAAAAAACCACAAAAAAAATGCAAAAAAAACACAAAAAAATGCAAAAAAAACACAAAAAAATGCAAAAAAATGCAAAAAAATGCAAAAAAAAATGCAAAAAAATGCAAAAAAAATGAAAAAAAAATGAAAAAAAAATGAAAAAAAAATGAAAAAAAAAACACAAATAAATGCAAAAAAAAAAAAAAAAAATGAAAAAAAAGTGCAAAAAAAATGCAAAAAAAACACAAAAAATGAAAAAAAAAATGCAAAAATGTGCAAAAAAAATGCAAAAAAAATGCAAAAAAAATGCCAAAAAAATGCAAAAAAATGCAAAAAAAAATGCAAAAAAAATGCAAAAAAAATGCAAAAAAAATGCAAAAAAAATGCAAAAAAAAATGCAAAAAAAATGCTAAAAAAATGCAAAAAAATGCAAAAAAATGCAAAAAAAATGCAAAAAAAGCAAAAAAAAATGCAAAAAATTGCAAAAAAAATGCAAAAAAAAATGCAAAAAAAAATGCAAAAAATGCAAAAAAAAATGCAAAAAAATGCAAAAAAATGCAAAAAAAATGCAAAAAAAATGCAAAAAAAAAATGCAAAAAAAATGCAAAAAAATGCAAAAAAAATGCAAAAAAAAATGCAAAAAAAATGCAAAAAAAAATGCAAAAAAAATGCAAAAAAAATGCAAAAAAATGCAAAAAAATGCAAAAAAAATGCAAAAAAATTGCAAAAAAATGCAAAAAAAATGCAAAAAAAAATGCAAAAAATGCAAAAAAAAATGCAAAAAAATGCAAAAAAATGCAAAAAAAATGCAAAAAAAATGCAAAAAAAATGCAAAAAAAATGCAAAAAAAATGCAAAAAAATGCAAAAAAAATGCAAAAAAAATGCAAAAAAAATGCAAAAAAAATGCAAAAAAAAACAAAAAAATGCAAAAAAAAAACACAAAAAAATGCAAAAAAAAATGCAAAAATACCATAAAAAAATGCAAAAAAAATGCAAAAAATGCAAAAAAACACAAAAAATGCAAAAAAAACACAAAAAAATGCAAAAAAAAAAATGCAAAAAAATGCAAAAAAAAACACAAAAAATGCCAAAAAAAAAAATGCAAAAAAATGCAAAAAAAAACACAAAAAATGCCAAAAAAAAAAAACACCAAAAAATGCAAAAAAAATGCAAAAAAAACACCAAAAAAATGCAAAAAAAAATGCAAAAAAATGTAAAAAAAAAAGCAAAAAAAACACAAAAAAATGCAAAAAAATGCAAAAAAAACACAAAAAAAACACAAAAAAAAACAAAAAAATGCAAAAAAAAAAACAAAAAAATGCAAAAAAAAAATGCAAAAAAAATGCAAAAAAATGCAAAAAAATGCAAAAAAAATGCAAAAAAAATGCAAAAAAATGCAAAAAAAATGCTAAAAAATGCAAAAAAATGCAAAAAAAAATGCAAAAAAAAACACAAAAAAATGCAAAAAAAACACAAAAAAATGCAAAAAAATGCAAAAAAAATGCTAAAAAATGCAAAAAAATGCAAAAAAAATGCAAAAAAATGCAAAAAAATGCAAAAAAATGTAAAAAAAAAAAATGCAAAAAAAACACAAAAAAATGCAAAAAAAAATGCAAAAAATGCAAAAAAAAACACAAAAAAATGCAAAAAAAACACAAAAAATGCAAAAAAAATGCAAAAAAAAATGCAAAAAAATGTAAAAAAAAATGCAAAAAAACACAAAAAAATGCAAAAAAATGCAAAAAAATGCAAAAAAAAATGCAAAAAAATGCAAAAAAATGAAAAAAAAATGAAAAAAAAATGAAAAAAAAATGAAAAAAAAAACACAAATAAATGCAAAAAAAAAAAAAAAAAATGAAAAAAAAGTGCAAAAAAAATGCAAAAAAAACACAAAAAATGAAAAAAAAAATGCAAAAATGTGCAAAAAAAATGCAAAAAAAATGCAAAAAAAATGCAAAAAAAAATGCAAAAAAAATGCTAAAAAAATGCAAAAAAATGCAAAAAAATGCAAAAAAAATGCAAAAAAAAGCAAAAAAAAATGCAAAAAATTGCAAAAAAAATGCAAAAAAAAATGCAAAAAAAAATGCAAAAAATGCAAAAAAAAATGCAAAAAAATGCAAAAAAATGCAAAAAAAATGCAAAAAAAATGCAAAAAAAAAATGCAAAAAAAATGCAAAAAAATGCAAAAAAAATGCAAAAAAAATGCAAA